>JAZKJV010003768.1:600000-1095155 GCA_037367405.1 Ottelia alismoides
CCTCACTGGTAGCTGCCTCAGCATCAACATCCACATTAGGTACAACATATGCTCTTACTAGTTGTTACAGGGCAGACTTGTCAGAATGTTTATGGATTCAGGAGCATCCCATCATCTTTGTAGTGACAGAGGGCAGTTTAGCACTTACAGTCTGAACAGTCAGGGAGATCAGTGATAATAGCAGACGGGACACACTCTTCCATCACTGGTCAAGGGGTGTGTAGTTAACCCCTGTAATGCGACTTCAAAAAGTTCTTTATGTTCTTGAATTTTCTATGAATTTACTGTATATTAGTCAAATCACCAAGGATTTACATTTTCGTGCCATATTTGATCCATCTGCTCTTGTGTTTCAGGATATTCTTACAGGCAGGGTGATTGGATCTGGCCGTGAGCAAGGACTCTATAGGCTGGTACAATCCCCACATGCTTCTCTTTGCACTGGATTTGTTTCTTCCTATGTGTGGCATTTTCGGTTTGGTCATATTCCTCTGCAGAAGTTGTGTCACGTTCTTCCTCAGATTTCCCCTCGCCTTACTTTTTAGTGCGAGGCCTGCCAGCTTGAAGCATCATCGGTCTACATTCCAGAGTCGTCATGTTCGAAGTAGTCATAGTCTGTTTGAGTTAATTCATTTTGACATTTGGGGTCCAAGTCGTGTCCCAGATCATCAAGGACGTAGGTTTTATCTTGTTGTTGATGAGTTTTCAAGGTTGTCGTGGGTCTTCCTTCTTAAAAACAAGTCTGAGGCTGGTCATGTTATTCATCTTTTATTAATGAGATAAGAAATGATTTTTTTTCTACAAATGTCAAGTATTGTTCATAATGCCTTAGAATTTTGCAGTACTCAACTCTTTCAGTTTCTTATATCTTATGTTATTATGCATCAGACATCTTGTGCTTATACGTCTCAACAAAATGGTGTGGCTGAACGGAAATATCGCCACCTTTTGGATGTTACCAGGACTTTCTTGATCCAGAGCCATGCTCATCATTTGTACTGAGGGGATGCGGTTCTAACTGCTTGCTACTTGGTGAATCGCATGCCTTCATTGGTCCTAGGGGAGAAGATCCCAATCTTCATTGCATTTCCTGAGACGGATCTTTTCTCTCTTACGCCTTGTGTTTTTGGGTCAGTTGCTTTTGTCCATCAGATGTCTCCAGGTCATGACAAGCTCTCTCTTAGAGCTGTCAAGCATGTTTTTATTGGGTATTCAAGGACCCAAAAGGGATATCGTTGCTTTGACCATGTTCAACGAAGGTATTATGTTAGTGCGGATGTCACCTTCTTTGAGTCTATTATGTATTTCTCTCCTACATATGACAAGCTCATTTCTTCGTAGAATGGAGAAGAGGTATACATGCCTCTACCTCCAATTTCGTCTACTCCACCACCACCATCTTCAGAGTCCACTCCAAGACCACTGCTGCCACCTCCTCTACCGCCACCACCTCCTCCACTACCTGCCACATCTACTTTCTTTCCGTAGGTTTACCAGCACCGACCCCGTGCTCATAGGCCTCCTCCATCATCCAGCACGCCTCAGGTATGTGCTGAGCATTTGAGTTTTATTGATGGCATTGGTGGTTTGTGTGTGAAGCTTGATATACAGGATGCCCTGGATGTTCCAGTCTCTACTACTAAAGAAGTTGCGGACCTTTATGGGCCATTGCCTTACGGAAGAAAAGGCGTACATGTACTATGTATCATCTTGCGTCCCATGTTTCTCTGGCACAACTCTTAGAGGATTTTCAAATATTTGTTATAGATATGTCAGTTGTGGCAATACCACGATCCTATCAGGAGGCTCTGCATAGTAGTTAGTGATGTATGGCTATGGAGGAGGAGATAGCGGTGTTGCAGTCTCGTGGTACTTGGAGTGTTGTACAAGCTCCTCCTGGCGCGTCTGTTGTTGGCAGCAAATGGGTGTTTACAGTGAAACACCGAGCAGATAGTACTATGGACAGATATAAGGCCAGACTAGTTGCTTGTGGGTTCACCCAAACCTATGGGGTGGATTATCAGGATACTTTTTCTCATTTTACTCGTCATTCTATGATGTGGGTTCTTATTATTGTTGTTGTGGTACGTGACTAGCCATTATTCCAATTGGATGTCAAAAATGTGTTCTTGTATGGAGATTTGCATGAGGAAGTCTACATGCAGCAGCCACCTAGGTTTGCTGCTGAGGGGGAGTCTCGTATGGTGTGCAGACTTCACAAGGCCATCTATGCCTTAAGCAGAGTCTGAGGGCTTGGTTTCAAAAGCTCTCCGAGTTGATTTAACAACAAGGGTTTGTCAAATCTACTGCAGATCATTCTCTTTTTGTTAGGAGAACCTAAAGAGGTACTGTCGCTATTCTAGTTTATGTTGATGACACTATTGTTACAGGAAGTGATGAATAGGGCATTCAGGCAGCTAAGGATTTCCTTGGACAACAGTTCGTGACTAAGGATCTTTGCAAGATGCGTTACTTTCTAGGCCTAGAATTTGCAAGAAATCGGCATGATATGGTAATGACGTAAAAGAAGTACGCCACTGACCTTCTATCTGAGATGGGCATGACTGGATGTAGACATGCTACTACTCCAATGGATCCCAATACTAGGCTCTATGATTATGACTCTAAGGAGGTGGATAAGAAACGATACAAAGAGCTAGTAGGGAAACTATTGTTGTTACTACCACCGGACCTAATATATCATTTGATGTTAGCAGAGTGTCAGTTTATGGAGCAGCCCATGCAGGTTCATATGGATGCAATGAACATGGTCTTGAGGTATCTGAAGTCTTCTCCATGTGCAGGACTATTGTTCAGAAGAGACATGTCTCTCATAGTTACTGGATGTGCAGATGCTAACTTTGTTGGGTGTCCCAAGGACAGGAAGTCCACCTCAGGCTTCACTATATTTGTAGATAGCTCGCTAGTTTCATGGAAGAGTAAGAATCAAACAGTCGTGGCTAGATCTAGTGCAAAATCAGAATATAGGGCCATGGCCCAAGGAACACGGAAATGATGTGGGTTAAGTCTGTTCTGACTGACCTAACTATTGAGGTGCCTCTTCCTATGCATCTCAAATATGACAACCAAGCTGCTTTATTCATAGCTAATAATCCAGTCTTCCATGAAAGAACAAAGCACATCAAAGTAGATTGCCATTACACTCGTGATCTAATACAGAAGGGACTTGTTTCCACCTCTAATGTTGCTTTAGGAGATCAAATTGCAAATATGTTTCCCAAAGCTCTTGCGAGGGGTCCTTTTCATCGTTGTTGTTCCAAGTTAAGCATGATAGATATATAGGCTCCAGCTTCATGGGGAGTGTTGAGATATTTATATCTCATTACCGTTACTTTGCAGTTTCTTAATTCTTCTGTTTATGTTATGTAATTTTCCCTTAAAGCTTTTCTCCTATATAAGAGAGCTCTAGGGTACTATGGAATAAAACTATTCATTTCGCTCCTTTCCACAATATATACATATAATTATGATTTTATACGTATTTTTTTTATAAACCGAGGCTTACATCTTGACTGTTTTGAGGTTATGCCTCACCTTAATTCCAAGAAAATGCTTCGTTAAGCCTTTTGCTTTTTCAAACATGGGTCATGACAAAGAAGCACACACAGGAAGACAAAACTATGAGAAAAATGGATTGAACTTGCCTACTCAAGCATAATAGGTAGTGTTGAAGTCATTTCTAGTTATCTTCTTCTTTTATTTTATTTCTTTTATTAAGGTGTGTAACCTTTCAAGGTCTCTTATGTGATTATCCCTGACATGACTCTAGGGTTTCATGCTATACTATTTGGTTCATTCACAATTCCTTTCTCCACATGGTATCAGAGCAACAATCTTGAATCAGGGCTCGTACCCCAAAAAACCCTAATATCTGCCGCCAACCCCCTCTCTCGGTCACGTACAGCACCGTCGGGACCCTCTCTTCTGCGGGACACTGACCGGTCATGGCGAAACTTCTCGCTGCCAATGGGTGCTTAACGGTGGTCCAAGTACATCTCCTTTACCGCTAACTTAGGCAAGGGCGACACCATCGTGCCCTATGTAAGATATTTCCATGGCCTAGATCGAGGGATACATCTCCTTTATTGTTACTTTAGGCCTGGATGACACCATCGTGTCCTTTGCAAGCTATTGCCATTGCCCAGATTGATGGTTTCGTGCCCTAACCATCACCGGACGAAGTAATCAAGAGGTCATGTACACCATTGGTCATCCCTGGAGACGACGACACCATAGTCATCATAGGCTACCTCCACCACCGGTCCGAAACCACTAGTCAAGAACCATCATCGAACCGACAGTCTATCATGCATGAAGATATGCAGTGCAACCCCTCATCAGCCTGGAACTGTCGAACTAATCTTGAGCTATCACCTTGGCATGGAACCATCAGCCTGGTTATTGCAGGCCCTTCGGGAATCACCCATCGTACAGTCCTATAGAGCGTGGAGATCTAGGTTCCAAAACCCTAATCTTGTGTGTATTTGGGTTCTTACCACTACATCTGGAACACCGTATCTAATTGTGATGGCCACGAATTCTACTGAGACCAAGCCCCTGTACTTTACATTTTCTACGATGATCCATGGAACTTCTATCAAACTCAAGGGTGCGGATAACTACGTGCTACGATCTCGAGCCTTCAAGGTGTTCTTCGACAATCAGAGGAAGATTCATATTCTCAGGAAGGAACCGCTAAAGGAGACCGACAAGGACTACGAATCCTAGCTTTAAGACAATTATCAGGTCACGACATAGATGACCAACAGCATTAAGCCCTAGATTGCGATGAATCCTCTGTAAAAGGATATCGTAAAAGACATGTGGGATGAACTAGCACAAACTTATTCTCTGCAGACTACCAAGTCTTATCTTGCTGACATTCGTATGTGGATTTGGTCCGCATCTCAAGGGGAGTCTACTCTTGTGGAGTACTATTGACACACCTCTGGTCTCTACAAGGAGCTTTCCATCTTTCAGGCGGCATGTTGTCCTAAACAGGTGACAGAGATCAGAGTGGCAAGTCTATAGTTTCTTGCTGATTTACATCTTCGCTATCATACTGTGAAGGACTAGATCCTTACATATGATACCCAGTCATCCATCAATGTCATCTTTGGTCATTTTCAGGAATTTGAGAGCTCTATACGTCGTACTTCTTCTTCGCATCCTGCAGAGACCTCGGCCTTCCTCGTCTCCTCTGGAAGAGGCATCCCACACAGCTTTTATGGAGGATGGGGTTGTGACTTTAGTCACGATTGTGGTCATGATTTTGGCCGCAAGCGGTGGCAGCAATGGAGAGAAGAAGAGGTGCAGGAGACGACGATGGAGAGAGGTGCATGCAGCGGCAGCGATGGAGAGATGAAGAGGTATAGGCCGGCAACAATCAAGGATGGGGTTGGGGCCCTTAAGGCAGAAGCCCTAGTGCTCTGATACCAAGTTAGCAAATGTCTGATTGTTCTTCCAATCCAAAAACTCTCCTTATACGTGGAGAGGGAAAGTTACAATTATATCCTTGAAGTACAGAAAATAGAAACAAACAATAAAAACAAAATATATAATTTCTAATAGTCATCATTGAAGTTGTTTGAGTGTGAAAGTTGTCAATTCGGTAAACACCATCGAGCTTCCTTTCCACCTAGAGATGAGCCACATCGATTGTCACATTTTTCTTTAGTCCATTGTGATATTTGAAGACCTTGTCTGGTTTGTACTGTAGAAGGTCATAGATATTTGTTGTCATTATGAATGATTATCGCAGATTTTCTTGGGTCTATTTAATAAGGGAAGGGTCAAATATTAATAAAATTGTTAATTCTTTCAGTTAATTAAAACATATTTCTTTACTTGTATTCAGACCATCAGGACTGACAATACTCTTAAGTTCACTCAGCAGGACTTGATATCTTTCTTTGCCAGTCATGGGGCCCTTCAACACACCTCTTGTTTGTATACCTCTCAGCAAAATGGGGTAGCGGAAAGGAAACTTCACCACCTTTTGTCTAGAAGGTGTTTGTCACCAAGGGCCTTGGTCATCTCAAATACTTCCTTGGCATTCATGTGATATGTATTATAGAGGGGTTACACCTATTACAATGGAAGTATTGCCTTGACATTCTTACAGAGGTTGGCTTACTTGGATGTAAACCATCTGGAATCTCAGCAGGGTTATGAAAACTTGCTAAATCTACTGATCCTGAGTTTGAGGATACTACACAGTGTGGAAGGCTGGTGGTCAAACTGCTCTATATTACTGTCACTAGACCAGATATATCATATGTTGCAAGCAGACCAACCAGCACATGGATAGACTTACTATAGTCATTGGTAGGTGTTCTCTTAATCCTTCTGTACCAGAAGGAATCTCGAGGTAAAGGCCTATCAGATGGGATCAATGGCAATACTGACATTACTACCTATAAAGATGTTGATTATGCTAGTTCTCCTAGGACAGATGATCCACCACAAGTTATGCTATTTTTGTTGGTGGGAACCTTGTTACATGGTGAAGCAAGAAGCATACTGTTATTTGTAGATCAAGCTCTGAGTCTGAATATACGATGATGGCTCAGGCTACTCGTAAGCGAGATTACCTAGCTACAAGGTTTTAAATCTCGAATTCGATTTCGTTTTAAGACGGTGAAAAACAAAACAAATTTGAAATTTCGACGAACTTTCGCCAAAATCGACCTAGATTTGTGAAGGAAGGGTATATGTCGATATTTTGATTTCAATGTAGGTAGGGTGTCGAAACTAAAATTTCGCCTAAATTTCGCTGAAATTTTACGAAATTTGAGACTATGCCTAGCTAGTATCCTTTCTACAGGAACTTGGACTTCCTACTACTACTCCCATCCCTTTGTACTTTGACAACAATGTTGCTACATAAATTACCACCAATCTTGTATTCCATGAGCGGACTAAGCACATTGAAGTTGATTGCCATGTCATTCGAGACGTATTACGAGGGAAGATCACTACTTTGAATGTCTCCATGGATCTTCAGCTTGCAGATATATTCACAAATACCCTACTGAAGAAGCACCATATCACGGTTGACTTTCAAGTTGGCCATGATCGATAGAGGGGGTGTTGAAGTTATTTCCAATTATCTTCCTCTTTTATTTCATTTCTTCTATTAAGTCTTGTAACCCTTCAGGGTCTCTTATGTAATTATCCTCAATTGGGCTCTAGGGTTTCACACTATATAAGAAATCGCATGACCCATAAATAAATTATTCCATTCATTCATAATCCTTTTCTCCACGGGGAGGCTGTGTGTATAAATTTAGATACACGAACCTCTCATCACCATGATAGGTGCTCTAGAGACCTCGAGACCTTATTTATATGATAAAATTTGGAGTGGGCTGCCCTAAAATACGAGGTTTGAAAATTATGAATTTTCAAACTTGCTCACCGTAAGAAACAGGCACCCATGTTCACATGTTGGTTTGGCGAATGAATCATCATCATGCTCGTCGAAGCGCTTCTAACTTGGGTGATGCTTCCATCAATGTTGGGTCGAGCATCCACTATGGTAGTTGTTGCTACTTTGGATCAGTTAGCCCTTGCCTTCGATCGGACTATGGGGTTGTAGCTACTATAACAACTGCTCTTTACAATGGTGGCGGCTGCTTATGTGTTTGTGATTGCAAGATTGACAGGAAGGGCATGAAAGTAGCCTTAGGGTTTTAAGAGGGGCCTAGAGGTCTATGTCAAGACTGTCGTTATTGTTGGAGGAAATGAATTACTTGCATTAGAATAGAAGAGACCCTAGGGCTCTTTTGTATAGGAAAAAAGCCATAGGTTAATTACATGAGAGGTGCATAAAGAAAAAAGAAATTTGAAATAGATAATAAGAGATACAAATATATCAACACTCCCCTTCAAGCTGGAGCATATATGTCTATCATGCTCAGCTTGGAACAACACCTTTGAAATGTACCTCTAGCAAGAGCCTTGGTGAAAATATCAACTGTCTGATCTCCAGTAGAAACATGGGAGGTGGATATGAGACCTTTCTGGATCATGTCTCTAGTATAATGGCAATCGACCTCTATATGTTTGGTCTGTTCATGAAATGCAGGATTATTGGCAATAAATAGAGCCGCTTGATTATCACATAAAAGCTGCATGGGAAGAAGAACCTCAATAGCAAGGTCAGTCAAGACAGATCTAACCTATATCATCTCTGTGCTTCCCTTTGCCATGGCCTTGTACTCAGATTCTGCATTAGATCTAGCAATCACTGTATGCTCCATGCTTTTCCATGATACGAGTGAGCTCCTAACAAAAATGGCAAAGCCAGAAGTAGACTTCCTATCTCTAGGGCATCCTGCATAATATGCGTCTGCACAAGTTGTCACCTCAAGAAATATACTACTGTTGAATATAAGGCCAGTACCAGGTGAATTCTTCAAATATCTCAAAATCATACATATAGCATCCATATGAACCTTCCTGGGATGGTACATGAACTGGCTCACCTTGCTCGCAGCAAAGGATATGTCTGATCTGGTTATAGTACATATAGGAGCTTCCCAACAAGCTCCATGTATCTCCTCTTGTCTACCTCCTCAGTGTCATCATCATATAATCTCAAACTTGGATCCATAGGTATAGTAGCAACCTTGCACCCAGTCACACATGTCTCTAGAGGTAGATCAGTAAAAAACTTCCTCTAGGTCATCACAAGATCATGTTGGTTCCTGGTGAACTCTAATCCAAGGAAGTACCGATGATTGCCAAGGTCCTTAGTCACAAACCACTGACTTAGGAACTCCGTAGCAACCTGAATGCCCTGCTCATCATCCCTCGTGACAATAATATCATCAACATAGATAAGAACAGTAACAATACCTCTTTGTGTCCTCTAAACAAAAAGTGAGTGATCCGCAGTAGACTGCACAAAACCCTTTTGCTCTATCAACTCTGATAGCTTCAGGTACCAAGCTCTCGGACTCTACTTCAGGCCGTAAATCGCCTTATGGAGCCTACACACCTTCTGAGACTCCTCAGTAGCAAACTCTGGTGGTTGCTGCATAGATACCTCCTCTTGTAGATCTCCATATATAAATGCATTCTTCACATCGAGTTGGTAAAGAGACCAGTCTCGTGAAACAACAATTGATAGAAGAATGCGCGGTGTCAAGTATCTGGCTACTGGAGAGAAGGTATCCTGATAGTCCATTCCATAAGTTTGGGTGAACCCGCGTACTACAAGCCTAACCTTGTAGCGATCCACATTGCCATATGTATTTTGCTTCACCGTAAAGATCCATTTGTACCCCACAACAGAGGCACCTGGAGGAGCAGGAACAATGCTCCAGGTACCACAAGATTGCAAAGCAGCCATCTCCTCCTCCATGGTAAGTCGCCACCTGCTATCCTATGGCCTCCTGATATGTTCTTGGGATAGTAACAGAGAGACCCATAACAAACCTTTTGTACTCCTATGAAAGATGGTCCAATGAAACATGCGCAGCTAGAGGATAAGTGGTACAGTGATAACACGGCTTCCTCAAGGCAATGGGTAAATTCAGGTCATCAGCCTTTATGTTCTCTGGTATCAACTCTTGTGCAGTATCCTATGAAACACTTAAATCTCCAGTGACATCAGTAGAAACAATGTGTTCATTACATACCTAAGGCGTTTTGGATGATGGGGAAGGCGCATGAGCAGAGGGTCTAGTAGAAGATCTGTGAATGTAAAAACGTGGTAGGAACTGCGTCAGTGTAGACGGAGGTGGAGGTGGTGGAGGAGGTGAAG
Organism: Ottelia alismoides; assembly: GCA_037367405.1. NCBI lineage: Eukaryota > Viridiplantae > Streptophyta > Magnoliopsida > Alismatales > Hydrocharitaceae > Ottelia > Ottelia alismoides. The sequence continues at coordinate 609,794 of JAZKJV010003768.1, forward strand.
GTGGAGATGACTGAAACTCAACATGGGGTGCGGGTTGTTGAGATAACGGAGGTGGAGGAACAAAAACATCCTCACCAGGATCAGCGTTGGATAACATGTCGCATGTAGGAGAGAAATACATAATAGACTCAAAAAATATGGCATCAACACTAATATAATATTTTCTTCCTACAAGATCAAAACATTTATACCCTTTCTGGGTACGAGAATAACCAACAAACACACATTAGAAGCCCTATGTGAGAGCTTGTCACGGTCAGGAGTGAAATTGTCGACAAAAGCCACAGACCTAAAAACCCTGGGAGTAAGGGAGAATAGGTCCTTCTCGGAAAACACAATCAAGAAGGGAACATTTTCCCCAAGAATAGTGGATGGCATGCGGTTCACCAAGTAGCAAGCAATAAGAATAGCATCACCCCAAAACGAATGAGGAGCTCGACTCTGAATCAAAAGAGTCCTTGTGACATCTAGAAGATGACAGTGTTTGCATTCAGCAATACCATTCTGTTGTGAAGTATAAGCACAAGAGGTCTGATGAACAATACCAAGAGATCAGAGAAAATCAGATAGATGTAAAGTGGAAAACTCCAAGGCATTGTCAGTAAGAATAAACTTCACATTAGCAGAAAATATATTATTAACTTCTAAAAGAAATGATTTAATGATAGCACCCGCTTCAAACTTATGTTTCAACAAGAACACCCAAAATAATCTAGAAAAGTCATTCACAACAACCATATAAAAACGGTGACCCTAATGATCGGGAACACGATTAGGACCACATATATCAAAATGAAACAACTCAAATGACTGACTACTATGACGACCCTAACTATTCGGAAAAGAAGAACGATGGTGCTTCTCAAGCTGACAAGCCTCACAATCCAATGTAGCACGAGTAGATATCTAAGGTAGAACATGACACAACTTCTGTAGAGGAAGGTGTCCAAATCAAAGATGCTACATGAAAGGAGAAACATATCCTGAAGAATAGTAGTAGCACCAGGACACGGTGGTTGGACATGTCTGTAAAGTCCTCTCTGCTCACAACCACATCCAATCACCCTGCTCGTGAGTAAGTCCTAAAAGACAAGATAAGAAGGATCCAATATGGCACGATAATGTAAATGTTTTGTAATCTGGCTAATAGACAAAAGATTCATCTGAAATGGTGGAGCATGGAAGACATTCTGCAGACGCATCGAGGGAGCTAGAACAATCTCCCCCTGACCAACAATGGGTAGATGAACCCCATTAGCAATCACAATTGATCTACCAGGAGGGATATACCTATAAGAACTAAATTGTGCTTGATCGCCACACATATGATGAGATGCGTCTGAGTCCATGATCCAATCAGACAAATCTGAACTGCTACAACTGATAAGTGCATAAGAAATACCTGACGAGCTCGAAAGGGCTCTGGCAGTAGATGCGATATCTGAAGAACCTGCAGTCGAAGTGGTAGGAGTAGTCATCATCTCTCTCAGTCTGGAAATAATATCATCAAACCGTGCAACATTAACAGGAGCCAATGTTCAGAAAGGTTGTCCATGCGGCTGCATATGCGTACTCGGGGCCCCCGACGCACTAAGTATTCAATGTGTGCTCAAATGCACTCAAATAGCATATACGGCCCGAGTATGCCGCATATGCAGCTGCCTTTGTATTAGAGACCCCCCGATTTTATTTCAAGTAAAGCCCTAAATAAACCATGCCCTCACGATCCCCTACGTCCCGACTTTTCTCCTCCAACTTGCAAACCCTCTCATGATCATCCGCCTCCCGATTTTTCTCCTCCAAGCCCTAGGCGACACGCTCCTCCTCCTTCCTAAGGTGACACGACTGCTCCTCCGCCTTCCCTGGACGACGTAGCTGCTCCTTCGCCTTCCTTGGGCGACACGGCCTACTCCTCTGCCTTCTCTCGAGGCTCGAGTTGCTGCTCCTCGCCTTCCATGGGCGGCGCACGAGTCCGCACCTCCACCTTCCCTCGAGAAAGCATTCATCCTTCCCTTGAGCCGCAACATTTTTATTAACCCTTGTCCAAGACCTCTGCCTTCCTTAGGCAGGGCGTGCTCCTCCTCCTTCACCGGATCTCCACCTCCAACAGCCACCAGGTACTCTCCGATTCTTTGTAACCACATTTTTTCTTTGTTATTGAGTTTCAAATCTACTGTTTTCATATAAACTTGTATTATAGTAATCAAAATTATTTTTTTAATTGGTTATACATTTTGTTTTTTGCGAATAATTAACAAGAGATGTGATGATATAGTGACATGCTAGTTTTAATTTAAAAAATATTGATATGCTGGTGGCTTTTGTGAGAATTTTCAGCAAAAGAGTACTACAGATTTTGAGACCTTTGGTTGAAATCAAATTGTACAAAGAATATTCACTTCATATTACTACATGTTATGTTTTTTGGAAACATAATTAGTATATGAATTTATTATTTTTTTTAATTATTTTTTATTCAAATAATATAAGCCGCATAATCTGCATATACTTTTGCATATACTTCTGCCTGCCCGCTTACTCGCTTCAGACCGCCTGACCGAACGAATACTGTATACCAACTTTCTGATCCTTCAGAATGATCGGGACGGTGGCAATGTGAACATGGACCACGCTGACATCCTCCTCCTTGACCACGTGGTCCTCAACGGTGAAACTGTGAAGTACCCCCTCTGCCACGAGAAGTTGCCATAGCAGAGGGAGTCTGAACCACGGTAGTAGACGAAGTAGTGATCCTGCTCTGCCTCTTATAGACCTCCTCCATTGGAGGTATCATCTCTCCAGTAAGTAGTTGAGTACGTGTTGTATCGTACTCAGAGTCGAGAGATGACAGAAAAACTCCTGTCATAGTGGCATTCCGATATGCCTGCTACTTCTCAGTGATGGTAGTAATAGGCATGAAACTATGCAGACGCTCAAACATGCCTCTAAGATGCGAGAAGTGTGCACGAAGAAGTTGACCATTCTGCTTGGTCAAAAAAATATCATACTGCAACTGTAGAATCTTGCTCTCATTCTTTGCATGCACATATGTGTCTGCTAAGATGTCCCACATAGACTTTGTTGTGGGTTGATTGACAATATCATTGGCAATCTCCGTGGTAAGTGTCCTAGATAGCCAAATGTGAGCATAGGCATCGTCTTGCTTCCAAGAAGCATCATCCCCAGTTTTTTCCGCTGGCTCTGAATTCGTCAGAATGTGCTCATTGTTATGGCACAGCATAAGGGTGTAGAACAGCATGGACCACAACTCGTAGTTGGTCCCATCCATCTTCACGATGGAAGTCGAGCCCTTGAAGACACCGGACAATGAAGAACATCACCTTGTTCTCTGACATGGTAACAAGAATGCCGATATCCAGAACAAAAATGAGGGGTAGACTGCTCTGAGTGAGTCTACACAATCATATGGAGTATTGGTTGTATCTTTAGACTCAGACAACTATACTCAGCACTTGTTATTGTAGTCCAGATTCGGGAGACGTGATTTATATTTCGAAAATCACAAAAAATTGAACAAAATTAGACCGTATCGCCTTGTATAAACAGCCAAATTGTAGCCTTCCTACGAATGGGGAAGAGGACCGGTTCTAGGAGGAGCCGAGTCACCAATGGCGGTCGTCGATGGGCGGCACAGGGGGGAGGTTGGGTGGTTCTGTGTGTGGGCTGCGCGGGGGTGCCGGAGGATCGCCGCGTGTGGGGTTGGGGGGCCTGCACGAGGGCATCGGAGGAAGGGGGTTGCCGGCGGTGTAGGGAGGAAGAGGGGACTGCCAGCAGCGTGGGGTGGGGGGCGTGTAGGGTTAGGGTGGGATACGGGAACCCCAATCTAGGACTGTTGCTCTGATACCATGTTGAAGGAAATGAATTACTTGCATTAGAAGAGACACTAGGACTCTCTTATATAGGAGAAAAACCCTGCGTTAGTTACATGAGAGGTACATAAAGAAAATAGAAATTAGAAATAGATAATAAGAGATATAAATATCTCAACAGTTATAATACTATGCGAAAAAGGAATAAATGAGCGTATGCTATTGAGCCATAGGGTCTATATAGGCGATATGAAGTTTCACTTTTGGGCTACAGAGATGCCACATTTGTCTTACATACCAATCTTCCAAATTCATGTTGATGTTGATGTAATTAAGAAGGCATATTCCTTGCATAAGAGATTTCTTTTGCAAGAATTTGGGGCATCATGTGAGGGATGCCTCTTGAAGTGGGTAGGTTACCGACTGATAGAGGAGTGGAGACTTTGATTAAAAGATCTATACGATGTAATTGTAATCTCCTCTGAAATTGGATTTTTTAATTACTCAAAAAGAGGGAAGGCTTTTAAAAGAGTGTCATATTGTATGATATTTCCGACCTCTAGACTTGTGATATTCGAGGTTGCCTCATCTCTCCTTACCTTTTATGAAGGGTGTTGTATCTAGCATCCTACTTCTCACTGGTTTTTTGAGACCTAGGTTAAAAAATGGGCTTCATTTCCTTATCTAGGTGAAAGTGCTCAAGCTCCAATAGGATGGGGAGTTATTCCAAGGTTGATGGATCTCGAAGGAAATTATGTTTTTGTGTCCGACTATTGGTCTCCAACATGCCTTACAGTGGGTATGGAACCCTCCTATCTTTACACTCCTCTTTTTGGATGCTTGATGTGCAAACATCGCTAAATTGCTCTCTCCTTGGTGAGACTAGTCAACGGTTGGTACTCAGGACTGTTAAAGATGGGATGGAGAAAATGCTCTTGTTGCATACATTAATAAAAAGCTATCTTTGAAGGGCAGGATTGAAGACTCGATTTCCCTAAATATAATGGATGCATTTGGAAAGCAAGCCCCTATCAGGGTTAAAAGCTTAATGTGGTTTATCAGAATAGAGCATAATGTAAATAATGTTTATAGAAGGAGATAGCCTTCATTGACCAACATCACTTGTCCTTTGTATAGGAATGGAGAGAAGGATATTGAACATTTACTCTTTGGCTCCCCCTTTGCAGGGGAGGACTACAAAATATCGCAAATACCCTAACTGGATTTCACGTTTCTGTCGGCCTTTTGACGGTCTTTTAAGAAAAGCAAAAGAGTTGAGCGATCTAGACAACTTGTTGTGATATGTATGATTTGATTATATAGAATGAAATTGTGTTATGTTCTGCACAACTTTTCATATAGAATATCGTCCAGTCAGTGTCTCTTATCGAAGTTTACATATGAGCATTAAAGTGCATTTTTATCATCCTTCGGCGTGAATAAATTACGGCATGCAATTCCTTCATTATAATGGTTAATTAATAACACCAAAAAACTATTAGTCCATATGGAAGAGACAGTAGTGCATGCTATAAAGTTAGAAGTATGAAAAATCATGCAGTAAATTTATAGGACTTAAACTCTATCGGGAAAAGATTCCTGGCTGCTTCCATCTATTATCACTAATTACCAAAAACAGAAATTAGATCAATTTGACAATTTTGTTGTGTATGCTCCCACTCCAAACACAATGCAAATGGTAAACCAGTACAATGCGGAGAGATAATTCACAAGATCTAATCATAGAATGGTATGAGCAGAAGAAAGAACGGTAAAACCTTTAACTTATCTCTCCTTTGATGAAGCAACTTAGCAGCACCTAGAAGCATGGTAGTGTGGGCATCGTGTCCACAAGCATGCATCCTCCCATTCACCTTGCTTTTGTGATCCCACTCCACCAGCTCCTTGATCCACCAAATCGCCAATATCAGGTCAAAAACAACTCTTTATCACTAAGATATTCATAAAATGGATATTTGCATTATCAATGGTATTGTAAGATGCCAAATTTTTCGGCAGATCACGTGCCCATGATGATTTTTATATAAACTGCCACGTGCATAAAGATGTGGACATGTCCATAAAGACTCAAAATTTATGTGGTCTTTTACATATCTTGATACATCCGAGTATAGGGATTAGAATTGTATTCATTTTTCATACAACCTAGATAGCTCCTATTGCGCAAACTGGGTGTGTGCAGATATATTGGTATTAATATACTTTTTCAGTAGATAAACATGGGTATATCCAGAAATGTCCATACCTTAGATTAGTGACTTAAAATTCGTGCAACGAGGCATATCCATGTCGATCTCGACGTGCTTAAAGACATCGACTTCCCTTTCCTCAAAGGTTCGAAATTAACAGAAAATGTACAAATATTGATACTGCAGAACAACTTTGGTAATCTGAATCCCAATCGTCTAAGTACCGGATTCTTTGAAAATATATGATTACATTCATTCAATTGATGGGTATATATGCATTAAAAAGGTTCATAAATAATTTACACAAAGTCCTACCATCTAGCAAAAAATCAAATTTTCAGTAGAAGGAAACAGATCAAAAAAAGAAGAATTAAGATCAACCAAATTGAACAATCGGGTCATCTCAACTAACTTAAACCTGAATGGGAAGCGCGTCCATATCGGCCCTGAGCGCCACGACGGGCGCCTCCCCGGAGCCAATTCTAGCAACGATACCAGTTCCGGCGAAAGGGAAAGAATAGGGGACGCCGAGGGCGTCAAGTTGTGCCCTGATGAGGGCGCTGGTGTTGTGTTCATGGTAACTGAGCTCCGGGTACTCGTGGATCCTCCTCCTTATGGATACCAACCAGTCTTTATCATTCTCCGCCAGGCGGAGGATCTCCGACGAGGATGACGAGATGAACAAGAGGGAGAATACGAGAAGTTGGCAGCGGAGGTGGAGGAAGGAGCTCATGCTTATCTTCCACCACTGCTACGGACTGAGCGAAGAACTGAAATATCGGAATTTAATGGGGGCAGGTCACACGTTTTTTGGGGATTTTTATACAACAGCTCCTAAGAGCTTCTCTGATTATACTACAGCCACTGTAATATTTATAATTACACCACAACACTTGTATATAATAGATGCAATCTTACTCCTGACAACTATGAATGCAAAAGTGTATGGATATATCCATGTCTGATCCATCATCATATTTATTTTATATAAATTTGATACTCGTGTTATATATCTGTTTTTATATATAAACATAGGTGTCGCTTAAACTTTATTTATATGTGTTCACCATATTTGATATAACTGTTATAAAATAAATGCATTTATTAATTTATATCTTGTGTAAGACATCCACTACATGTATATTTAAGTTATTCTATAAAGTATTCTGCCATTATCATAATCTGGTCTTTATCTTTTTTATGTATGTATCTGTTTTAAGGATATGTTGACACGATTTTTGTATATGCTAAAAGTTGTATGTATCTTTTTTATATATGATTCTTTTTTAAGTATATGTTAACACAATTTTTATATTTGTCAACAGACAAAAATATGATAACAGTTTATTAATATCTACATAATGACTTTTTGCATTTCTACTTCGAATATAATCCTTCGATGTGGGCATATATGTTAAATAGATTAAGGTTATCATGATCGTGGTGTAATTACAAAATTCACAATGGTTCGATGTAAGGTTAGCCAATAAATAAAACCACGAGCTTTTGTTGAGATCCTTCTTATGTGAATATCGAATTCAAGGATATTTTATACAAATTACTCTTTTTTAGCCAAAATATCAAGAGGATGGTTGTAGATGGACAAAAGCAAAAATTTAAATGTTAGTTGTGACTATGGTCAAGAATGGACAAAGGTTAGTACATCACACAAAGATTGTCTTTATTAGAATCAGTGTTGTTAATTGACCAACTTTATGCTCCTTGATAATAGTTGCGTAATGTGGTTTACATCATAACAAAGTATATTAAACTTAATATGTCGGTAATTAGTGTTTTGATTCAGCTTCCTTTAAGAATCTCAGCCACCTGCTACATTTCCTTTTATATTTAAAAACTTCACTTAATGAATGTGGGGACGGACGATAGTGATTTTAAAGAAAGTTTACCATTATGAGTGGTAGCCATCATTAATATCAAGGGTCGTTATCAAGGATGCTCTCTCCCGGAGGGTTTGCCTATGTGATGGCCAGCTTCATGTTGTGCGTAGCGAGTAGGTAACAGATAAGCAAGTAGGAAACAATCACAATACAAGATTTAAAAGATTCATCCACAACCAGTCTACGTCCTTGCGATGGTGGTGGATCTCTTTCAATAGTGTACAGATCACTTTGTAATATAGATGATGAGTAATAACACACAATTTATGAGGTTTGTATAGTATCCAGTACTTACTCTCGAATCTTCCTAAATATGCAGATTTCTCAAGTCTCCCTTAAGGGGAAGAGGTCCAACTCTCTCTCAACACAAAGAATACAATGGTTATGGAATAATCAAAATTCATATCGACATTTAATCAACCAAAGCTAGATGGATTCCCTAATCAATAATCATTTAGGATCGGAGGGATTCCCGATTAATTAACATCAACCACTTGGCTCCAATCACACCCACACCCCTTCCACGAGGCTAGCCGATAACCAACATTGAGCAAGTTTTAGACAATGTTTGAAATTGCTCCGAAGAACTAGTTTAGTAAAGATATCTGTTGGATTTTCTACCATGTCAACCTTATTCACCTTGATCCTCCTCTCAGAACAGATGAAGTAATACATCACATCAATCTTCCGGGTCCTCTCATGAAGCATTTGATCCTTAACTAGACATATTGTGTTATCACTATCATAATATGCAGTAGCTTAATATTATTGTATGTCGAGAACTCTGATGATTTTGTGATTCATCTACTTTATATTAAAATTTGGAACTTTGTTCCTAAGCAGAAACACCAGAAATTGTGTAAAATAATACAAATCACTCAAGAAATAAAAATGAAATAAATGTATATTATTATATTAAAATATGTTCACAAAATAAAATCAATAAATCTCAGAAAAAATGAGTTAAAGAATGTACAAATTAATTTGTAAATATTGTACAAAATTTTCATATTTTTAAAATAAATTTATGCTAAGTGCAAAAAAACATGAAATTAACTTCGTTGTGTACATAATATTAACCTTATAATATGAAAAATGCTATAAAAAATACCAACCTAATCAGAATGTAAATAATGTAAACCATATTTGAGAAGACTGAAAGCTGCAAAGCTGAATATCTCCTTCATACAGTCAATGAAATTCTTCTAGCCTTTAAACTAATGTACATCCTTTATCTATAAAGCAAGATCAAATTTAAAGGAATCGGTCATGTATAAAACTTGGATTTTAGGATCGAGTTGTATGTATTATATTTAGTGTGGCTTTTACATGATATTTTATGTCAATATTTGAATCTTTTCATTTTATTTATTTTTTATTTACTTTCTTTAGTTTTTTTACTTATTAATTATATAAAAATTAAAATCCAAAAAAATTATAACAGTTGTAAAAAGGACCTATTCTAACTGTGTAAATAATTACTTTATATACATGTATATATTTTTATTTCTATTTTATTTTTCTTTCTTAATTATTGAAAACTAAAAAATTATATATGTACATATTTTTAGTATTTTATAAAAGTTATTAATATATATTATTAAAAGGAAATTAAAAAAGGCCCGAGAGCGCCCTTACACTTCTTCCAATATGTACATGATCTACACGTGACCTTCTTCCCAGATCGGGTGGGTGTGAAAGTTTTGGATTACTTGATTGGATGGCCTCTATATAACCACACGGGTCTCAAGATATGGTTGATCGATCGGATTGACACCCAATGGCATTTCTTGTTGGAGGGCTCTAATGCATGACAAAGGTGGATCAAGCAACTTATCTTGGTGTTGATCGATGATCAAGATGGTTGATGGTGATTAGATTTGGCTATGATTGCATTTTTATACAACTTTCTTATTCCTTGGTATATCCAACACAATGACTGAAGATTGAGGGCATGTCAACTCTGATGAGTTGTAGTCTTGAGGTAAAACTCTGATGCTAGTTTATCTTGCTCCCACTTAAAACATCAATACTCCGACAATCTGAGGACCAATGTGAGGCAGAGCTCAGGGGATTTCTATCTTCAAAGATGAAAAATCTCAAACTCTAATGTCTTTAGACCATGAATGTCTTGCAAGTGTAGCATCATAGGTCGAATCTTTTGAGCACAACTAAGTGGTAGTGAGCATAGAAGTTTTGGTGGGTGCGTGAGGAGGGAGTTTGAGGATTCCAATCACCATGTGTGGCCAAAATGAGGAGGTTTACAATGTTATAGAAAAAGAAATGTTTGGGTCTGAGGATGAAGATATAAGTTTGATGACCAAATTCTGGTGTCCATTAAGTCAAGAAGAGAGGATTGTGGATGAGATCAATTGTAGAGAAAAGGAGTGAAAAGAAAATAAAGAAGACAAGGAAGGAGAAGAGAAGAAAAAGAACATGAATAAGAAAAGGAAGAGAAAGGAGATGAGTTTAGATGGTATTTCCCATGACTACTGTACTCGCATGAAACGGATGAGTGTCTAGTATCTCCGATTTTCACTTTTAGAGTCTGATAAAGGGATCCTCAAAGCTCTATAGTTGCTTGGAAGTAGTTGCGATGTAGAGATGTCCGTATTGCATTCCATAGTTGTTCTCCATACCGGGATTGGTAACACCTTCCCATTCCCACTACATGGCATATATCTGGTCTTGTAGACAACATGCATATATCCGAATTCCTGTAGCTGATGCATAAGGTCACCCAGCCATAGTTTTCTTATCCTCAACACTTCAAGATGATGTTCCTTTAGATAGGTTAGTACTGCGTCTTAAGGGAAGGAAGCCTTTTTCTGAATTAGCCATATGAAATCTTTCCAATATCTCCTTGATGTATCCTTGCTATAATAGTCCCAATATCCTCTTTTCTCTATTCCTGAAGAGTTTCGAATCCAATATGTTAAAAGTCTCTCCAAGATTTTTCATCCTGAAAGTATGGAACAACCATATCTTAATATTGGTCATCATTTCAATATCATTCCCAATGATTAGGATTCCATCTACATAAAGCATAACGAACACTGAATGGAAAGGGTGCAGTGAGACTCAAATTCAAATAGATACAAAAATTACTGTGAGCATTGTTCTCTTTCTCATTGTCTAGGGCAACCGATCATGACAATAAGTACACACTCTTTAACATTAAATTACATACCTAGATAGTCAAATTACATTTATATCTGGTGATTGAAGGATATGGAGAGATCCTCAAGCGCATCACGGAAGCGTGAGCGTCGTATCGGATACGACGAAGAACGACTAGTCGTACTAGTTGTTCGATGCAGCGTAATTTAAAAAATTTTATTCGATGAAACCACATGATCCAAGAACCATTCTCGGATCGTTTCATCTATAACCACAACAAGTATAATGCAATATCTCTTGAAGCGTGGTTGATCGAGTCTCTAAGAGAAGAGACCTCCTGTCTCAAGTCCGATCGTCGGAGAGATCGCTTGCGAGCGCGGGGATGAACCGCGGTGTCCTCGCAATCCAAGAAGTTGATCCAAGCACGGTTGTTCCTGATCTCGTCGCACGAGATCGAACGTCTCCTTCGTAGGCGAAGCACTTGAAGTAGACGAAGAACCGCAGAGCGTCGAAGCGGTAGCACGAGGGCGCAGGCGACGACGATTCTCTCCACCAAGGTGGACGGCCACCAAGAAGAAGGGGGAGAGAGGGCTGTCGAGTATGAGAGAAAGAGAGAGAGTTTTGCTACAATAGCATGTGTAAAAGAGAGAGCCAAGAATGCCTCTCTATTTATAGGGTTTTGGGATCCATGGATCTCAATCCATGTGTCATATAAAATCAATGGATGAGATTGATTTATGACAATCCAATGGTCAAGATTGTTGTTGGTAAAAGCCAACAACTTGTGATTTAATTTTGATTAAATATATTTGATAAATCAAATAAATATAATACCAAATTAAACCACACAAATAGAGAGAGAGAAAATAAGGGAGATACACCTTCCTCTTTGGAAGGGGGGACGGCCACCAATTCCCTCAAGGAATTGGTGCCGCCCCCTCCTTTCCAAAAGGGAGGGGCAATCTCCTTGATTTTCTCTCTACCCAATTTCCAACAACAATTTGTTGGTATTTTAATTCTCCAAAATAATTCTCAATTAATTTTGGGAATATTGCAATCTTGACATTGAATTATTGTGAATCAAATTCACAACCCAAAACAAAATGTAATTTATATTTTCAATTAATTAAACAATGTGTATCCAATACACATTAATAATTAATCTACTAATATAAATTATATTTACCTCTCTCTAATACATTATAAATCACATTTATAATATATTAGGAATAATTGGATATTACTATCCACATTATTCTTATCCATAATAATTAAATCACATTTAATTATATTGGATAATATCTCATACATCATGATAATTAAATCACATTTAATTATCAACTTCCTTTTGCTTAGATCTCATGGAATTGTTCTTAAACCATTTAAGAACAATGCTATTTCTCCTTAGATACTTGGAGATAAGGACAGGGCGATTGTATTGTTCCATGTATAGTGACTTGGATATTGAGATCACATCTCAAATCCAGATCCCATGGACCTCTCACAGATGCTTGATTAAATCAAGACCGTATACCTAATCTTCTCATTGCATTTGAATCTCATTCAGATCAATGTCCAGTAAAATGGACTAAGATTAGGTCACTTCTCTGATGAGAGGAGTCACTAAAATCCAGACCTGTTTCATCACTCCCTCGGAATGGAAGCGTCATGGTTATACAATCGTTTATGATCAAATCACCCTTCAGGTATTCCCAATACCTGCACATCCTGCATACTGGAAGACTCATGATCATCATGAAGATAAAGATCACTTTTACACTGTCATCTTCATATTCTGATCATTAAGATTCTCAATCTTGGTCCTTGGGATATGGTACAGATCATATGCTTTCACAAAGCATATATCTTACCTTCAAATTCATATCATGCTTCTAAAGCATGATGACCATGCATGGAATTTGGTCAATCCCAATACCTCATGAGTGAGCTCATGTCTCCCGGTTCACAAGTGAACCTGTATGATCCCTTTGAGAGATCATATTACTCATATGCCCTTACATGCACACCAGCTCGCCGGTGTATAGACCTTGATTAGGTCATCAACCTATTGGTCTGCCAAATGTACATGCTCAGACATATAGTAATATATCTGTCTCTGGTCAGAGGATGTTTGCCTGTGATGTGACAGTATTCATCATAGGTCTTTGGTTATATCGATCTCGTTAAGTCAACTCATTGACTCAACTAATCTGATACCTCTGAATCAATATTCCTATGCAGAGGACCTGCATCAAGAGGTCGATCAGATATCAGTCTACTGAGATGGGATTGCCATCTCCCACTCAGACTGGAGATCACTACTTGTTAATCATTGATGATGCTTGATGAGTCCTCTATCTAACTCCTTAGATATTCATCCAAGCATCAGCCTCTATGATTCAATCATTGAATCAACAGTTGTATGATTATCAAGTTGGCCATGGTACATAACCCTTATTGTATAGAGGGACCTTATAGTGCATTCATTCATTCAATATCAGAAAGGGAGTGAAACAAAACATCAATAACTTTTATTGATAAATCATTTATTACAATAACATTTATTGTAGGAATGGTTCGCCTCGGGCTCACATTGCTAACAGTGATGTCCAATTTCACCTTGAATTTGTGGATTCTACAGCAATAGTCCCTTCTCTTGGCCATTGGGGAGAGGGGACCTATAAAGGTCATTATGCTCGGGTTCCACTTTTTCTTTTTGATGCCCGCCTTTACCGCTCATCTCTTCTTCTTCCTTAGATCCCCTCCTCTTAGGCTTTGTCTCGTACAATGGCACTCCCACTAAGCTTCTTGTATACACATGGTTTACCAGGGATTTGAATGAAACCATAACTCTTTATGCCTTCATTGAATTGGATGTCCCAACTACAAGAAGCATGTTTAAGGACATAGATGTATTTCTCCAACTTTCACACTTTGCCTTCCTCGGCTATGAAGCCCCAGGTTTGCTCCATATAGATATCCTCATCGAGTGATATCCTCTCGAGCTATCTATTGAGGAATGCAGTCTTGATGTCTATCTACCAGATGTCATAAACTACTTATGCACATATAAGTAGCAATATCCTAGTGGATTTAAGCATGGTAACATGATAAAGTGTCTCATCATAGTTAATGTCGTCTCTCTATGTATATCCCTTGGTTATGAGTCGTTCCTTGAAGTGTCGGACATGTGAACCCATGGTGAGCCATTATGCAATAAAAGTTATTTTATATCACTCCTTTATCTGAAATGAAGAATAACTAATTTGCATAATAGGTCCCTTCATACAATTAAGGTTATGTACCATGGACATCTTGATATCATACAACTATTAATACAATGTTTGGATCATATAGGTTAGTACTGAGTTGAATATCTAAAGAGATAGATTGAGGACTCAACCACACTATCAAGTGATTATCAAGAAAGGATCTCCGGCCTAAGAAGAAGATGCTAATCTTTACTCCAAATGATGACATCTGACCAACCTCTTGATGCATGTCTCTGCATAAGAATAGAGATTTGGAGGTGTCAGATGAGTTAATTCAAATAGTTGACTTAGCGAGATCAAGATAACTAAGACCTATATCATATACTATCACACATAGCCACACATCCTCTGATCGGATGTCTCAGTAAGTACATTTGGAAAACCATTAAGTTGATAATCTTGTCAAGGTCTATATATCGACACACCAGTGTGCATATTAGGGTATATGAATAAAACGATCTTTCAACGGGATCATATAGGCTAACTACTAAATCAGATGACATGAGCACATTCATAAGATATTGGGACGGACCAAATTCTACTGATGGTTATCTTCCTTTGTAAGGAATACATGATTTATATGTATGATATATTCTTTTAGAAAGCAAACAATTAACACTAGCTCCCAATGATCAAATGAGAAATTTAACGATAAAACTCTGAAGGAGACACTTCAAATGAGATTCAAACTTCGTGTTTAATCATGGTATTCTAGTATCATGATGTACATGTATTAGGAATACTCGAGGGTGATGCGATCTTAATCGATTGTATGCCATGACGCTTCCATTCCGAGGGAGTGATGAAACATGATTGGATTTTAATGACTCTACTAAGTAAACTAATTATCCAATATTAGTCCGATTGTTGGACATTGATCTGAATTGGATTCAAATTCAATGAGAAGATTGGATATACTATCTGATATAATCAGACATCTACAAGAGGTCCTCTAGATCTCAAAATGAGAATAGATCTCATTATCCAAGTCACTATACATGGCATATCCAATCACCCTAACCTTATCTCCAAGTATACGCAGATAAGGCACACTATCCTTAAAAGTGATCAAGGATTGTTCCATTAGAGACATAACTTGATATTGTAAAAGATGAGAAAATGAGGTAATAAATTAAGATCTAATTATTTAATAATGTGGATTGATTCACATTATTTGGACATGTGTAGAGATAGTTAATATAATTAAATTGGATTTAATTATCTTTGATAAGTTTAATGTTAATAGTGTTATCGACAATAATCATGGATAGTGACTGTAGCGCGATGGCAATGGCGATATCCATAAACCCTAGCCATGGGCATGGCCAAAGGGTTGAAGAAGATGGAGATTCTGGACATGTATTATGGTAGAGAGAGAGTAGTTACAATAATTGCTTCAACTTAATTGTGTTGAAGAAAAGTCTATGATTAGCCTTTCTTTTATACCAAATTGGATGGTGGAGATGCACTCGTAATTGAAATCAATGGTCCTTGAAATTGGAGAGAGATTTTCTCTCTACAATCTCCTTTTTATGTAATCTCATTAGATTGAATTTTTATTCATATAATTATCCATAAAATATTAGCAAATAATTTGCAAAATATTTGTGATGTGACAATTGCAAACAAATCATTGATTAATTATGAATCATATTCATCTATCCAATATTAAATGTAAATCACATTTACATTTACATTTATAAGTATGAAAAATCATCTAACAGATAGTTCTAAAAGAAGAAACTAACGTCGATGTGTCGATCGAGTGAATTTTATCAGAATTTTTATTTTTATGTTATTTATACTCCTAAACTAAAAGGTATAGCGATAAGTACGTGAGTGTCAAACTAAGGAAGGCAAATTGTGGGAAACTAGGGTAAAAAGTAAAGGAATCTAAGGTATTAGAGTTTTCTAATTTTTATTCATTTTTAGAGATATTTTTGTATTTTTTATTTTATGAATTTTATATTATTTTTGTATTTTTATATACCTATAAGTAGAAAAATATAGATATTTGATTTTAAATTTTTTATTTGGTTTTAATTTTGTAATTTTTATGTTTACTTTTATAGGTTTTGGATTATTTTTAAGATAGAAAATAAGTTTTTATTAAAAATATGGATTTATTTTTTATTTTAAAAATATCAAACAATAAGAAAATATTTTTATTTTATTTTTACTAGAAATTAGATGAAAACACCTTTCTAAGAAGGTATTAACATATTTTTGTGATTTTTGTAGAATTAGTTATGAATTTTTAAAGTTCTTATATATTTTGATTTTTTTATTTGAATATTTGATTTTTATTGCATTTTTAATTTTCTGTGTAAAATATAGTAAAATATACTTTAATTAATTTTTATAGGATTTTTAAAAGAAATTTTATTTTTTATGTATTCTTATGAATTTGTGTTTTTTATTTTAAATGATTTATTAAAAATTGAAAATATTTTTAGTTTTTAATATTATTTTATAACAATATATAGTATAATACTATGTATTTATACGTATTTTTATTATATTTTTATATTATGTATTTTATTTAATATGTATATGATAGTATAGTATTATGTATACAATGAATAGGGGTGTATCTGTGATATCCTAGAAATATATAAGTTGTACGTGAATATATGCATAAGCAGGGGGTCTTGCTCGCAAAGATCTCAACGGAATCACGTACCAAATCACATGTTGAAGCTCGTCTTGGACTTGCTCGCAAATCATATAGAACTCCAAGGGGCGTATTCGCAATTGCGCCAAAATATTTTGTCACGCACATGCGGTGCACGTGCGCCCTTGAGTGGCGGCTTAAGCGACGAAGTGTTTGATGATGATGTGTGGTACGTTGTAGTGCGTTGGATCAAAGGTGATCCGACGGTTGTCCTTAGATCTTAAGGGCACCTAATTTATTCTGGAGAATCGAGGCGTTCTTCTCTTATTCGAAGAAGATGGCAGCAGAGAAATCTGGAGGGATTTTTGTTCTTCCCCGATTGCCTTTGAGCAACGCAACGGCGCTTCAAATTGAGACGGAGCTCGTATCTATGATATGCTCCTCCAGGCGCTCGAGGGGTGATAATCGGTTCAAGGCAGTTATACTTGACGGATGTTTAGATCAGAATTTCTGATCTGCTGCTCTAGAGGTGCTCGCTTTAGTTGAAGGTTGTTCGTATCTTCTCCAATTCACGATGGTGTTGGCTAATGACACTGCTGGTGAAGAGGATCGTTTCCAGGTGCATAAGGTGAATCAATCACCTGTCCTGGCTACTCGCGAAACTTCAGAGGATTCTTGATTGATGATTCGTCAATTGGTGACAATTCGGTATTGCAGACACTCGTCTTGCTGCAGCTTTGTGGCGAATGGTGGCGGTTCGAATCAAAGCGGTGGAACTTCTCAGATCTGATGCTCCATATGAGGGTTCAGGTCTCGTTGGTATCTGATTAGATGCGGAGCTTCAACTGAGATAGGGTACTATGGTGCTTTGGTTGACCAGTTCTGGATGCTCCCTGATGTAACGTCGTTTCGCTTGAGGATGGATGCTCTGATCGAATCAACCTGCAATTAAACCAACGGCTCAAGGATGCCTCGATCGAAGTGTTAAATGCAAAAAAGGGATGAATGGATGGGGGAGCTACCAGAAGGGTGGAGGAATGAGTCCCAAGCTTTGATCACCGTGTGTGCACAGATGAATAGATATGATGGATAGAGGATGAAATGGAAGGATCAGAAGAGAGATGGAATCAGAATGAGTGCGGATTCAGGTTGATTTTTGCAGAAATTTGCAGAGAGAATAAAAGAGGAGATAGAGAAAGAGAACGGAGGGAGAAGAGGAGATTGGGGAAGATGAGATCTATACTAACCTGGAAAGTGCGGAAGTGATGAAGGATTTTCGCCTGGGAAGATGGAGCGGAGCTCCTCGTCATTGCTTGCTACGGAGGAGGCAACCTCTGGTGGCTTGACGTGATGGAGCGGAGCTTACATCAGCGTTGGGATCTCATCGAAGTCCTCCTCGAACCTCACTATGACGAGGATAAGCTCCCGGAGTTGTCACCTCCTCAGAGATCAGTCGGAGCTCACAGGCAGGAGAATGGAGAAAATGGTGGATGAAGCTAGGTAGGAGGGGGTAAGGTTCATTATATAGAGGAGATGGAGGTCCAGGTTCATCGAACCTGGACGGAATTCAGCCGGCAGTTAGGACAACAACCAACGGTCGACGGTTGAAGCGGTTGGCGGAGGAAGAAGGTAGAGGGAAGTGGGAGGTGACGGGCGGAAGAAGGAAAAGGGGAAAGGAGGAGAGAAAAAAAGAAAAAAATTAAAAATAAATTATTAACTATAAAATAAATAATCAATAATTAAATAAATAACTAAAATAAATAATTAAAATAAATTAATAAATGAATAAAATAAATAAATAAATAAATAAGTTTTAATTTATTTATTTAATAATGAAATATTAATCAAATATAAAAAACATAAGAAATGACCTAAATTAAATAAGATTAAGATATATTGTACAATTTATACCAAAATAGGGTCCCGAAACGTACTTTTTGCGTATTAACTTCGATTTTAGTGAAATCAGTTTCATTTGATAGATAATTCTATAAACCGAACTTTAAAAATGAGTGCATCCAATTCAGAGTTCATATGGTCGAGTTATGAGGTCCGGAAGTTTAGTGTCACGGCTTCACAACTTTAGGATTTATTGGCATTTATTTTAAGTTATATTTTTATATTTTTTTACTGATTTGTAGAAACACATTAGAAGAAGCATTAAGTTAAACGAGATTAGGAATAGTTAAATAGAAAATAAGGAAAGTCAATATACATATGGTACATATGTACAAAGGGGTCCAAACGTCAAAACTCAAATATTTTATTCTAATATTTTTATATTTTGAATAAATAGTATTAGTTTTAAAATGAAGTTTAAAAGTGAGTTTGCTCAATTTAGAATTTTCTATAAATAATTATGAACCTTGGAAGTTGGCTTTTACGGGTTTTTAGGTTCATCCTAATAAATTATTTATACATTAAATAAATTGTTTGATATTTTTATAAATTAATATATATTATTATGAACAATTTTTTTGAAGAAAATATTTTAATTTGAGATGATCTGAATGATAAATAAAATAGGTGAACATATGTACAAGGTAAAAAAAATGAGTTTATGTACATTTATGATCTTCATTTTCTAACATTTTCATAAATTAGGATCCTTATCTCCCTCTACTTATTTATTTTGTCGACCTAGTCAATATTGACCTGGCTCTTGGTTAGGAGCAATTTATATATATTCCATATTTACATCATTCTTTTCTTTTATTTTCCCTTTTATCTTTATTATTTTATTTTGGATAAAATAAGTGTTGAATATATATATATATATATAATATTATAAAATGTAATTAGAATGTTAATTAGTGAGAATTAGTGAATATTTACATGTATTTAACTAAGGATTTTAGCCAAAATGAAAGAATAGAGGCGATGAATCATGGATTCATCAATGTACAATGTGAATCCAATTTACATTTAATTGTATAATGTGAATACAATTCACATTTAATTGTATAGTATGAATCCAATTCACATTTACTTAAAAATTGTAAGATTTATTTACAATTAAATCTCTCTATGATATTACGAATCACATTCACAATAGTTATGATTATTGTGGATAGTGCTATCTACATTAATCTTATCTATGATAATTAAATCTTATTTAATTATATTATATGCCTCTATACATATGTCAAAATAATATGAACCATATGCACAATATTAATGATAACTAAAACCTATTTAATTGTAAATTTTTCATGGCTCAAATATTGTTGATAATGGAATTATTCTTAAACTCTTTCAAGAACAATGTGCCTTCTCCATAGATACTTGGACATAAGGGCATGGTGACTGTATCTTCTATGTATAGTGATTTGGATAGTGAGATCTAATCTCATAACCAGATATAGAAGACATGTCAGTAATGTCTGATCAAGTCAGACAAAATATCCAATCTTCTCATTGCATCCGAATCATATTCAGACCAATGTGCAAGATTTAGACTGAGATTGGATAACTAGTCTACTATATGGAGTCATTAAAATCCAAACATGTTTCATCACTCCCTCGGAATGGAAGCATAATGGTTATACAATCGATTAAGATCACATCACCCTTGAGTATTCCTAATACCCGTACATCCTGCATACTGGAAGACTATGAATAAACCCAAAGTTCTAATCTAATTTGAATTGTCTCCTTCAGGGTTTTATCATTAAGTTTCTCATTTGATCATTGGAATTTTGTCTCAATCATATAATTTCTAAAAATATATCATATCTTCAATTTCTATGTTTCCCAAATAAGACAACCAACATTGGAAATTGATTTACCATAATATCTAATGAGTGAGCTCATGTCTTATGGTTCAATAGTGAACATGTATGATCCCTTTGAGAGATCGTATTAATCATATACCCTTATATGCACACCAGCTCACTATTGTATAGACCTTGATTAGGTCATGAACCTAATGGTCTGCCTAATGTACATACTCAGACATATAGTATACATCTGTCTCCGGTCAGAGGATGCATGGCTATACGTGACAACATACAACATAGGTATTAGTTATCTCAATCTGATTAAGTCAACACTTTGACCTAAATCATCCAACACCTCCGAATCTCTATTCCTATGAAGAGGACCTGCATCAAGCGATCGGTCAGATGTCAGTCTTTGGAGTAAGGATTGCCATCTCCTTCTCAGGCTGGAGATCCCTTCCTGATAATCACTTATGGTACAGTTGAGTCCTCAATCTAACTCTTTAGATATTCATCCCTACACTAGCCTATATGATCCAACCTTTGGATAAACAGTTGTATGTATCAAGATGGCCATGGTACATAAACTAATTGTACTAAGGGACCTATTTTGCAAATAAATTATTTTTCATTTCAGATT
Source organism: Ottelia alismoides (assembly GCA_037367405.1). Classification (NCBI taxonomy): domain Eukaryota; kingdom Viridiplantae; phylum Streptophyta; class Magnoliopsida; order Alismatales; family Hydrocharitaceae; genus Ottelia; species Ottelia alismoides. Next base: position 631,097 of record JAZKJV010003768.1, read on the forward strand.
AAAGAATGATTTGCAATAACTTTTATAGCATAATGGCTCGATGTTGGCTCACATGTCCAACATGAAGATTTGACTGGAGGTAATAAGGTTCGAATGAATTAGAAAATCAGGACGAGCCATGTCCGGCCATTGACTCTTTGACAAATGCAAAATGCACAAGAAAGTCAATAAAAATAATAAATGTGCTCAGATAAAAAAATGAATAAAATGAGAAATGTTGATCTATATGCATTTATAACGTCCATGAAGGATCCAAATGTAAATGGACTCAACTATGCAATATATTAATTTTTTGATAATATTTTATGTATATAAAATATCAATTTTTTTGTATTTTGTAATTTTTATTTTTTTTGTGCACAATAAATGCATGTGAAAATTAAATAACTGATGCTCAATGATGAATGTAATATGAATGTTATTTTTTTTTGTATTTTTAGGTTAATAAAATGTCAAGATAAATTACGGAAGTGTAATATTTACATATGAATAGATCTAAATGCACAAGTTAGAAACCTCTCTTTTTTACAACTATTCCGGTATTTCTAGATTTTTATTTTATGTGATTAGTTAGTTCATGAGATGAAATAAGAAATGAAAAAGAAAGAAATTGAAAAGATTTAAATATGTACATAAAATAAAAATCAGTAAATATATACAATATACAGTTCAGTCCTAAAATTTCAACTTTCACGTATGTACTATAATTCTTTCTAATTTGGTCTTGATTTGTATACAATTTGGTGTACAATAATTTTAAAGTGAGTAGAGGTTCATAGGACATAGTATGTGAGAGATATCAACATTTTTGGATTTTTCAGACTCAAACTAGGGTTTACGTTTATTTCACATATATAATTTAGTTTTTTCTAGGATTTTTTATTGATTAATATGAGTGATACGTACACCATGGGGCTGGTTTATATCATTTGGAGCTATCATGAATTAAAAATGGATGAACTTAGGTGAATATATACTTGTGAAAATGAATGCAATATAAATTAATGACTTACAAAAATTATTTATAGATGCATGAATGCTAATTATGAGTTGTAAATACCAAAATGCACATAATTACTCAGAAAAAAGCTCTATTTTCAGGTAATTAAATTGATGAGGATCACATATTCATCAACTCCCTATACTTAAACCTTCCTCGTCCTCGAGAAACTAAAGAATGAAGCAATGAAATGAGATTTGGTTCCATACCAAGGTAATGAATATAAGGTAAGTTGAGATAAGTACATAGTATTAGGGTTTAGATTAGTTCACTATTCAAGAGTCATACTTACAATGGGGCAATCAACTTAGACACTAAGAGTCAAAGTACGGACACTGTCATGTGGAATTCAGATATTTAAGTTTAGGACCTGAAGCTTCTAAAATACTACCTCTCAATGAAGTTTTTTTGAAAATTAAGTGGATTAAGGCAAGTCAAGTCCACTCTCAGTTTCTGCTCGTGACTCAGTTCAGAATACGATGACTTTTCACCAGTCCATAAATGCTTAATGAAGTATAGATGCATGAGATGCCATTTTTTGTTTTTTAATGAATTTCATTCTCTTTCCTATTTGTCCTCTTTTGTACTTTTGAATATTTTTTATTTTTTGTAATTTTACATATTGTACAAAGTTTATACAAAGTTATACATAGTTTACAAGGGTTTCTCATATTTTACATGTATTTTGCATTTTGCACAAATTTTATAAGTTGTTACAAATTTTACAACAAATAGCCTTACCATGTATTAAGTAAGTATATATATATATAGAAAATAAGATACAATATATTACAATGCAATGTGAAATATCTACATAAGTGTAGCTCACCTCCCCTATACTTAACGTATGCTAAGTTTATAAGGATGCAAAAGAGAGGAATAGGTTAGAAGTTGACCGTCCCCTACACTTAGGCTATTGGACAACCTAAGTATAAAAAATAGCAAAAACAGGGTGATCGAGGGAAAGAAGATATGATGAGTATACACAGGGACAACATTTATCCCCCTATACGCAGGCTTTTGCCTAAGTATAGAAGAAGCAATGGAACTGATGGAATCAGAGAGAATGTACAGAGAATCAAGGAGGTTTTCAATGAACCTTATTGCGAGAGTGAGGCAGAAGGGAATATACAAGGTTAATGTTGACCTCGAGATTAGAAAAATAAGGATCTACATTATGTGAAGAATATTCCTAGCCATCATCAAAGTCATCTTGATAAGAACAGTAGTGTTAGACATGTGAGCCCTTGGCAAATCATTTCTACAATAAATGTTATTGTAATCATTTTATATCAATAAAAGTTATTAATTTTCACTCATTGTTTGAGATTAATGAGTGCAAGAACTTATAAGGACCCTTTTTATAATTAGGGTTATGTACCATGGCCATCTTGATAATCGTACAACTGTTTATCTAATGGTCAGATCATAGAGGATGGTGCTAAGATGATATCTAAAGAGTTAAATTGAGGACTTTTCTAGCACCGTTAAATGATTATAAAGAGAGGATCTCTATCCTGAGGAGGAGATATCAATCCTTCCTCCAATGGTTGATATACGACCGACCTCTTGATGTAGTTCCTTTGCATAGAAAAATAGAGAATCATAGGTGTCATATGTGTTAAGTTAAAGAGTTGACTTAGCGAGATTGAGATAGCTAAGACTTACGGTGTATTCTGTCATGATATCGGTATGCATCCTCTGACCAAAGATAGATGAATTACTATACATCTGAGTTTGTACATTAGGTAGACCATAAGGCTGACGACCTAATCAAGGTCTATATGCTGGCGAGATGGTGTTCAAACAAGGGTATATGAGAAATACGATCTCTCAAAGCGATCACATAGTTTCTCTACTGAATCGAAAGACATGAGCTCACTCATGAGATATTGGAACCAATGAAATTCCATCGATAGCCGTCTTGCTTTAGAAGCAAGACAGGATTTATGGGTTATGATATATGCTTTTGGAAAGCATATGATCCATATTGACTCGTAATGATCGAATGAGAAACTTAATGATAAAACTCTAAAGGAGATAGTCCAAAATGAGATCAGAACTTTGAGTTTAATCGTGGTCTTCAAGTACGTAGGTTGTATGGGTATTAGGAATACTCGAGGGTGATGTGATCTTAAACGATCGTATACCATGATGATGTTCCATTTTGAGAGAGTCATGAAACAATTCCATTTTGGATTTTAGTGACTCCTCTCAATAGATTGGATATTTGATCTTGATTCAGTTGTTGGATATTGATCTGAATATGATTCGGAATCAATGAGAAGATGGCATATCATGACTGACATTATCAGAGATCTCTAAGTGGTCTTCTAGATCTGGAGATGAGATTGGATCTCACTATCCATGTCACTATACATGGCATATACAATCGCGTTGACCTTATCTCCAAGTATCCAAGGAGAAGGCACACAATTCTTGAAAGAGTTCAAGAATTATTCCATGAGTAATTTTATCTAAGCTTTAAAAATAGGATAATTAAATAGGACTTGATTTAGTTATCACAATAAATGTAGAAAAAGATATCATAGATAATTAAATTGGATTGACTATCAAGGATAGCATTAATGTGGATAACACTATCCACCATAATCATGGATAATGTGGATATGATCCACAATATCCTGGAGAGAGTTAATTGTGAATGAGAGTCACAATTTATATGTTAACGTGGATTGAATTCACATTACATAGTTTAATGTAAATATGATTTACATTAAATATTGAATGGAAGAATTTAATTCTCAATAGTCAATAGTATAATTACAATTATCACAGAAAATGGAATTACTTGGTGATAATTCAATTATTCGCTTAATTAGTTTAATGGATAAATTAATTTGATACATTCTATTACTTAGAGTAGGCATCCATGGGTTGTAAAACCATGTTAGACGTCCACCTTATTTTTAGTAAACAGATGGAGCCTCTTTTAATTAAATCCATTTATATTATTTTAATTTATATAATTTGAAAATTGTTTTCAAATTATCTCTTTGTGTTTTCTTTTGTGTTTTTTTGTAAACTTAAAAGAAACATGAATCAATCTAAACCGCTGATTATTGAGAGCACATGGATTGGGATCCATGGACTTCCAAAATGCTATAAAAGAGAGGCTAGCACTAGATCTCTTTATAGAAGTTATATGCAATTGTTGCATTAACTAAATTCTCTCTCTCTCATTCTCTCTACACATCTAGTCTCTCTCGCTCCACAACCTATGGCATCCCCCTGCCCAATGTTGGTGGAGATTACGATCATTAATGTGTTATCGTCGTACTGCCGGATCGGTTTCTTGAGGAACTTAGTCCTCTTTCGTGCATCGTACTCGTATAGAAGTCAAGTTATTTCATAAAATGATATCAGGAGCTTCCTTTCTTGAATCAATGCTCAGGATTGCGGGAAATTCTTGACTCGTCATCGCACTCGCAAGTGTACTCTCATCAGATCAGACTTGAGTCAGGAGGCTTCTTCCTTTAGAAGCTCTAAGGATCACAACCACACTTCAAGAGATAAGCCTAAACTAATGTGGTCTTGATGAAACAACATGGGAACTGTTCCCATGCCATGTGGTTTCATATTTTTTAAAAAAGTTTCCCACTGCCTTGACAACTAGTACGACTAGTTGACCTAGATCGGATTTGATTTGATCTCCATGCTTCTGTGATGTGCAAGGCTAACGCCTTGCCTTCAAGTTGATTTTGACACAATTTATCCAACTAGTTTTGTTCTTTTGTTGCTGACTTAGGTACGATTCTATACTAGTCGAACTGAGCTCGCTCACACGGGTGCCAGAATCTTCCTTAGAAGATGAATACTCTGGTGAAGATGTGTCTGATTGGTCATATCTAACTACTCTAGTCATTCTACCAGAATCTATAGAGGTGTCCTAAAAAAGATCCATGTCTACAGTTATATACTTAGTGGCTTGCTAGAACATGAAACACTAAGAAGATGAGGGTCACAACGTCCCTTGAGTTGTTCAGGGGAACACCTAAAGGAATCAAGACACTTCTTCTTCTCACTAGATAGCAAGCTTTGGGAGGTGGACCCTTTGAACTGAGTTTGTAAGGTATGGGCCTTTCTCTTTGGTTTAGTTGGCAGTTTAGAAGTGGGGTTCGCAGGATCCTCATCGGATGAGTCGAGTTGCCCATTGAGTGTCTCCTCCAAGGTCCACACATGTCTCGAGGTTAGTGTTAGTGTTCTCAATTGTCTCAGGCTTTGTAGGCTCATAGAAATGATCAAGGTAGTTCGAATGACTATGTCTGAATTTGGTGAAATGGATGTGTGCAAGTCATGATATTTCATCTTGGTGGCAGCACGAATGGTGGCAGATAGGGATGAAAATGGTCAGATACGGATACGAATATAGGTATAATCATATCCTCATCCATTTTAAAATACGAATATGAATGCGGATACGAATACTGATGAATGTGAAAAATGTGCTACCTTGTCCTTAAAATGAATCTGAATCAGATACAAATAATAATAGAAATATTTAATAGATTAACTAAAATATACATGTTTAGGATGGTTCACACATAAAATAGATATAGCATATATAGTAAATTCATTACAATTATATCAACAATGGTGAATGCAATCATAAAATGTTGTTAGGCATAATTATAAATAAATTTATTACTATAGTTATGTTCGAAAGTGAATATACGAATACGAATGTGAATATTAGCGAATGTAAAAGTGATATCTACATCTGCATCTATTTTAAAACGAATATGAATGTTAAAATATGTATAAAACGAATATGATAATGGATCAGATATGAATATATTCACATTCATTTTCATCCCTAGTGGCAGAGCAAGCTACGTGCAAAGTCACCTTAGTCTCCGTGGTGACAACTGAGACCTCCATAAAGATATATGGACAATTTTAATTTGCAATCATGCATTCCCCTTTTGACCGTGAAGATTTCTTGGTGAGGACACCTTTGGTTGACTCGATAATCAGCCTCTTAGGTGTCTCGCCCAGGGTCATGTTTTTAGTCGATAGTTCCTTGGGAGAGGTTTGATCATGTGAAGTGGAAGTATTTGATTCTATTGTCTCGTCTTGGTCATGGATGTCGGTAGCTTGTTCGATTGTCCTAAGGCGGGGTGTGCTCTCAAGAATTGGATCACTTTGTTCTAGGTTCAGAAATTTTATGTCTTGAGTCTCACAATCGATAGTTGCTCTAGAAGAGGCTAACAATGATTTTCCCAAAATGATCGAAGATTTAGTCAACCTTCCTCGTTGCTCGATGTCTAGGACAATAAAATCCACTCTATGTTTGATACCTTGGAAGTTCATGACAACATAAACAGTTCCTCTTGGTCTTTTAGTGGATCGACCAGGCAGTTCAACGACCTCTCTACTCTTCTTGAGCAGACCGAGTTTGAGTTTGTCGAACACAGACTTTGGGAGGATGTTTAAAGTAGAGTTGTCTCTTTACGAACATGAGTAAATTTCATATGCTTAATTTCACAATTTCCTCTAGTCAATTACTTAATTCTGCAACTTTTTGTTTTATGACTCACCATCATTGAACTGCCATGGTAATTAAATGAATTTAAGTTCTTGGTCATTTCTTACCCGTCTTCTTGGGTGATAATTGTCTCTTCACAAATCTTTGTAGATCAGGCACATACTTTATGGCCTCGATCAGTGGAAGCTCCAAGATTAATCCTTTTGCAAAATGCTTCCATTTAAGTTGTATCCAGTTTTTTTTTATTTTTTTGATTTTTCTACTTTTTGGTGTTTTTGGCAGAGTCGAGGAATAGTTAGTGGATTAATCAGTACTCTTGGTGGTCTTTGATGAACGTCAAATTTGCTTCTTTAATAATGACGAATTGTCGTAGTATAGGAGGCAAATTCGGTTCAGCAAAATGTCACAATCTTTGAATGTTGTGGAGTATTTATACTTGGCAAGTCCACCAAGGTCGATCATAGAGACACAGCTACTTAATCTATTTATCGAATTTTGATCAATGAGGCTCAGTGTGAATAAATTCTCAATTTCAGGTCTGCATGATGATGGATGATGAACTATGCATTATATAATGCAATAAAATGATGCATGTAATTTTTAATTGATTTTTATGCAATTATAAAGTGATGCATGAAAATAATGCTAGGGAATTTACACACAGACAAAAGATTACAAATATACCCTAAAAATATGAGCAACAAAATAAAAATAGAAATCAGGGTCATTTAAATCACAACATGAAGAACAGTTATCAAATCTAAGCAAGAACAAGGAGAGCAGGGTCATCATCTATCACAAAATTCACTTCATTTAAAATAGTGGTAGATGAGAAAATTAAACATACTATGATATAGAGGACGAAACAAGGATCAAAACGACACTAAAATCATGCTATTTGGACCTACAATGCTCAAGTTATGAAGAAAACAATGCATGGGCATAATTTTAATAAAAATGCAAGAAAAAAGATAAATATTACATTTAGGTCCCCAGAGGGACCTAAATACAAATACTAAAAACTGTTTGGGCCCCAATGTAATTTTTCCATGCACGGGGGCCTTTTGTAATTTCAGGAAACTTTGAGGGCCTCCTTGTAAAATACCTAGGCACGCATGTGAGGCACGTGCCTGGGGACCAAATTGAAAAATACCAGAAGTAGCAGGGTCTTTTTTGCAATTTTCCCAATCCCTCACGTTGAGGAGCCTAGGCTCGGGAGGTGGCTGAGGTTCGGGCGCCACGTGGCTTCATATGGAGGCTTGGATCAAGGTTCGATGGGACCCGAGCCTAAAGGTCTAGAGAAGAGGCTCGGGCACACATGTCGTCATGATAACCGTTTGATCGAAGCGATCGGACGATACCTGTACTCCGTCTTCCACCGCAGGCCAGTAGAAGGCGGGGCTCCGGCGATCTGCCATTGGCTCTGTCGTGCTCCGTAGGATAGTTCGAAGGTTGGGGAAGATGGCTACGCTCTTGGCGAAGCCTGTGGAGGCCAGGCGTAGCTCCGTCGATGTCTGGAATAGCAAGGCGGAGGAAGGTGATCGGCGTGAGGGCTCGAGACCGACGAGGTGGCTTGAACTCCGACCATTGACAAGATAGTGACCTGCAGTCGTTAACAGTGGATAGCCGAAGCGTGCGTGGATTTCGTGGAGATGTGAAGTGAGTGGTGATCCAGTGGGGTGGAGAGAGCGGTGGACCTGGGTTCCTTCTCCGGTAGGTGGAGGAGGAGATGGGTCGGAGCGAGGGGAGGTCTTGGAGAAGAGGAGGGTGGTCGGCGAGGGTATTTGATGAGTGGTGAAGGTCAGAAGGTGGTTAAGTGAGGGTGGCGGCGAGTAATGAGGTCGGGGAAATTCGAAGAAATAAGAGAAAAATCACCTCGCCGGAGCGAGGTGTTGGTGGAGGCGGTGACCTGGGATCGAGCTCCGTTGGAGCTCAGGGATCATCGCCCAGCGTGCCCGGCCGTGGCACGGAGCTCATCAGAGCGTGGTGGTGCCCGCAACATGGCCATGGTGGTCGTGGGTCGACACCTGGGCTGGGGCCATCGTCGCCTCGACGATCCGCCCCTCCGCTGTCACTGGAGGGGCGGAGGAAGCTAAGCCTTTGCCCGTGTAATGGTGGACGCAGGTGAAGGGCGGTGGAGGGAGTCGTTTTATAGGAGGGGATGGTCGGGCGTTATGAGGTGGCGATGGGTTTTCAAACGGAGATTTTAATGTGGCGGAGTGATGGAGGGTGTTAGTAAAGGGTCAGCGAGAATGGCGGGGGAATGGGGGACATGTAGATGGTGTTTCGAGAGGAAGAAGATGGTTGGTATGCTCTCCATAATAGGAAGGGGGAGGAGCGTTGGTGATGCGTAACGCTAGGAGAGGGAAGGTAACAGAGGTAGGAGATGACCTTTCGACCGTTAGATCTTGCGATCCAACGGCCCAGGGGTTTGTGCGATTGGAGGGTTGAGATTATATCCAGGATATGATCAAACGGCTCAGGTTAGCCAGCGAAGGAGCAGATGATATTTAAAGATGGGGAAGATCCAACGGTAGGAAAGCGAAGAATGACGTATAGGCTTGAGGGGCGTAGGATTAGAAGCGATCGAGCGGCTGAGATTGAGGGGCTACGTGGAGTACGGGGAACCGTAGGATGGGAAGTGGATCTAACAGTTGTAGATTAGGCAGCAATGGAGGGTGACGATCAGATCAGACGATCTCATCGTACGGCTGTGAGTTCGACGCTCATGGGTGGTTTAGATGGAGAGGACATGAAGATCCAACGGCCTGTGGGGCTGGGCTGACGTGGAGCAATGGTAGGTGTAGGATGAGCAATTTATTGGAGGGTTGTGACTAAGGCGGATGCGGGTGGTGAGGATTAAATCTGGGTTTGGATCAGACGGTGGGTGATGGGGTAGAGATAGATGGTTGAGATGGAGGCAGGGGTGAGTGGATCTGACGGCCCAGGAGGCCACCGGGTGGCGGAAGGAGGAGCGGCCACGTGGCAGCTCTAGAGAGCACTAGTTAGAGGCAAAATCAGGAAAAAGTCAAAACATGAAAGTTGCTCGTCTCGACGAGATCTACAAGTTTTATGTTGGATAAAAAGACAAAAGAGGTCATTTGTACAAAAAGTATTTTCGAGGGTATTTTTAAAGGGCTAAAAATACTGGCTTTTTGGTTTTGAGATATTTTTGTATTTTTTAGTCTTTTTAATGGTCAGTGAATTATAGATAATTAATCTACCTAATTTTTAGGGTTTTTTGATGAGAAAATAATTATAAGAAAAATAAGAGAAATTAAATACAATTAATTAAGGTTAATTATACTCAATATATTACAAGATAAAAATACAGAATTAACGGTGATTTTTATTGGTATGATTAAGCCAGGGTTTTAATATGTGAGATTTAGCATGATGAATCTGAGATTCATCATACCCCTATACTTAAACCATGCTCGTCCTCAAGCATCTAAAGAATGAAGGAGTCGGATTAATTCCTGTCAGTGCGAGTGAAGATTTCAAGGCTTGATCTTTCGAAGACCCTTAATTTAAGAGATCCTAAAATTCTGGGTTTATCCAAGCCTTAGTCAGAAGGAATCCAACTTCTCTAATTATCAGACTCTCTTTTTGTACATATAATATAAGGATATGAACTTAAGTGTACTGCATTTCATGACAGTCGAGTCGAGGCATCGCTCAAAGTTCCAGTCCCAAGGACTCTCCTCTAGACCCCATCCTCAATACTAGGGAATAAGTCTATTCTTGCTTCAGTCAACCGTCTTATTAGTTTGTCGGACTTGAAAGTGTAGATGGACGACCAGATGATGGAGGGCATGGGATTGTGTCTATTTTTCTCTCACTCACATTGGAACAAGGGGCTTCTCGAGTGCCTTTTTACTCAACACATGTAAATTTTTATAATGTTTGATCAATGTGTCTGTCAAGAGAATTTGAGTCGTCTGCACTTGTTTTTATGGGAGTACACCGAGGTGTGTCTTTTCTGAGTATCTAAGATACCTTCGACACCCAGACTTGTATCGCTTACGATGCCGAGCCATTTTTGTGGTGTCAGCCCGACTCCTTGGTCCTAATTAGCGCTTGGTCCAAGTGGACACTTTGAAAATGTTTGGGAGCACTCGCCATTGGTGGAATCTCATTTGTAATTTGACTTTGGTATTTAGAGCTTTTTCTTTGACATTTCTTTTCTTTTGTTGGCCAGCTCCACTGCTTTTACCAAATGTTTGGCGCACACTGATCAACAATTTCCATTAAGTTTCATCACACCCTGGCACATAGGTAAATATCAAAGAGATAGCATATGAATCTTGTTCACATACTGGCTAGGGTTTTGCTGACACTCAGGTTTTCTGAAGCCTTCATTAACTTTGTCCCATCCTCGAATATCATTAGATCGGATCTAAACTCAAATCTCTAGTCCTAATTCCTCAAGTGATATCTCAACTCATCTCATCAATTATGCAGTTGTGGAAGTGACTGTGCTGATCATATTTTTCTTGAAGGTAGAGATGAAGAGTGCAATATAGAGCTTAAATCTTTCAACTAGGGAAGTGTGGATATTTAAGTTTAAAAACCCTAATGACTAAGGCATGTTAACTCAGACTCTCAAGATCACAGAAATCCAATGTCCTCAAAATCCTCAAGCCTTGAGTGAATGTGAATGTGTCAGGAATACACCAACTCCTTAGTTAGTGATTTTTGTGCGATTTTTGGTTTTTGCAGTTTTTTATGGCTTTTAATTTTTCAACTTTTTTAATTCTTTGGAGAGACAATGACTGTCTCAGGCTCAAATGAATAAAAGTATCTACTCTCAGCCAGTATGGGTGCAAGTACGAGCCGATAGACAAACCCGTGTTAGTTGAGGACAGAGCCATATGCGGTGTCCTCTAAACCACCCACTCTGCTAAGGGAGACCGAAGTTCCCTCACTGAAAGTGTCTACTAAGCCTAGTAGTCAGAGTCTAATTCAAAGAAAGGTTTTTAATTTTTCATTTTTTTTGAAAAGGAGTATTTACAAAAATTAATCCCTCAACTTTTAAGAAAACAATTTTACAAGGTTTTTACAAAACTCAGTTCACAGGTTTACCAAAACCAAGCCCGAAAACAAAATTTTCAAAAAGTTGTAAAAACACGAGATATGGCTAAAGTAGATATACAGTAATATACAGTATACCCTCCTATACTTAGATTATGCTATGTCCTCATAGCACAAGTGTCATGAAGCCATGGCTCGATCAAATATAGGGTGATATAGCGGAACTGAGGAGGAGGATCCCCCTATACTTAGGTCAAAAATTGACCTAAGTACAAGAAGATAACGTGAGGGATATATGGGGAGGTTCGTGAAATATACACACACACACACAGAGAGAGAGTATGAAATATATAGAGGGAAGGAAGATGGGGGGTGTATGCGCAAGTGTGTGTGTGTGTGGGGGAGGGGGGGTAAATCATCAAGTGACCTACTTCTTCTTCTTTACAACATGCAAAAACTGGAAATAAATATGCACATGCAAGCTTTTTTACAGTATGCTATGCAGACTGACTGATAAAGGTTCCTAAAATTTCTTCACAATTTCTTTTGCAGCCTCCTCAGCGGAAGCTCCCGACTTCACGCCTCCATGAAGATCAAGCGTCCTCGATTTTCATGGCCCCTGCCACAAAAGAGAATAATTAGAAGCAGAGGAATTTTATCAGCAAACATGATGCAAGAAATGATGCATGAAATGAGGACCTGTAAACCTTGAAAATATTCGACAAAGAAAATCAAAATTCAACAATTAAGTTAAGTCGTGTCCTCGACAACGACATCATTTGATGAACGTCAATTTTGCTTCTTTAATAATGATGAATTGTCGTAGTATAGGAGGCAAATTCGGTTCAGCAAAATACCGCAATATTTGAATGTTGTGGAGTATTTATACTTGGCAAGTCTACCAAGGTCGATCACAGGGACCCAACTACTTAATCTAATTATCGAATTTTGATCAATTAGGCTCAATGTGAATAAATTCTCAATTTCAGGTCTGCATGATGATGAATGATGAACTATGCATTTTATAATGTAATAAAATGATGCAGGTAATTTTTAATTGATTTTTATGTAATTATAAAGTGATGCATGAAAATAATGCAAGGGAATTTATAAGCAGACAAAAGATTACAAATATACCATAATATGAGCAACAAAATAAAAATAGAAATCAGGGTCGTTTAAATCACAACATGAAGAACAATCATCAAATCAGAGCAAGGACAAGGAGAGCAGGGTCACCATCTATCACAAAAATTCACTTCATTTAAAATAGAGGCAGATGAGAAAATTAAACATGCTATGATGTAGAGGATGAAACAAGGATCAAAACGACATTAAAATCATGCAATTTGAACCTACGCTGCTCAAGTTATGAAGAAAATAATGCAAGGGCATAATTGTAATAAAAATGCAAGAAAATAAAAAGATAAATGTTACAAATGCAAATACTAAAAACCGCTTGGGCCCCAATGTAATTTTCCATACGTGGGGGCCTTTTTGCAATTTTAGGAAACTTTGAGGGCCTCCTTGTAAAATACCTAGACACGCACGTGAGGCACGTGCCTGGGGACCAAATTGTATTACAAGAAGTAGCAGGGTCTTTTATGTAATTTTCCCAAGCCCTCACGTGCGCACGTGAGGGGCCTAGGCACGGGAGGTGGCTGAGGTTCGGGCACCACGTGGCTTCATATGGGGGCTTGGATTGAGGTTCGGTGGGACCCGAGCCTAAAGGTTTGGAGAAGAGGCTCCGGCGCCACATGTCGTCATGATAGTCCTCCGATTGAAGCGATCGGATGGTACATGTACACCGTCTTCCACCACAGGCCACCGGAGAAGGCGGGGCTCCGGCGACCTGCCATTGGCTCCACCGTGCTCCGTAGGATAGTCCAAAGGTCGGGGAAGATGGATACACTCTTGGTGAAGCCCGTGGATGCTAGGTGTAGCTCGTCGATGTCTGGAATGGCGAGGCGGAGTAAGGTGATCGGTGTAAGGGCTCGAGACCGGTGAGGTGGCTTGAACTCTGGCCATTGACAAGATATCGACCTGCAGTCGTTAACAGTGGATAGCTAAAGCGTGCGTGGATTTCGTGGAGATGTGAAGTGAGTGGTGGTCCAGTGGGGCGGAGAGAGTGTTGGACCTGGGTTCCTTCTCCGGTGGGTGGAGGAGGAGATGGGTCGGAGCGAGGGGAGATCCTGGAGAAGAGGAGGGTGGTCGGTGAGGGTATTTGATGAGTGTTGAAGGTCGGAAGATGGTTAAGTGAGGGTGGCGGTGAGTAATGAGGTCAGGGAAATTCGAAGAAATAAGAGAAAAATCACCTTGCCGGAGCGAGGTGTTGGTGGATGCGGTGACCTGGGATCGAGCTCCGTTGGAGCTTAGGGATCGTCGCCCAGCATGCCCGACCGTGGCACGTAGCTCAGCGGAGCGTGGTGGCGTCCGCGGCACGGCCATGGAGGTCGTGAGTCGACACCTGGGCTTGTGCCATCGTCGCCTCGACAATCCGCCCCTCCGTTGTCACCGGAGGGGTGGGGGAAGCTAAGCCTTTGCCCGTGTAATGGTGGACGCAGGTGAAGGGCGGTGGAGGGAGTCGTTTTATAGGAGTGGATGGACGGGCGTTATGAGGTGGCGATGGGTTTTCAAATGGAGATTTTAATGTGGCGGAGTGATGGAGGGTGTTAGTAAAGGGTCGGTGACAATGGCGGGGGAATGGGGGACATGTAGGTGGTGTTTTGAGAGGAAGAAGATGGTTGGGATTCTCTCCATAATAGGAAGGGGGAGGAGCATTGGTGATGTGTAACGCCAGGAGAGGGAAGGTAACGGAGGTAGGAGACAACCTTTCGGCCGTTGGATCTCGCGATCCAACGGCCCAGGGGTTCGCGCGATTGGAGGGTTGAGATTATATCCAGGATCTGATCAAACGACTCAGGTTAGCTAGCGAAGGAGCGGATGAGATTTGGAGATGGGGAAGATCCAACGGTGGGAAAGCAAAGAATGACGTATAGGCTTGAGGGGCGTAGGATGAGAAGCGATCGAGCGGCTGAGGTTGAGGGGCTACTTGGAGTGCGGGGAACCGTAGGATGGGAAGTGGATCTAACGGCTGTATATGAGGCATCAATGGAGGGTGACGATCAGATCAGATGATCTCATCGTACGGCTGTGAGTTCAGCGCTCATGGGTGGTTTAGATGGAGAGGAGGTGAAGATCCAACGGAATGTGGGGCTGGGCTGACGTGGAGCAATGGTAGGCATAGGATGAGCAATTGATCGGAGGGCTGTGGCTAAGGCGAATGCGGGTGGTGAGAATTAAATCCGGGTTAGGATCAGACGGTGGGCGATGGGGCAGAGATAGATAATTGAGATGGAGGCAGGGGCGAGTGGATCTGACGGCCCAGGAGGCCATCGGGTGGCAGAAGGAGGAGCGGCCACGTGGCGGCTCCAGAGAGCGCCACGTGGCCCAATAAAAAAAATCGAATATGCAAAAACAAAGAAAATTACAAAAGAAATAGTTAGAGGCAAAATCAAGAAAAAGTCAAAACATGAAAGTTGCTCGTCTCAACGAGATCTACAAGTTTCATGTTGGACAAAAAGCCAAAAGAGGTCGTTTGTATAAAAAGTATTTTTGGGGGTATTTTAAAAGGGCTAAAAATACTGGCTTTTTGGTTTTGAGATATTTTTGTATTTTTTAGTCTTTTTAATGGTCAGTGAATTATAGGAAATTAATCTACCTAATTTTTAGGGGTTTTTATGAGAAAATAATTATAAGAAAAATAAGGGAAAGTAAATACAATTAATTAAGGTTAATTATACTCAATATATTACAAGATAAAAATGCATAATTAACGGTGATTTTTATTGGTTTGATTAAGACAAGGTTTTAATATGTGAATTTTAGCATGATGAATCCGAGATTCATCAGTCTTTGATTGTGGTGTCTAAATCTGAGTGTCTTGTACATGATATCTCATATTCACTTTCTAATTTCCTTCCTCATTCTTGGTTGTTGATCATTTCGTTAACCAGATGGATGACACTATAAAGTTGATCGCTTAAAGCATCAACTTTTTTTTTAATCTGAGCAATGTCATCCTTGATCATCTCATGACTTTGAGAAGAATAATGTTACTCATCATGCTGTGACTCTAGCATGCAATCTTGAGTCGAGTAATAGTCATTCCTCATGATCCCTATCTTAGTATGGTCATGAGTCCAATTTCCTTGACTCTAAATCTCAAGTGCATGGTCAAAGGAAAAGTGGTCGTACTCAGGAAGAGAGTCATCCTGAGTAGGGAATGGTTTAAAACAATATGTTGTGTACAAGGAATCATATTTCTCTTTCAAGTTCAGTTACACTCTTTTCCATCCTCAATTTTGATCGCTCCATTCTATCCACATTGTATTTATTAGACTCTGAGTTTGTGAGTGGTTTATGTCTTAAGGTCTCAACCAAGAAGAAGTGGGATTATAGATTGAAATGTGCGAGTTGGATGTGAAGGGCGAAGGGAATGATTGTTGGGAAAGAACCATATCAAAAAGAGGACTCTTCTGGAATGAAAATGATCATGAATATAGTCAGGATATGGTTATGTAGGCTCTACCCATGGAGTCTGGGTATGAAAACCAATATTCCAACATCTTCGCAAAAAGGTAGAAAATGATTAAGAATCGTGATTGATTGTTTGCAAGTGCAAGATCTTTGTACACACATAATGCAATACGCAATGCAAACCCTTGTTTCACTTACTCAACATGGTGAAGGCTATGAAAATCCGGTGGATTATCTTTTCCATTTTAAGTTAGGTGAAAATGCAATCTGTAAATATGTTACACAAGTGAGTCTTATAATGCCCAGATGTGTGTTCTACTATACCTCAATCAAAGGAGTGATTTGCCTGAACTGTCGGGTTATATCACACCCCTAAAGAAACATCAAACTTACATACCCAAAATATCTCTCTGTGGTCGTAGGAAAGCGCTTGCAGCTCCCAAACCTATAAGAGTTGGATTTGGAGACATAGGGTGCATGTCCAGGGTTTTTGGCACTAACCTTAAGGTTACGTCCTCACCGACTTATATTGTTAAGAAGTACTTGCATACAAGGATGCGGTTGCTCTCCCACAAATAATGATTTTCAATTTATTCCAATTTATTTTGTCCAATAATGTTTAGCAGTCCTGAATTCAAATATGATTATCATTTTCTTTGAAGTCCAAGATCAAGCATGTCTACTAGACAATCCCAAATTCCTTTTATTCCCAAGTGAGAACACATAGAGGGAGGAGTTGGAAAAGATGATGTACATCGATAAAATGATGATGTGAGCTCAAATGAAAATACTTATAGTGATCCTCACATTTTTCATGCAATATGTTAAAGAAAATTCAAACTTACACTATATAATGCATCGAAAAACCGCTCCTAGACAGATAGTTCAATTAGTAAGTGAAGAACAAATTCAATTTTAACTAAGTAGAATGTCTAGTTCATCTTTAAGTTGAAGTGTGATCCTAGGACTACAAGTGCAACAAATAATCCCTAGTAGCTCTAATAGCAGCAATACATTCCAAGATCTATGTCAAGCACCACAATTCAACCACAGGGCCTTGGGCCACACATGAGGGGTTAAGACAAGCCCAAAACTTCCAAGTGTCCTTTTACACAAGAGAGAACCTGAACAAGAACCGCTAGAAATTAGAAATTATTATAAGTTAATTACAAAAATAAATATTTGAAAAATAAAATAAAAATCTAATCTAAACTCTTTCTCTCTCCATAAAATTTTCTTCTTTGGTGCCTCTGCAGCGATCTCGATCCATAGAACTACTCGCTTCTAGTCTACTTGAGTTGCATCAGCTCTCAAAAAAGCCACTCCACACCCATCAGGTCCCTCACACAAAAGAGAGATTTATATTAGAGAGACAAAAAAACTATATATACAAAAAAATAAAAAAGAAATGCTGGAAAAATAAATAGGGAAAATTATTTACAAGAAAAACTAGTGGTTGACTACTTAAGGTTGAAAAACCTATGCATTAAGTTGTTTAAAAATCAATCCTAAGCCATATACCTCCCCAAAAATAATACCATTTGATGGATCACCAGATACCATAGTGTTAATTCTTATCATTTATAGCTCGAAAATTAGATATCGATTAAAATTACACAAAAATAATTCAATCATTTCAATGTGGCAAATTGCTTGTTTTACTTAGGCAAGTCCCAAGGTCTAACTCAAGGAGGGGGTAATATGAGGGTCAAGAATTATTTTTTTAACAATGTAGAGTTAAGTTTTCAAATTTATGGGTTTTTAGATTTTTGAATTTTTTTAATGATTTTTAAATGAGTCATGTAATGAACTTGACGTAAATAAAATGAATGATTTTTTTATATTTTATTATGGACAGAAAAATAATGTTATGCAATGTGTGGGGGAAAATAAACTGATGCAATTGTTTTAGAATTTTTCTGAAATAATATGAATGAATGAAGAATGTAGATGCACAACTCCCTCAATTAGCAGTTTGTGAACTTTTAACCTAATTAAATAACTTCATAAAAATCCAAGGAACGTCTCGATGATAAATCAATCAATGATGCACACTGAGGAATTTTGTTTCCAAAAGATATTGCAATATAAATCAATAAAAAAATAAATAATCAAATCACCAACCAATTTATTCAAGGCATAATCTCAATAAAATTCAATTGTTTAAGTGTCAAAAGCTTCCTATTCGTATTCTCTTTCCAACAATAATTTTGCACAATTTTCTGAGTAAAATCGAACTTTATATAAATTTAAGACACTCAGAATATATGTTAAATTCATAGTTTCATAAATAACTAATATTCGAAAAATATTGATAATGTATCGAATGAAAGAGCACAAAATAATCTTTACAAATGTCCAAAAATTAGAATTTAATATCTAGTGTTTGCAAGATATAAAGCATTACTCGAGGGACTTTTTTTTAAAAAAGAACTAAGGTATAAGAAAACTTAACAACTCAGGGTATGCACATTTGTAAAGGGTAGCTGGAGCTTCTACAAAATGTCCCAAGAGGCGCAGGCAACCGCACAATATTGTAACGTAAGGAGGGACACCCTTGTAATTTGGCAAATCATGGGCAAGATGCACTTGACTTGGCTTGGCAATCAATGGTGGGGTGGCATGGAACCTCCTGATCAGACAGTGGTTTTCGGGTAGGGAGGTTCCTTCTCCTTCGTGTGTGCTTCTTCGAGGAAGAGGTTGGCTATTGGAGTCGACTCCAATCAGAAAGAGGTATAAGACACCTACGACGAGGTCATGTGTCTCAAGAATTTTGTGTTGCTCATGGATTGAACCTGCAAGGTGGTGATTGACTTGAGCGTTGATTCTCGATCTTGCCGTGACAACACAGAAAAAGGTGGAACTTTTTTAAAATAATTATCACTTTAATCAAAATTAAATAAATAAGCATGAATTTGAAATAATTACTATTTTAAGCATCAATCAGCACTTGAGTTGCTGATTTGGGAGAGAGGACCCAAAAGGGCGCCTCAAGTGCCGATTTGGGTGGGTCAATTACACCCATATCCAAATCATTTTATATCTATACCCTCCTAAAATTACTATTTTAAATAACTTTGTAATATAAATTATTAAAAATGTATATGGATACGAATATGAATGTTGATACAACTATAGCTAATATATGAAACTATTGTACCATATCCTAAATATAAAACTGCCCCACCCCGCCCTGCCCCACCCCAGTGCCCCAACCCCGCCCTGCTGTGCCCCACCCCGCCCTGTCCTGCCAGCCCTGCCCTAGTGCCCCGCTCCACCCTGCCCCACCCTGCCCCGACCCCGCCCAGCCACGTCCCAGTACCCCACCATGCCCCGCCCCAGCGCCCCGACCCCGCCCCGCCACCAATGCCCCGACCTCGCACCACCCCGGTGCCCCTGCCCCACCCCAGCCCCTGCTAGCCCCGACCCACCCCAACACCCCTGCCCTAACCCGCCCTGCCAGCCTCGACCCACCCCAGCCTCAGCCCCAATGGCACCCCAACCCACCCCAGCCACAAACCCCGATCCCCACCCACCCTTCCAGCCCCAGCGCCCCAGCCTCTCAACCCCGCATTCGGCACCCGCTCTTATTCTTGGCCCCACAGGCCCAACGCCCATCATACACGTCCTGACCTTGATGCTTCCGCATCCGCGATAGCCCCACTTCTCCGACCACGATGTCCTCGTCGCCTTTGAAGATGTCTCCTCCATCCATCGGGAAGACCTCTACTTTGTCTGACTTGGAAGAATGAGATATTCCTCCTTTAGCTTGTGCCCGCGCATTGCAAACTCATCATGAGTTATCGCAATCTTGTTCTACAGAGATTTCTTGTGCATCACATCATCCATGAGGATTGGTATGTCCTTTTTGGAACTTCCACTATTGCCCTGATGGAAGGGAAGGGAGCAAAGGGATTACACGTTTAATCTCTCATATTAAGAGGGTGCATCTTTCCAGTGATGATCAGGCTTATGTTTTGCGGGATGCCATCATGATTGATCTTGATCTGTATCTTACCGTAGAAGGGACCTTGATGGTCCTGCATCAGTGTTTATGCGGAAGGTGCATGAAGATACATGCCATGTGTCGTACTTGCCATCATGATGATGGTCTTGTTCGAGTCACAGATGATGTAGGGGTAGTCCAAGGGCACATTATCGGCATCTTGAGACTCATCCTACCTGTTGTACCTGATGTCACATATGGGGTGATTATTGATGCTATGCTCCTTGATTATATTTTCAAGCATACAGTCACCATCGTTAAGAGCATTCCTCCAAGTTGTTGTCTCGCTTTCTCTCATGCTTTGAAAGCAGCTTTGCATAAAGTTATCGCTAGGTCGGGGTCCTTACATGCTTGGGTGAGATTGCTGCTTCCTCCCCATTGCACCCTACATGTTTTCAGACCCACGAACAAGAGGGATAAAAGATCTGGTAATAGATGGTCCTTGCAACAATGACTTATTCTGAGCTCACTCACTACATGGGCGATACATATGGCTTCACCAATTTGATGAGTGATTTTTTGAAACGGGATATTTCTAGGACTTCAGATCTTAGTCAGAATAAATCTTTGGAGGAGAATAAATATCAAAGATCTAACATCAGACCATGTCTTCGCAAAGTGTCAGATGGACACTTTACAGCAGCCATAAAGGTTTTATGCTCTTCGGGAGTTGCTCCTTACAATGAAAACACCTTGAAGGCCTTAGAGGCTAAACATCCTTATAAGCCGCCTCCTTCCATACCAGACATCTTGGTTTCTGAGACTCCTCTTACAACTGATGTAGATGCTATTTTGCGGGCTATCAAATCCTTTCCTAAAGGGATATCATGTGGAAGAGATGGCCTGAGAGCTCAACACGTTTTAGATGCCCTCTGTGGGGAGGGGTCAGCGATTGCCAAGGATCTCTTACATGTTATATCCTTAGTAGTTAATTTGTAGCTATGTGGGAGATGTCCCTTGAGTCTAGCTGAGCTTGTAGCCTATGCACCTCTTACTCCACTGCTCAAACCAGACAATGGCATATGTCCTATTGTTGTAGGAACTATCTGGAGGCATCTTGTATCCAAAGTTTCTATTGCAGGGGTGGGTAAGGAGATGTCTAAGTACCTCAATGACTTTCAATTCAGAGTTGGTGTATCTGGGGGAACGGAAGCCATCTTACACAACACCAACCATCTTTTGAGCAAGCTTCACAGGGATGGGTCTCTATCTATGCTTACGGTGGATTTCTCTAATGCTTTCAACATCATTGATAGATCTCTGATGCTTGGTGAAGTTAGGAGGAGATGGCGATCTATTTCTTCATGGGTGGAATTTATATATGCTCAAGCTGCCGGATTCATTATTGGAGATAATTATATGCGGTCATCAACAGGAATGGACCCTTTAGGCCCACTTCTTTTGTTCCCTAGTATTGCATCCACTTATTCATGAGATCAGAGACAATTGTAAACTCCTAATCCATGCTTGGTATCTTGATGATGGGATGAACATTGGGGACACATTAGAGGTGGCCAAGGCACTTGACATTATTCAATGCAGGGTTCCAGAGATGGGGATTATTATGAATATCAAAAAATAGAGCTTTTCTGGCCTTCATGTGATGGTCAGAAGATCTGTAAAGGATTGTATCCGGTGGATATTGAGATGCCAGTGCTAGGTGTGAAGTTACTTGGAGGAGCAGTGATCAGGGACAAAGAAAATATTGAAGATTTGGCTATGATGAGGGCCACCAAAGCTGTTGACTTAATGCATTTACTTCCTCAGTTGGATGATCCACAAAGTGAGCTACTTCTATTACGATCTTGTATGGTTACTACCAAGCTTATGTTCGACTTACGGACATGTCAAACCGCATACATGGAACGGGTTGCTAAGTGGTTTGACAAAGGGTTACGCAGAGCTATTGAGGATATTGTGGTTTGTGGAGGTCCTTTCTTTGGTGACCTTCAATGGCGAGTGGCATCACTACCCATCAGACTCGGTGGTTTAGGTATGTACTCGGCTATTGAGGCGTCTTTATATGCTTGTGTGGCCTCCAGAGCTCAATCCTGGACGCTCCAAGACCACATTCTATGAGACAGTGGGATACATGGCATGGATTCTGATTTTCTTTATGCTTTGGAAGGCCTATGTATCACACTTGCATCTCTTGATCTTACATATTTTGCTAGTAAGGATACCATCCCCCCCAAAGTCCATAATGCTTTGGCGAGTTCCTTTTTTATCAAAATCGTAAAAGATAAGGAAGTTGAGTCTGACACAACTGCTAGACAAAAAGCAATTTTTTGATGTATACAAGCTGAACATGCTCAAGATTTCCTTCTTGCCATTCCTATTGAGGGGCTTGCAATGCATATGTCACCCATTGAATATCGTACTATTCTCAAGTACCGCCTCATGATTACTCTATTCCGAGCAGATGAGGCTTGCCCAATATGCCACAAATCCTGCTTAGATGCTTTTGGGGAGCATGTCATTCATTGTTGTGAACTTCCAGGTTTTAAATATAGAGATGATTTTGTCAGGGATGTCCATTTTGATGTACTCATACATGTGAGGTTTGCTTCAAAAAAAAGAAGCACTGGTGAATTTTTTGACTGATCCACATGAGGGGAGATTGACACTTAGATCAGAAGATATTTTAATATTTGGATGGGTTGGAGGAAAACATGCGTGTGTTGATTGGAGTTTCTCCATTTGTGGGTTCGATAAAGAGTGATTTTTTTGTGGGATGTCATGCACAAAAAGCTGACTCAGCTAAAGTGGTTAAGCAAGAGAAGGCTTGTATTGACAATCAACATGTATTCATCCCCTTTGGTTTTGATACATTTGGATTCTTGGCAAGTGAATAGTGGAGCTCCTCAAGAGGATCCAAAAAATTATGCATAGAAATGTTATGGTTCCTAGATCTATGAATGTTGTATTTCGAAGGATTGGATTTGCCATCCAAAAGAGACTGGCGATGCAACTTGTTTCTCGTCTCCCATCAATTTCAATGTAATGATTTTTTAAGTGATTGAAAATAGTTGTTCTATTTTTAATATAAATATAAATATATGCTAAAAGGATATGAATATAGATATGCATAAAAATATACTATATGTATGAATATATAGTTTTCAATATTTAAAATATGGATATTAACATTATTATGTATCTTTTTTTGGATATGTATATTGATATCTAATATATTGAATTTATGCGTGTTTGTTGTATTTACATATATTATTGTGTGTATAAACATATACTTAAATATATTACATATCGATACATAATATAGGGAAATAATATACATATTTGATTTGTGATTATCACTATCCATATTAGTATCCCAAAAATGAAAAAGATACACATATCCACATCTTTGTTAAAAAAATAAAATTGATTTTCTTATTCATATTTATAATTGTTATATATATATATATCCATACCCGCTTAAAACAGATATGATAAAAGATGTTTATGGATTATTTATTTGCATTCGCTATGGTTGGAGCCAACACACATAAATGAACCTATAGCTACTACTTTGACCCATATTCGTATCCAAGAAATTAAAATGATACTTTTTATATTTGTATCTGCAAAAATAATTAAGATTAGTGATGCAACACATATATTGACACACCATATTCGATTCGCCATTGTATCCATTACAACGATTTGGCATATATATATGCATATATGTTTCAAAGTAGATACATATAAACATTTCAAATTGATATATGAAAATATCGGTATCCCCATTTGCATATTCATTTTTATGTATAAATATTATTGTAGATTTATTTCTAAGTACATGTAGATTTTTTCTCTGCTTAGCATGTTTTTATTTGCATATTTCTTTATCCACTTAGCATATATATATATATATACATTTTTTGAGGATATGTTACAATAGTTTCATATATGTCAATAGTTATAGTTGCATCATCATTCATATTCTTATCCATATACTTTTTTTTATAGTTTATATTACATAGTTATCCAAAATAGTAACTTTAGGAGAATGGTACAAATATAAAATAGCTTGGATGTGGGTATAATTAACCCACCCAAATCGACACTTGAGGTGTCAGTTAGGATCCTCTCCCCAAATCGACACCTCGAGTGCCGATTGATGCCTAAAATAGTAAATATTTCAAATTCATGTCCATTTATTTAATTTTGATTAAAGTGGATGATTATTTAAAAAAAAGTCCCGAGAAAGATGGATGGTAATGATGGTTCCTGTAGTGGGTGAATGGGAGGAACCTTAATGGTGGTGGGGTGCGAGATATAGAAGGTGAAGCAGGGGGGTTACTAAAGTGGAAGCGAATTGGTGGCTGATGTGGTCTCAAGAAGAATTGGCAGTGATTACTAAGTGATACCTAGTGTTCGTCAGCTCGTGGAGGAGCAAGAAGGTATCATCTGATCATTGTTCAAGGAGATCGATGAGGAGAAGCCCCAAGCTGTGGTTGATCCTTAGATGCAGAGAATAGCAACAAGGTCCCAGGAGGGGTCCTTGGATCGCGCCAGTGGAGGTCATCACTGGAGAGGAGTGCCTCACTATCACCAACCCCAACTCTCTAACTCTCTCTTCCTCTTGTATAGGAACGATTGGCAGATTGTTGGAGGCATATGGATTGAACTGAGGATGGGGTTAGTTTAAATAGGGAGGAGTCTTAGGAAGAGATATGATAGAACCATTTGTTTTTGGGTTTTCTGCATTACGAGATGGTTTTGACGAAATTGGGTAGTTACAGAGGTAGGTTTGTTGGTGGTCTCGAGAGATAACAGAGTGGGTTTGTTTCGATTTGTTACAAGAGAAGAGATAATAGAGGAGAAGGAAGAGAACTCTAGTTGGGTGGGGATGAAGGATTAAGTTTCAGATTTCATGTGGTTTGGGGCTCTGTTGTAGTTTAGAGATGATGGAGGGATGATGGGTGTAAGTTTGTTGGAAGAATAGGTTTGGGAGTTAGGTTTCAAATTAGGAAGATAAGGAGAAGGATTTGGGTAGGAGCTATGGAATATGAGATTGGGTCTCCTAAAGGTTGTTGGGAAGAAAGAGATAAGAGTCAAGTGGTATGGGTTTTGGGAAGGGGTTAGGATCACGGTTGGGAGGAAGTATGGTCTAGAGAATGAATGCTTCGTGCAATCTAATTAGGTGAGGAGTACATGAGTGGAGATCTAACTGGAGGTAGTAAGTTTTGACTGAACTAGTGAATCGGGACGAGCCACATGGCTCCTTTGACTATTTGACTAGTGCAAAAAGGCACAAAAAAATAGCAAATGAGCTCTGCTGTAAAATTGAATCAAATGAAAAATGTTCATTTAAATGCATTCTAAAATGTTCACGAAGGATCTAAATGCAAATGGACTCAATCGTGCAAGATATGAATTTATTGATTATATTTTAAAAATATAAAATATTTTTTTTTATGTTTTGCATTTTTATTTAATTGTTTGTGCACAATAAATGCATGCACAAATTAAATATGCATGCACAAATTAAATATGATGCTTAATGATGAATGGAATATGAATGTGATTTTTTATTTTTATAGGTAAAGAAAATGTCAGAATAATTATGGAAGTGGAATATTTACAGGTGAATGTGACAAATTGCACAAGTTAGAACCTCTCTTTTTACAACTTTTCTAGTATTTTTTATATTTTTATTTTATGTAATTAGTCAGATCATGATATGAAGTAAAGAAATAAAAATAAATTGAAAAGAGTTAAATATGTACATAAAAATAATAAGTCAAAAATTAGTAAATATGTACAAGATACAGTTTGTCACAAAATCCATGTTTCACATATGAAATCTGATTCTTTGGAATTTGATCTTGATTTGTATATGATTAAGTGTATATTAATTCAAAAGTGATTAGAGGATCATTTGAGACAATGTGTGTGAGAGAGACCAGATTTTCGATTTTTCAGTCTCAAACTAGGGTTTCAGTTTATTTCACATATAAATAAGTTATTATTTGTTTAGAAACTTTTATGATTAATACTAGTGATATATGCATTGTGGAGATTGTTTGATATCATTTGGAGTTAGTATGAATTAAAAATGGGTAGGCAGATATATATATATATATATATATATATAGAGAGAGAGAGAGAGAGGTGAATACGAATGCAATATGAAATGCCAATTTATGAAAATTATTTATAGATGCATGAATGCTAACTATGAGTTATAAAGCACCTAAATGCACTTAATTACTCAGAGTTCTATTTTTAGTTAATTTAAGTGTTGCAAATATTCGTTAGTGACTGCCAGAGGAAGAGAAAGGAGAGAGTGTAGGCATGTGTGGAGAGAGAGAAAGATGGACTTGATAATTTCTAGCTCTTGGAAATTCTCATTCTTCTAGAGATGACTAGGGTTTCTTCTCTTTTATTGCATTTTGGATGGTTAGGATGCACTCCTATTTTTAATCAATGGCTAAGATTAAATGTGATTCTCAACAACAATTAGGATTAGGATTTGCAAAAAAAAAATATCAATTCCTTCACCTAATTTAATATCTATAGAAAATCAATAACCAATGAATAGTAGCAGAAAAGGGAGAGAGAGAGCCTCTCCAATTTGGGTGGACGGTTGTTGAGCGTGTTTTGGCGAGGGTTGGCTAACCAAACACAATTAGCGTCGATGTAGTGACCGCATGCGAAACCTTGACTCAAATAACAATTAACCCACAATAGATATAGCAATGAAAAGCAAAATAAATGTGGAGTTAAAATTTATTATAACTCTACAAACGTGTGTATAGGTGTAGGTATGTGTAGAGTGTCGAACACATGGATCAAACGTGATATATTGGGAAATTAAATCCAAAAATTGTCCTTTTCTCTTATCTTTTTATTTGCATTTATGTGAGGGTTTTTAATTATATATTTTTATGAAATTTAACTTTTATAATTTTTTAATTGTTTTTAAATTATATATTTTATTTCTTTGTATTTTCTGATTTTAAATTTCTTTTCTTTTGAATATAATAATATACGATTTTATATAACTATATAGATAATAAACAATAATGTAATTATAAATATAACTAAAATAACCAAAAAATGTATAGTTAAATGTTTTTATATTTTTTACTTTAATGTGATTTTTAGGGAAATTTTGCTAATTTTTTGATATTTTTAAAGTAAAAAATATCCCAAAATAGGGATTAAATAAATAGGCTAAATTATTTTGAATATTAAAAATATTAAAAAGTGTCAAAATTATACAAATCAATTTTAATATATAGATAATAATATAAAGAAAATTTGGTGACAGAAATAAATGTTTTTTTGGGAATTTTTGGTGATTTTTTAAAATTTTTAAAGACTTTTGAGATTTTTAATTTAAATCATTTTATTTTTCCTATTTTTAGGGATTTTCGGTCTGGAGTTGTAAAATACTATAATATGTAAAATATAATTTTTTTGAAATTTTCAAAAAGGTTTTTTTGGTATTTTAAAATTTAAATAAGGACAAAATTGAGCTATTTTGATTTTTAATAAATAAGAAAAATACCTAAAATGTGAAATTAAAACTATAGTGTAAAAGGGTATACTAACATGAACTTAACCCGAATATTTCATAATTTTTGGAGCACGGATGATATTTATAAAAATAAAAGAACTAGTACAACATTGTTGAACTATTAGGGGTATATTTGTCAATAAAATAAAAGTCAGTGGTTATAATGAAAATTAGCCAAAATATTACAACTAATAATTAAACGTTAAGTACTAAAAGTAAAAAACAAAAATCCGCAGGGGGTTACATGCAAAATGGCCACCTTACGTGGGGCAGCACTTAAGGTGACGTGGCACGAACCCAAATATAATATAAAATAAGCATGGGGATTCCATTGTAATTTTTACATAAAATAATAAATATTTTAAATAATTTACAGGACTAAATATAAATAAACAAAAATTGGGGGAGGAGGTTTACAAATTACCCCACTAAACGCACGATCAGACAGCTGAAGATCTTCAAATTGACATGCGACGTCCTGAGGTTGCATGACGCTTCGCAGTAGCTGTCTGGATTAGATCCTAGGCAAGGATCCAATGGTTAAATATCCTCTAATCTAACGGTAGCTACTCGATCTGGCAGTGGCTCTTTATTTGATGGTCCTCGAGGGTGCTGGAAGAACAAGTGAAGAACTCGCCCAATGTGAGCTTCGATTTGGTTTTGCTAGCTCCTCAGACCTCCTTGCGTACCTCTGGCTAGCTCTAAACGTTCTTGTTGCTTTTGCGAATCTCTCCGAAGGTTCAAAGATGTTCGAGAACCATTGTATGGTCCCTAGAGCTCAAAGTTTCTTCTGTTAGACCTAGGTCTCTTCCCTAATGCAAACGGGGCTCAGATACCTCCTTCTAGGAGTGGTATATGCACATAATCAATAAGGGGGTTCTGACAAGGCTTCGTGGGCCGTTATTGGCAAGGATCAGAGGTGGACATGTGGTGGATGGTTGAGGTCCGACGATGTCGAGGAAGGAGACCTCGGTAGTCCAAATCTGAAGAGATCTGGGGGAGCCAATGGGTCGACGGTGTGGAGAAGTGATGGGGTGCGGTAGTGGGGTGTTTGTAGTGGTTGTAACAGGGGGAGTACGGTGAGAAACGATGGCTAGAGCTCAAGAGTTCCGGCAAAGACTAATCCTAAAATCAAGGCTAAACAAGCGATTAAAGCATAAATGTGTCGACAAGATTTTTCAATTGGAGGAAGCAGAGGAGGTGGTTATATACATGTGAAGAACAAGAGGACCTCAATTAGGGTTTTCATGCAGATCTAGGATGGTACGAGGATGTGGATCTTCACACGTGATGGACCAATGTGTCGACAAGATTTTTCTAGAAGGAAGTCAACTACATCGGGCAGTGGATCAAAGAGTAGAAATTTAAGAAGAGAGGGGATTCTGCAATCGATGCCTAGGTCAGAGAGTAGGCTGGACAGTTGACCCGAGGTCAACCGTCCAAGCCATATGATTGGTCCACCTAGGACACTAAAAGACAAAATAAATTGGAAGACAAAAATAATTAAAAATAAATAAATAAAAGTTAAAAAAATGTTTATTATTTTATGCAGTATTTTAATCTGTTTTTTATTTATTTGTATGGGTTAATTTATTTCAAGTTACTTTTTACAAGTATAAACATAGGTATATTTACCTATATATTAGGTATTTTATTTCCTTTTGTATTTTTGATTTTATTATTTTATTTTCATAATTTATATAATTACAACTTGTTTTTATACACAAAAATATATTTTTGTTATATTTTTTGATATAATATGTACACTTAAATAAATAGGGGAATTAATTACATAGGTATAAGTATATGTTATTCATCTATGTATTTTAGTATGCTATTTTATTTTAGTATCTTTCCATGGTTTTATTGTATTCTAAATATGTACATACACTATAAAGAACATTTATAAAATTATAAAATAATGAAAATTATAAAGAATAAATAAAATGAATATTTTATTTAGGTATATAGTATAATAGGGGTCCAAAACCTAACTTTTGCATCTTAACTCCAAATTAAATGAAATCACTTTCATTAAATAGCTAATAAAATGTTATATACAATTAAAGATGGGTTTTTTTATTTTGAGTTCATATGGAGGAGATATAGGTTTGTGAAGTTGGGGTTTTGGATTCTTATTTTGAGTATAAAATGTATATTGTATATTATTTTTGTGCAAAGTAAATTTTATATTTTTCGATGTATTTTTATCTACAACTTTCATGTACAAAGTTTCTTTATTTAAGGTATAAAACATAAAGAGCAAAATGGGTCCCAAAAATGCAATAATGAAGGCTAAAAATTAGGGTTTTTAATGTGTTTTTGACCCTTATCTCCCCTGCTTTGTTCTTTGTCGTCATCAAGATGCCTAGATCTCGGGGTTTACAACAACAACAACAAAGCCTTTTCCCACAATTAAGTAGGGTCGGCTACATGGATTCTTCGCCTCCATTCAGATCTATCTTGGGTCAATCTCGGACTTATATCTAAAAAACTAATATCCCTTCGTATAGTCTCTTTCCAACACTTCTTGGGCCGTCCTCGCCCTCTCTTAGCCGGCTCAATATCCCAACACTCGCATCTCCTAACCGGTGCATCAGTTGACCTTCTTTGCAAATGACCAAACCATCTTAAGCAGTTTTCTCGCATCTTATCCTCGATCGGAGCTACACCAACTTTCTTTCTAATTGCATCATTCCGAATCCGATCTTTACGTGTATGTCCACACATCCATCTTAGCATTTTCATTTCTGCTACAACCATTCTCTGCACATGTCTATGGTTCACATGCCAAAATCCATGTTTAAAAGATCTCGGGGTTTAAGGTCATAAAACACCCTTGGTGTTTTATTTCCTTTTCTTTTCTTTATTCTTTTATTGTGGCTTTAAACAATGTATTTTATACAATTTTTATACAATAAATAATGAATGTTGATTTATGCCAAATAATGCTCTATACATGCATTTAGCTAGGGTTTGAAGGACAAAACGAAAGAATAAAGGTGATGAAATGGAGATTCATCACCCCCCCTATACCTGCCTTTGCTAGTCCCTAGCAAACTCTTATGTCTATAAGTGCAGAAAAAGAAAATAAAGAAATGAAAAAGAAAGAACTTGGATTGATTTTAACTCTTAAACTTGTCTTCATAAAATCAAAAATTTTCAAGCTTAAGTCAGACCTTTGGATTTTAGGTGCAGTCAGAACCTTATTGAGAAACGGATTTGAAACGCAACAACCTCTGAGATCCACAACACTCTGCTCAAGTCTTCTCAATAGCCAGGTCGGAATAAATCAACTCATACACAAACTCGTATGACTATGAATCTATCTTCGATAATGTATGTGATATGTAGCTATCCTCTGTTGAAATGGTAAAAGTCATTCTTCTACAACATGGTGACCCTGTTTCCCAAATCCAGAAACTCTTTCCTCAAGAGGCAAGGTATTCCCTTCTAAGTTCAAGTACAAATGGCTCAAGAAGAGGAGGTGGAGAGAAGAATGGACGGTAGCTAGTGTAGCTGACATCCAAGATGCTTGACCAATGTAGCCAAGTCATCCAGCTGCAGGCTCACAAGTATCTGACTTTGAAGATCAACATTGCTTATTTGACTATACATCTATATACATACTTCGACGGGAATTGATTTTTCTTGGATTTTTACCCATCCACTTTTTTGGAGTTTTTTATTTTTGCATTTTTAGTACTATATACAGTTGCATATAAATAAGGACTTTTTCCTCTTGAGCCAGTGGACTATCCCTCTTTTGAAGCATTATTGCAACCCAAAACTTCTATCTTTAGATCTCATGGCTACTGAATCGAGTTGGGGTACAAGGGCCACAAATGTGTGGCTTCCGATGTTTCCATTGCCTTATGTCTCATGTCAGCAAATCCAGCCCTCCACCACTTCAACTGAGGTGAGCAAAGTGTAAGGTGCAGGTGTACAAGCTAGGTCATTATCAACAAGAGTCGTGCATATGTTCTGAAATATTCTGCTTAGATAGTCAAGGTGACCCTGAACCAAGCCTCGTGGTCTCAAAGAATTAAGTCTAGTGGACCTGAAGTATCTCAATTCTAGTTCCTATAAGGTTCCTATGATTAAGTAGATTTAAGGTCCAACCAAGCTCCAATATTCGAATTTCAGTTAGACTTGTTCAATTATCAATTTAAATCAAAAAATTGCAAATGCTATGTACATCGTGAGAAAAAAAATTTGTGAGGCAATTTTCTGATTTTGATCTTTTTATGAACTTTTGACAAGTTTTTGTAATTTTTTATGTTATTTTTGAAAAAGTTACAAATATTTTTGGAATTTGTAATTTTGCAAAATTTTAGGGATTTTTTGAAACAATTTTTTTTAGAACAAAGGGATATGTGAAGATATTTACACAGGAAGTGTTTCTTGGTATTTACAAGAATTAGGATTTAAAAATTTACAGGTATGTATATACATAGTTTGTATACAAATTTATTTGCTTAAATTATATACATGGTTCTCAAAATAATTTGAAAATATTTTTGCAAATATTTTTAAATATTATTTTGCAAACTAATTTGATAAATAATTTTTACAAACATTTACAAAATTTTAAAATCATTTTGCAATTCAAACTGTTTTTGCGACCATTTTTCAAACATTTGCAAATAGATTTTCAAAATATTTTATTTCAAATAAAGGAAAAAGTTTTTTACAAGCAAAACATTATTACAAAAGTTGAAATATTTAACAAAACATTTTCCAAATAGTTTTAGAAAGTTATTTCAAAAGGATTTTCAAACTATTTTTCAAATATTTTGCAAAAAAATTTTTAACCTGATTTATTAATTAGTATATATAAATAATTGAGTTTATATTTTAATTTTTATTAATTAGCCATATTATTATAAATACAAAAGTACGAGTTATGGCTAAAGTATATACAGAGTATATACGACCCCCTATACTTAGCTTGAGTTATGTCCTCATAGATCAGAGAGAAAAAGAGAAGGCATAACTCATATTGAGTATTGAAGTGCCTATACTACAACGACTAAGGAATGAACGAATCAATGAATGGGATGTTAACAGTCCCCCCTATAATTAGGATGAACTAATCCTAAGTATAACAAGTTGTATCTACATGCAGGGAGGGTTGAGGGTGGGAATAAACAGATCACAACTCAGTCTGTCTCCCCTATACTTAGGGTAAGATATCCCTAAGTATAGACAACGGAAATCAATAGAAGAGGAGACAAGTGAGGGGATCAAAGAAAAGAATCTGCTAAAACGGAAAAATACGTGGAGAGAATGTATGCATCACTCTCCCTATACTTAGGGTAAAAGAGCCCTATGTATAAGCAACAACAAAAGTAATGAAACGGAATGAAGAATGAACACCCAGCTCGTTCACCCCCATACTTAGGATAGAGTATATCCTAAGTAAGGTAAAAAAGACAGAGTGGGGTGGATGAGCAAAACGGTAGATGGAAGGAAGAAAAGGAAAGCGGATATACAAGGTGGAGGATGTACATAGATCAACAAGGTAGAAAGCGCACCTTCTTTCGTGACCACTGAGGCATGGATCTCACAAGGTGCATGTCGATATCAGGGTCCTCAGTTGACTCAACCCAATCAGAATCAGCCTGATGAAGATCCTCAGTGGTCTCAAAGCGGAAAGGCACGAACTGGTTAGTGGAAGTAGTGTGGTCATTCTCAACCTAGGAAGTCTTCACTAGGTCAACATAGAAAGGCCCGAACTCATGGATAAAAGTAGTAAGGTCAAATTCAGCATGTGTGCAGTCTCTTCTAAGTCTCCCCTCCGCTCTAAGGTATATATAGTGTAATTACCACGGATGTCATCAATGCATCGCCACTCACTATAAGGGGGAACTCCATGGTCTATGCTTTTTGAGTCTTCCTCCATGAAGAGGAATTCTCGGGCCAGTCTCATCCATCATAAAGCAAACCTCTTTGATATCAGCATATGGGTCATAGTCCTCAGGGTCGGCTAAGTCCGGTACACTCTAGTCAGATGCATGTCTCTGGTCAATGGTGGGTGTGGTGATTAAGTTAACGCTCTCATCAGCAGGATGAAAGCAAATCTCTCCATATCCATAATCAATAACGACTCTCATAGAGGCGAGAAAGGGTCCATCCTAGGAATGATCGAAGGATGCTCCACAGGGGAGGATGTCTCCATGGGTAATACAATAAAGTCAACAGTGAATCTCCTACCCTGAATATGGATAATAGTGTCCTATAGAATACCCTTCGTCCTCTTTATTGATCCATCAACAAATTGACAAATCAGCATGGTCTTCTTGAGAGCCACTAAGTGAAGATACTATACTAATGAGAAGGGTATTATATTAATCGAAGCACCTCCATCAAGGAGAGTATGATCATAAGAATTGTCAAAATGGTGCATCTAACAAGAGGTGTAACAGTGTTCCCTTTCCTAATGTGTGTACTGTGAGTGATGGCGTAGGCAGTGGCCATGGTCAAAATGTATTGCTCAAACCTGTGTCATCGCTTTCTCTTTTTGGGTGTGGGTGTAGATAGTTGGTCCATGGCCTGGTGAAGTGAGTCTCAATAACATGAATAGCTACCACCACTTCTGGTTCATTCAACATTTTTCTAAGATTTTGGATCTCCTTCATACAAGGGAGGAGATCAGAATCATCATCTACACAAGGATGACTAAGAGTAGTATGTACAATGTCATCCTTGGGGGAAAAGGTGGGAACTGTGGTGTGTGTGTGAGAGTAATATGATCTAGCAAGGATGCCCTCTCCTCACAAGCTGACTCGATGTTGTGTCTCCCGAAATATTTTTTTGTATTTTTAGGGTTTTCTCATTTTTTATTTTGGGTGATTGTAAGCTCTCATGGTTTTCCTCAAATGAATCCATGAAATCAGATGGTGAAGCGGCATTATGGCTCTTATTTATACTAGTAAGGTCATGAATCCTCTCCTTCATGTGCTCCATGACCTGCATCAGGTGCTCAAGAGTGGTCTTCATGAGAGGTGACTCCAACAACTCAGTATCGGGAGAGTGAGATGGTGGGAAATGTGAGGGTGGTGGTGGTGGGTAAAATTTAAAATCCAATGCTTGAAATAGTGGATTAGGAGGATATGTACAAAAAGAAGAATCAAGAGCAAAGTCCTCCTGGAAAAATGGAGGTGGACTGTCTGAGAGTAAGAAGGACCCGCGAAGTCCGGATAAAAATAACTCCAATCGGTCATCTCTGAAACAAAGGACTGGGATCGGGAGAGCACGATAGTCAAATCAAGATATGCAAGAAAAGGTACAAATGCACAGAGAAGATCGAGTATGCGCACAAAGAATCACAAATATAAACAATAAAAAACCACTCAATTCACCAACTCAACACAATGATCGTCGTGAAAGTTCGATCACTTTATCTTTTCAATTTTAGAGTTCAATGAACTTTACAAAGTTGTACAAACCCACAACAAGGCATGGGATTGCGGCACTAATCCTTAGTGTGTACGTATCAAGAGTAAAATGAAAATACAATGAGGGGGTCACTCTCCCCAAGAAATTGATTTCTCTTTTTGATTTTAGGGTCGAGTAAAGTTAGCAGTCCCAATTTTATTAGTTATCACTTTTTTTAGATTTTAATAAAAATGCACAATCCTAACAAGGACTCAATTCCTTTTAGTATCCCATGTGGTCAAAATCAAAGGGAGAGAGTCGGAAAAGTAATGCAAGGAAAAACAATGATGAATGCTAAGTAGAAATGCTCACCTTGCCTCCAACTCTCTTAATGAAAGGATGCTAAGCAGAATTGAAGCCTACACTATATGCAATGCAAGACAATGAAATCACCCTAGAATTTCTATTAGTGTGAAGCGCCATATGCTAATTATCTAGAAGACAAGTATAAGGTCCAGTCTTGGAAAACTCTCGGTGCCCACCATAGTGGGGCCAACAAGTGTGTATGATGTTCCTCGCGGTGCACAATCTCAAGTCCAAATAATTAACAATTAGATTTGACTTAGTCCAAAAGTGAACTATAGGTACATGTAATTTAATTAGGGCTTTGAACCTTAATCTATCGACAAGCCAACCCTAAACAAGGACTCAATCACACAAAACAAATAAAATAAAAGGAAAAACTCAAAACTCATGGAAAGAAAAAAAAATAAAAGGCGACAAAACACGACAAAATTGACGAGGCCCCCAAGTTAACAATCACTCGAACAATGGACCTTGTGAAGTAGCAGTGTCATGGAGAGTTTGAATTATTACAATTAAATGTGTCTCTCTCTCTCTTCTATTTACAAATAAAAATAAAAATAAGATAAAAAGGCTATTGTCTTCAAAAATTTTCCCTCAAGTTCTCTCTAGTTGCTCTCTCCAGTCAGCTAGGTCAAAAAAGCCAACTTCTCATCTCAGGAGATGCATCGAATCTTCTAAGAAATCTGCCCTCGATCCTCGGTCCCTCGTAAAAAGGCCAAACAAGAGAAAGGGGTTAGATAGTTCACAAATAATATCAAATAAAAATGAAGCAGAAATAAAGAGACAAATAGACAAGAAACAACAAACCGATAAAAATGCAATCTATATGACTTTACTCTGTGCCAATGGTGCCATTTGTTGAGCGGATTTTTGTGAGGGTTGGTTAACCAAACACAATTAGCATCGATGCAGTAACCGCTCACAAAAATTCAGATTCAAACAACAATTAACCCATAATAGATACAGAAATGAAAATCGAAATAAATGTGGAGTTAAAATTTATTATAACTCTACAAATGTGTGTATAGATGTAAGTAGTAGAGTGTCGAACACAGAGAGCAAACATGATAGATTAGGAAATTATATCCACAATTTGTCATTTTCTCTTGTCCTTTTATTTGTATTTTTATATGGGCTTTTAATTATATATTTTTATGGATTTTTATTTTTATAATTTTTTAAATTGTTTTTTAATTTTATATTTTTTATTTTCTTTCTGTATTTTCTTGATTTTTAATTTCTTTTCATTTTAAGTATAATAAAATAATATAGGGTAATATCATTATAACTAAAAATAACAAAAAATTGTAAAATTAAATGTTTTTTGTATTTTATATATTTTCTACTATTTTTTTTAATTTTGAGGAAAGTTCGCTAATTTTTAGATATTTTTAAGTAAAAAATCCCACAACAGGAACTAAATAAAAAGGCTGACTTAATTTGAAGATTAAAAATAACAAAAAGTGTCAAAAATTTTCCTAGTTAATTTTAATACATAGATAATAATATAAAGAAAAATTAGAATGGAAATAAATATTTTTGGAATTTTTAGTGATTTTTTATAAATTTTTAAAGGATTTTAGAGGTTTAATTTTTATTCATTTTATTTTTTTTTATTTTTAGGGATTTTTGATCTCGTGTTGTAAAATGCTAGAATACACAAAATAAAATTTTTTGGAAATTTTTAAAAAGTTTTTATATTTTTAGTATTTTTAAATTCAAACATTAATAAAATTATGTTATTTTGATTTTTTATAAATAGGATAAATGCCTAAAATGTGAAATTTAAAATATAGCATGAAAGAATATGCTAGGAGGTACTTAACCCTAATTTTCATAATTTTTGGAGCATAAATGATATTTATAAAAAATAAAGAACAAGTATAGAAATTGTTGAACTAACAGGGGTATATTTGTAATTAAAATATAAGTCAAGGGTTATAGTGCAAAGTACCAAAAATATTACAACTAATATTTAAACTTTAAGTACTAAAAGCAAAATACAAAAGACCACAAGGGGTAACATGCAAAATGGCCACCTCACGTGGGACGACACGTGAGGTAATGTGGCACGGGCCTAAATACAATATGAAAAAAGCACGGGAGTTCTTTTTGAATTTTTTACAAAAAATAATAAACGTTCTAAATAATTTACAGGACTAAATATAAATAGACAAAAATTGGGGAAGGATCTGCAAATTACCCCCACTAAGCGTGCGATCGGACGGCTGAAGATCTTCAACTTGACACGTGGCGTCCTGAGGTTGCGCGTTGACACTTCGCAACTACGGTCTGAATTAGATCCTACACGAGGATCCAATGGTCGAATCTCCTCTGATCTGTTGGTAGCTGCTCGATCTGGCAGCGACTCTTGATCCGACGGTCCTCGATGGTGCTGGAAGAACAAGTGAAGAACTCGCCCACGACAAGCTTCGATCTAGTGCTGCTCATTCCTCTGACCTCCTCGCGTACCTCCGGTTGTCTCTAAACATTCCTGCTGTCGCGAAGCTCCCCAATGGTTCAAAGATGTCTGAGGATCACCGATTGGTCCCTGGAGCTCAAAGCTTCTTTTGGTGGACCTGGGGCTCTTCCCTAATGCAAACGAGGCTCAGATGCCCCCTTCTAAGAGCAGTACCTACACACAATCAGCAAGGGGGTTCCGGCGAGGCTTCTTGGGCCTTTATTGGCGAGGATCGGAGGTAGACATGTGGTGGATGGTTGATTTCCGGCGAAGTGGCGGAAGGAGACCTTAGTGGTCCAGATCTGAAGATATTTGGGGTGGGGGGGGGGTTGACGGGTCGATGGTGTGAAGAAGGGATGGGGTATGGTAGTGGGGTGTTTTTAGTGGCCGGAACATGCAGAGTACTGTAAGAAACGATGGTCGGAGCTCAAGAGCTTCAGCGAAGACTAATCCTAAAATCTAGGCTAAACAAGCGATTAAAGCATAAAATAAAAGCATAAATAAAACCTAGGAACTAAATCTACCTAGGAAAGAAATAAAATTACCTCGACCTGGCTTGAGCCAAGGAGATGGGACCTCACACCAGCGAGCGGCGGAGATGAATGGGAACCACCCTCCTACTCTTCCTCCCTCATTGTGAAGCGCTGGCGAGTTAACTGTCACCTATCTCAAGCCATCGAGGCACTCTAAGGGGTGTGGAGAGGCACAATGTGGAACCAAAAATTGGAGGAAGCGGCGGAGGCGGTTATATACAGGTGACAAACGAGAGGACTTCGAATAGAGTTTTCATGTGGATCAAGGATGGTACGAGGATGTAGATCATCATTCGTGATGGACCAATGTGTTGACAAAATTTTTAAGAAGGAAGTCAACTACATCTGGAAGTGGATCATGGAGTAAAATTCGAGAAGAGAGGGGATTCCGCAATCGACGCCTAGGTCAGAGAGTAGGCTGGATAGTTGACCCGAGGTCAACTGTCCAAGCCACGTGATTGGTCCTCCTAGGACACCAAAAGACAAAACAGACTGGAAAATACAAAATAATTAAAATAAAATTATAAATTAATTACTTACTTACCTATTTAAAAGTTATAAAATAAAAATGTTTATTATTTTATGTAGTATTGAATCTGATTTTTATTTATTTTTATAGGTTAATTTATTTCAAGTTACTTTTTAAAGGTAAAAAGAAATGTATATTTACCTATATATTAGGTATTCATAATTTATATAATTATAACTTCTTTTATATACATAAATATATTTTTATTATATTTTTCTGATATAATATATTTCCTTAAATAATAGGGGTGTTAATTACATAGGTATAAGTATAGGTAATTCATCTATGCATTTTAGCATGTTATTTTATTTTAGTAACTTTCTATGGTTTTATTGTATTCTAGATATGTACATACACTATAAAGAATATTTATAAAATTATAAAATAATGAAAACTATGAAGAATAAACAAAATGGATATTTTATTCAGGTATATAGTACAATAGGGGTCCAAAACCTAACTTTTGCATCTTAACTCCAAATTAAATGAAATCAACTTTATTAAATAGCTAATAAAAGTTATATACAATTAATGTGATTTTGGTGCATTTTGAGTTCATATGGAGGAGATACACGTCTGTGAAGTTGGGTTTTTGGATTCTTATTTTGAGTATAAAATGTACACTGTATATTATTTTTGTACAAATTAAATTTTTTATTTTTCTATGTATTTTTATCTAGAATTTTCATGTACAAAATTTCTTTATTTAAGATATATTAATAAAATGGATTCCAAAGATGCAATAATGAAGGCTAAAAATAGGGTTTTTAATGTGTTTTTGGCCCTTATCTCCCCCTACTTTATTCCTTGTCGACCATGTCATCAAAATGTCTAGGTCTCGAGGTTTAGGGTCGTAAAATACCTTTGGTATTTTATTTCTGTTTATTTTCTTTATTCTTTTATTTTGGATTTAAACAATGTATTTTTATACAATATTTTACATAATAAATAATGAGTGTTAATTTATGCAAAATAGTGCTCTATACATGCATTTAGCTAGGTTTTTAAAGGCCAAAATGAAAGAATAAAGGTGATGAAATGGAGATTCATTAGCGGCCACCATGGTGGCTCTCACCATGGTCGTCCACTCCTAATAGCAGTGCATCTCTCTCATTTCATTCCAAATTTGGTGTAATCTTTATTACAACGTAATCCTTAATCATTAAATTATTTTATAAATGAATTATCACAAAATATTATAAAAATTACAAATAAGCCATTGAAAATTATGAATCATATTTATATGTACAAAATTAAATATAAATCGCATTTGCATTTTATTGTATAATATGAATTCGATTCACATTAATATTAACTATGTGAAATCCATTCACAATTACGTTTCAATAGAATACTATGTCTCTCATTGTTGGATCGACTTCTTGTGGTTGTTCATCTTCTTCGATGCCTCGTGCTCTTGAAGAAGACATCAGATTTCATGAGATGAAATCATGAGATTCCATGCTCTGATTGTTGTCTGTATAATGGGAAGCATGTATTTCATCCACGTGCCCACAAGTGCTCTCTCGTTAGATCAGACTTGAGATAGGAGGTCTCTTTAGGTTGGGCATCAGGTCGGGTCAACTCAGGTTTGAGTTGTCCGAACAAAACCCATTTAAGTATATGGACTAATGGGTTGTACCTAGGTCCATTTTATTTTCAAATTCCGGACCCAAGTCCAACCCCAACCCAAACAAAATGGATCACATTTGGGTCGATCCGTCCCAATTTAACAACTATGTAAACCAATATCACATGTTCTATTCTGCTTGCATTTGTCTTATTATTTCTTATCATATGTGCATATTTAAGACTTTAAGTACGCTAACTAATTCATGATTCTTAAATAAGTTGTATCTTGGAAATAGAAATGCGGTAAAAAAATAAGATGATTTAAACCACCATTCAATTCACCATTACATATTCTATTATAGATGCAGGCATTATGGTCCAATACAGATTGGTTACTTGCAGCTGTACATGCTTTGACATTTGAGGACACATATTCTATTCTTGCATATTATTGTAATAAACTTCAGTATTAATGTAATAATGTCTTCAATCCATGATAATGGATTTTATTATTAATGGGTCTAAGTATTTATTCTACACTCGAAATAAGGATATGAAAGTTAGAACATGCTATTTGGAATGAACTGGATATAATTATATCGTATAGGTTGGGCTATCGGGCTTGGGGGTTTTGAGCCTTCTCAGGCCCGAACCCGGCATGATAATCAATATATGCTCATTTTGGGTCTCATAGCCTGCCCACTAAATTTTGGGTTTGGGTTTGGGTCGGGTTATGCGGGTTGGGTTTTGGGCTGGGTCAGGCCGGCCCAACCCAATGCCCAACCCTAGGTCTCTTCCTTTAGAAGCTATTAGATCAGAGTCACGGCTTAATTGGTAATCCTTATACTTGTGTGATCATGATGAGATGACATGAGAATTGCTCGCATGTCATGTGATTTCATCGAAACTTTTTTCTACCGTCCCTTGTCGACTAGTATGACTAGTCGACCTAGATCATATGCGATACGATCTCCACGCTTCTGGGTTGCACGATTCTATATCAACTCCATTCAAGTGGTATCAGGGCCTTGATCAAAGGTCTTGTATATGATCCAAACCTTAAGGGGACAAGGTTTTGCATATTAAATGCACGAGAATTTGTTGTTTTTGCGTAGATGCGATTTTGAATTGATTTCGTGCATATATGATATGTCTGCTATTTTAGCTTGTTATGAACGAATTTTAAGATACCAAATCTTGTCTAGAATTTTTGGACATGACTCCAAAAGACTCGTCAAAGGTTGGCGAGGATCAGGTATTGATTCAGATACGAAAAGTTCCCGTAATGTGTTGTTTTTACATGATTTTGAGCACTGAAACTTAACGAATCATAGTTACTATTTTTCTATCATAAAACATGTTAAAATCAAAATAATTATGTTGATAACTAAACCAACAAATAACTTGAATTTATTTTGCGTGATTCTGACTATATTAGCCCTAGATATGTAATATTTAGTGGAGATGTGTCAGAAGATAATTGGATTCATCTTGATGACATCTTTTAATGTATTTATCGTTCAATATAAATCATGAAAATTAAGAATTTTCCTTGATTAAATGATGATTCATATCTTCACAGAAATATTTGATAACCATCAACCTTCATTGAATGATTGCTTCATGACACAGCCTAGTTTTAAATTACAAAAGTTGTAGTTCAACTTTTACATGCAAAATCAACTTGTTTGATTGATATGACTGGAAATTTAGGAAAACTAAAATTATTTTAGAAAACCTGAATTTTGAGTGATTATTATATAGTATCACACATGATCGAAAGATTGATATAACCTCTTAGCACAATTTGTACCAATTATGTTGTCTCGAATTGGAATGGTGATGGTGTCTAGGCCTGGATATGCTAAAGGGTTACTTAATTGGCACCATACACTGTATTTGCAATGGAAGCACTCTCTGTTAGCATATTCTATATGACCCAGCTGGATCCGTTTCAAGGAAGTGTATCGTGAGAAGTCTTTGTGTATTTTAAACAACTAATTGGAATAAATAAAATTGTACTATGTGAGAGTATATACTATATAATAATATCATGCAAATGAATTATTTATTTAATGCATTGGATTAAAGTTGAGTTAATATGTGATTAAATTAATATAATCCAACTAAAATACACAGTCTATAATTAATAAGATTGGATTTCCCTTAAGGTTTGATCATAAGAATATGATTCAAATGATCAATCATAATTTAAATGCGATATGGAGGATCATAAGATGGCATCCATGGTCTCCCATCAAGGGGAAGGATTCCGTCATCATTGATTGTTTGACGAAGATGCCTATGCGAAGTCATATCTCCAATGTAAAAGCATGGATCGAGCTTTTTTCTTCTCAAAAAAGTAAGATCATATGCGTAGTGACCCCAATGTTGTTAACCATATAATTGAGATGATATTGGATTGCGTACAACAAATGTTATTCCTGTTGACCGTTGATTCAATTGATACCAAGTCAACATAACCTTAGGATGATGGGCTCGGGTGTCAAAGCCTGAATTGATAAATGCAAGTTGGACTTGCACGGTGGAAAACATGCATGCTTCCTTCACCCGAGTTGCATTTTCTCATTTTACTGGGAAGTGATAAAGGTGGAAGGTAGATCCTAGATCTCGCTTGAGGTACTCTAGTTAGGATATCTCATGCTTTGAAAGGTCGAAAAGGAATGGATTTTCAGAGTAATAAAAAGCAAATCAATATACTTTTGATTTAAAACAATAATAACCTTAATCAAAGTAAATA
Organism: Ottelia alismoides; assembly: GCA_037367405.1. Classification (NCBI taxonomy): domain Eukaryota; kingdom Viridiplantae; phylum Streptophyta; class Magnoliopsida; order Alismatales; family Hydrocharitaceae; genus Ottelia; species Ottelia alismoides. The sequence continues at coordinate 674,318 of JAZKJV010003768.1, forward strand.
TATTTATGCAAATGATCTTTTTTTAGATAACCTTCACTAAACCCACTCAAAACTATACTCAATCATAATCAGTACAGTATCATGGATTGGATCCATGATCAAGATGTACTTGCAATTTGACATATAATCTATGTGGTTGGAATGTCCAAGTTTCCTCATAATAATGATGAATGACAATTAATTAGATACCATGACAATAATAAGGTTTGTGTGTCTCTACAGTCTTAATCTCTCATCAAGTATGCTTTGGGAGTAACATGTCGATGATGATCATAATTGTCAAGATCCTTCTAAAATCGAAGGAGATATTTTGGCAAACATATGCACTCTCAATATCTAATCATGAATGACATGGTTCACTGCATTATGCAAGATAGTGGCTCCATATGAGATGATGTACTCAAAATATTTGAGTACTTGCCCGAATCAAAGTCTTTAAAAGTTAAGATGGGTGTAGATATGATGAGTGTCATCATTCTACCATCTCCACTCAAGTCTTTCATGAAGCTTCATAATATCAATATTATATGAATGAGATGAACAAGTACACATGTTGAAATACTCTTATATTGAAGTCTCTTGAGGCATTTTCAGTTTAATAGATCCTTTATCTTAAGTAATGTTTGCTTATAGATCAAGGAAGCATAGCGAAAGCATGGATCCAACCTATGTAAGAAAGTATGTATAAGAGTTGACTGTACTTCTGTGACTTCTGCATTTGTGAAATCTAAAGAGTTGGATAAATGCCAATAATGTAACAAGGCGATATACTAGTAATATGACTATCTAGACTATCTAGAATCCTCATGAAAGGACTCGGATAGTGCATTGACATATCCTACATCTACGTATCATCATTGAAAGCGACTTACTGGTTATGTAAGAGTAAAATCCAATAATTGTATCTCTTTTTTTAATAACACTTGTAATTGGTGGCACATGTTTTAGAAGACCAGAAAGCTTAATCTTAAGGTTACACAGAATTCTATGTAATTGTTGCAACAATCTCCATTAGATAGATAGACTACTTCTTTCCTGTGGGAGAGTTCTTAATCTTAGAGAATGTCTCTATGATCTAGATGCTAGAATAGATTAATTGTTTATTTCTAAACTAGTTAGAAAAAAACATACATTTTGAGATAAAGCTATCATAAAGGGTTATGATGGATATATTTCAGATAGTGATCTAACATCTAGAGGACTCTACAAAAATATAATGTTAATGAATATTTCATTGACATTTCTAATATTGGAAATTAAGCCTTAAAAAATCAAAAGGATAACAATGATCATTCGAAAATGATATAGCATCATGACGTGGACATATGTCTATTAATAAGATCAATAGACTTCTAAGAGATAGAACTTTAGATTGTATGAAAGTTCAAATCTTACATATTTATGAATACTATATTAAAAGTAAATGTTTGATGCACCCGTCTTTGAGAATGAGTAAAATGCAAAGGTATTCAAGACCTCATACATATCTATGTATGTAGACCCTCTATAACAAAATGAACAATAATGATATGCGATAGGTATTAATAAACATTTGTGGTATGGGATTTCTTCCTTACACATTAGAAACCTTTGAAATGTTAAAAAATTTCATAATTTGGTTGAGCCAATGTTATAAGGAAGATGAAAATAATTTGATCTAACCAAGGTAGTCAATACATACCAGATAAATTCATAAAATACCTTATAGAGGAAGGAATCTTGTTCCTATCTCACTCCTCCTTATACACCTCAAATCAATGGAGTTGCAGGGAGATGCAACTGGATCATGTTTGTCATGATTTGATTAATCACGACTCTTAGCATAATTACCTCTTAGTTTCTGGGTATATGCAGTAGAGACTGCAATGCATATCTTTAAATAAGATTCCAAGCAAACCTATACCCAAACCCCTCTTGAGATATGGTTTAGAACCAAGCTCAGTGTTAGGCACTTGAGGATTTAGGGTTTCTTGGTTCATGACCTAGACATGGATGAAAGTAAGATGGAATCCAGCACTAGAGAGTGCTACTTCATTAGTTATAAAAAGGATGATATTGCATATTTACTTTATGACCGTGAGATTCTTAAAAGATTTCATCTCTAAGGATATGATTTTTAGAGGATGACTTCCTTAAGAATCAAGATAAGAAAAAAGTAAAGGGACTCAATGAATTCTAAGAAGATAATGATGCTACTAAAAATTGAAAACTAAAAGGATAATTAAAGATGAAATAGTTATACCCCTTCAAATCAATTTGAGGGTGATAAGACCACCTAGAGGGTATGGATTCCATGTCTTAGAGAGATATGTCAGTGATCGAACTTCATATGATGAAGCTTCTGAGGATCATGACATGGAAAGATGGATGTTAGCAATAAAGTCTAAAGTAGACTTCATGCACAATTGTTGTGTATGGACCCTCGAGGATCCACCTATAAGGGTCAAACCCATTGGGTGTATATGGATCTTCAAGAGAAAGAGGGAATCCAATGAGAAGGTAGGGACATTCAATGTACAACCTATAGCCAAGAGATACACAAGGAGAGAAGACATCGCTTGTGATGGGACTTGCTTTCTAGTGACCATGCTTATACCCATCAGAATACTGCTAATTATATCTATACAACTTGATTATGACATCTAGAAGATCGAAATCAAGATGCATTTCTCTATGACTACCTCAACGAGGATATTCATATGAAGTAGCCCCAGAGCTTCATAGTTAAGGAAGGTACAATGTGAAAGCTAAGGAACTCCATCTATGGGTTCAAATAAGATTCTTGTATTTGGAACATCATATTTGATGAAATTATACATGTTATAATTTCAGTCAAAATCTTGATGAACCACGTGAAGCTTAGTGGGATTGTTATTGTGTTCATTATGCTAAATTCATATAAATATCTTAACCATTTAAAATGATATAATGTGATAATAAGTGTTTAATAATCTGGTTGTCTCATACTTTGAGATAAAATAGCTCAAGGATGCCTCTCAGATCTTAATTCCAAAGTTGTTCATAAGCAACGAGAAGATGCCATTGGGATAATCATACGAAGGGTACACTATGAAAAGATCCCACTTGGGAAATTTCAAAGGAAGGCTTCTTTCCCTTAAGATATGGTATTGAACTATCTAAAGAGATATCACCTCAAAGTGTTGAGGATGTGAATGCTAAAACTGCATGTGCATCAGCTGTAGGAAGCCTGGTGTATGTCAGATATGTACAAAATCAGATTTCTGCCATGCAGTGGGAGCGGTAAACTGTTATAAATCCTACTATAGAGATAAAAAACTTAATTGCAGTAATAATAACATCTTCAAAGACACACGACTTTTAGAGATAGTGATCTCAAAGTCTTTTCTTCTAGAACTTGATTTCATAGATAGTAATCTAAAAAGTCTTACCTACAGATACCTTAGAAGACTTAGGACTATTCTTAGTCTAAGGATATAGAAATCTCTAGACATAAGGGTATTTTGATAAGGATAATATAAATCCCTTATTGGTTATAATAACTATTGAGTTGTAGTGCTAAATGCTAAAATTAGCAAAATGCAAGGCATTGTGACTACTTTAACAAGATTGAGTATTGATTGCATAAGATGTAACATTCACATTGGATGCGAGCACTGTTGTCAGGAGATATGCAAGTATGTAAAAGGACTTGGCATAGTCTCTCATGATAGAGTGGCTAGTCATCTGATCAAGCTATTTTTCAAATAGCTTATGACTAACACATGAGTGTGAGTATAATGATTAACCCAATAATTTCTCTTGGGAAAGTGGGAGGAATAATTTATTTGCATAATAGGAACCTTAGTATAATTAGGGTTATGTACCATGACCATATTGATATCATACAGTTGTTCATCCAAAGGTTGGATCATAGAGGCTGTTGTAGGATTGAATATCTAAAGAGTTAGATTGAGGTCTCAATCGCACCATCAAGTGATTATCAAGAAGGGATTTCCAGCATGAGTAGGAGATGACAATCCTTACTCCAAAGGCTGAGATTTGACTGACCTCTTGATGCATGTCCTCTGTATAGGAATAGAGGCTCAAAAATGTTGGATGAATTAGGTTAAAGAGTTGACTTAACTAGATCAAGATAACTAAGATCAATGTCATATGTTGTCACATATAGGCATGCACCCTTTGATTGAAGATAGATGCATTTCTATATCTCTGAGTATGTACATTAGGTAGACCATTAGGTTGATGATCTAATCAAGGTATATACATTGGTGAGATGGTGCACATACGAGGGCATATGAGCAATACAATCTCTCAAAGGGATCTTAAGGTTCACTACTGAACCGGAAGACATGAGCTCACTCATGAGATATTGGGATAAACCAAATTCCAACATTGGTCATCTTGTTTTGAAAATAAGATAGGATTTGAAGGTATGATATATGTTTTTGGAAAGCATATGATCGATACCAACTCCCAATGATCAAATGAGAAATAACCCGATAAAACCCTGAAGGAGATAGTTCACAATAAGATTAGAACATCGGGTTTATTCTAGGTCTTCTAGTATGCATAATGTATGGGTATTGAGAATACTCAAGGGTGATGTGATCTTAATTGATTGTATGACCACGATTCTTCTATTCTGAGGAAGTAATGAAACATGTTTGGATTCTAGTGACTCCATTCAATAGACTAGTTATCCAACCTAATCCAAATGTTCGACATTGGTCTGAATATGATTCAGATGCAATGAGATGGATATTTTATTTGACTTGATCAGACATCTCTGAGAGGTCTTCTAGATCTAGATATAAGATTAGATCTCACTATCCAAGCCACTATACATGGAATATACGATCACTATGTCCTTATCTCTAAGTATCCGCAGAGAAGGCACATTTTTTTTGAAAAGTTTAGGAATAATTCCATTATTGATGATATCTGAGAATTGAAAAATTCATGATTAAATAGCATTTAATTATCATTAATAATGTGGATATGATTCACATTATTTGGACATATGTAGAAAGACATCTAAGATAATTACATAGGATTTAATTGCCATAGTTAAGATTAATGTAAATAGCACCATCCACAATAATCATTAGATATGTGAATGTGATTCATAATAATCATAGAGAGATTGAATGGTAAATATATTACAATTTATAAGTAAATGCGAAATGGATTCACATTATACAATTAAATGTGAATTGGATTCACATTGTACAAATAAATGTAAATGTGATTTATATTTAATATTGGATTGATGAATATGATTCATACTCAATATGTGGTTTGTTTGTAATTGTCACAAATAATTTGCAAATTACTTGGTGATATTTTGTTGACAAATAATTCTATGATAAGGATTTAATGTAATGATATTACATTAAAAGGAGATTGGATAGAGAAAATATCTCTCCAATCTCAAGTTGGGCGTCCACCATCCATAAGAGGAATGAGGTTATCTCCTTTCATCATTCTTGGAAGGTGGCTCTCTTCTTTTTCCTTATTCATGAGAATTAGATTGATTTTAATTGAATTAAATTTGTTGAAGAATGTCTTCAAATTATTTTCGCTTTTAAAATTAGTTATAGTATTGTAATTTGTTAGAACAAATCTTGACCATTGATTTCAATTAGGAGTACATCTACAACATCTAATTTAGTGTAAAGAAAGGCTAACCTTGTCCTATTCTTCAACACAAATAAGTTAAAGCAATTGTTGCAATGATTTTCTCTCTCTACCATAATACACATCCATCCTCTCCCTCTCCTTCAACCCTATGATCATCCCTATAGCTAAGGTTTGTGGAGATCACAGTCGTCGTCGCACTGTCATCGTGCTGTCGGATCGATTGCTCGTGGTTCTTTGTGTTCTTCGACACCTCGTGCTCTTGAAGAAGGCATCAGATTTGATGAGATGAACTTAGGAGATTCCATGCTCGGATCATTGCCTTGGATTATAGGAATCACACGTTTCATCCACATGCCTACAAGTGCTCTCTCTTCGGATCAGACTTGAGACAGGAGGTCTATTCCTTTAGAGGCTAGGAAATCGTGGTCACGTTTCAAGAGATAATCTTTATACTTGTGTGATCATGATGAAATGACATGAGAATTGTTCTCTTGTCATGTGAGTTCATTGATTTTTTTTAATTTCCGCTGCCCATGTAGACTTGTGTGACTACTCAACTTAGATTGTATTCCATGCTTCTGTGATGCATGTGTTTATATCGACTCCCTTCACTCACTTACGTATTCCTCACCCAATTAGATTGCACGAAGCATTGACTCTCTAGTCAACACTTCCTCTCATCCATAATGCTAACCACATCCCAAAACCCAAACCACTTCTTCCCCATGACTCTTATCTCCTTCTCCCCAATAACCTCTAGGAGACCCAATCTCATACTACATAGCTCCTACTCAAGTCCTCCTTATCTTCCTAAGCCAACTTACAAACCTATTCTTCCAACAAACTCACACCCATCATCCCTCCATCTCTAAATTGCAACAGAACCCCCAATCCATTCGAAATCTGAAACCTAATCCATCGTCCCCACCTAACTACAATTCTCTTCCTCCTCCAATATCTCTTCTCCTATAACGAACCTAAACAAACCCACTCCGTTATCTCTTGACATCTCCAACCAACCTACCTCTGCAACTACCGAATTTCATTGAAACCATCTTACAACCTAGTAAAACCAAGACCCAATGCTTCTATCCTATCTCTTCCTATGACTCCTCCCTATTTAAGACAAGCCCATCCTCCATTCAATCCATCCGCCTCCAGCAATCCACCAAATCGTTCCTATATGAGAGAAGGAGTTAGTTATAGAGTTGTGGTCGGTGACAGGGATTTAATCCTCTCTGGTGACAACCTCCGTTGGTGCGATCCAAGGACCCCCTTTATGGGACCTTGTTGACGTTCTCTACATCCAAGATCAACCACAAGTCGAGGCTTCTCCTCATAGAGCCTCTTGAGTGACAATTGGAGGCTACCTTCTTGATCCTCCACGAGCCATCGAACGCCAGGTACGTATAACTTTTTATTTCTCCTTCTTCCCATCTTTGTCTTTCTTCCTCTCCTATCACTTAGTAGTCTCTGCCAATTCTTCTTGAGACCACGTCGACCAGCAATCTTGCTTCCACTTTTGTAACCCCCTAGCTTCACCTTCTATCTCCCACAACCCAGCACCATTAAGGTTCCTCTCGTTCACCTGCTACAGGAACCATCACCATCACTCACCTTTCTTTGTGCCATCATGACAAGATCAAGCATCAACGCTTGAGTCAATCATCTAATTTCAGGTCCAACAGGGACGAAGACAATAATTTGTACTTGGGGGGGGGGTGGGCAACTATTAAGCCATAAATTTCCGCTTAGAGAATAAACTAACGAGGTATTATTGTTTTATTTTATTTTGCAATTAGCTGATATTTTAGTTATCAATTTTTTTTAATTTTCATTGATTGAATAATTTGAAAAAAATAACTACAATATTTTAAAACCAATATTTACAAGATATTTTTACAAAATAACCCTCTAAACTTTTGATTTTACATAAATATTTGAACAAATATTATATTAGCAAAATGTGTATTATTTCTAAGATGAATAATCTTGTATGTATTTTTATTAATGCACTAGTTGTAGAGATAGTTATGGAAAATTGTGACTTTACATAGAAATTTATGTTAAAAATACTTTTTACAAATAGAATTATTTGAATCATTTCTGCTATTATCTATATTTTTATTCATATTGTTGTCTATTTTCAAGGATATGTATATGCACACATATTGATATATTAAAATGTAATAAATATATAGTAAATAGGGGTGCAAAGAAGAATTTTTATATATGTGTATATGATCTGCAACTATATTTGTTTTATACAAAATTTGACATCAGTACTCATATGTTTCTTAAAATAGATATTAATATAACTTTGATATCCACGACTATCGGTACACACACACACAGATATATATATATATATATAGTTGTAGATTTTCTTTTAACTAAACGTAAGATAATTTAATGCCTCCATTCACCATTTTAATATAAATAATACACAATAAATATATTTATATATTTATATCAAATACAAGCCATCTAATGCATGCATGTTTAAGGTAATCAACAAATTATTTCTAACGTCATCCAAATCTGCTCCATATCTATTTTATCACTATAAAAAATGGTTCTATAGTTCTTTTTTTAAAAGTTCTTCCCTATATCATATGTTATATGATATTTATTATTGCAAAATTATATTTTACATTTGAATTAGAAACAAGTGTATCACTATTACCTTGCTCATCGCTAAATTTTGAACTAAGAAATGAGCTACAATTAGCTAATTAAAAAATAGTAATATAATAAGTGTTTCTATAAGCATCATTGTCAATTATATAACAACAAATATGCCATTCGTCACAACTTTGAAGTGTACAAAATAATGTTGTAACCAATGTTATCATCATCATATATTTAACCATTGACGATATGGTGATGGATTTTAAAGAACGTCACTATAGATCCATTTCATTATAGTGTACACATTTGGATCCGATTTTAAAGGATATGGATACATATTTTTCGTATCTGTTAATACTCATATATGTTCTTGTGTTTGTATTTGAAAACAGATAAGGATATGATGAGCCCTAAACCCCTGTATATATATATATGGTTAAATGGGGCTGCTCCCTGAGGGCAGCCAACATTATTGTCCCTACCATATTTTTCCACTTTTCTTTATTTTTTTTAAATATCATCATGTATATTCATTTATATATCCCCCCAATATGTCATTCGAATTTCGTCAGAAACAGAGACTCATATGCCCTCCATCTAGAACAAGTCGATTACAACAATGTTTAGACTGTTGAATTTACATGTTCTAGATGGAGGGCATAGGAGCCTTTATTTTTGATGAAATTTGAAGGGAATATTGGAGGGATATATAGATGAATACACGTTGTGATATTTTTTAAAAAATAAAAAATCGCAGAAAAATGATACGAGTGCGCCCCATTTTCTTTCTTTCTTTCTCTCTCTCTCTCTCTCTATATATATATTACAATTTACATCCCTAAGGGTAGGATATTTATCTCTTACATGTAGATGCAGTATCATATAATTGATTTTAACACTAGAATATCTATGTTTTATGTGAATTTTGTACCTTTTATAGTAATTAAAGGTTGCATACACATTATATAATAATGATGGGAACTTGGGAGGCTTGGGGGGACCAAGTCCCCTCCCGCCCCACCTCTCTCTGTCTCTGAGGTCCAATTCATGAGCAACGCGGCATCCTCGAGACACTTGATCCTGCTGGTCTATTGTACACCTCATTCTGATTGGGGTCGACTCCAGTGGACATCCTCTTCCTCTAATAAGCATGCACGAAGGAGAAGGAACCTCCCTACCCAACAACTACCATCTGATCAGAAGGTTCCTCGCCACATCCATCGTTGATCGCAGAGCCTGCTCACGTGCATCTTGTACATGATCTGGCAAATTATAGGGGTGCCCCTCCTTACTTTCCAATATTGTGCAACATCTCATGCCTCTAGGGACTTTTTGTAGAAGCTCCAGACGCCTTCGCAAATTTGTGTACCCGTCCCTGAAGAGTTTAGTTATCTTAGACCTTAGTCCTTTATTTATAGAAAAGTCCCTGAAGTAATTACTTTATATCTTGCAAAATACTATACAATAAATTCTAGTGTTTGGACCTCTACATAGATTATTTTGTGCTCTTTCATTCAAGACATTACACATATTTTTCAGAGATTAGTTGAGTTATTTATGAAATTTTGAAGTCAACGTATGTTCTGAGTGTCTTAAATTCATACAAAATCATTTTAACTTAGAATACTGTGCAAAAATATTGGTTGGAATGGAAGTCGAAATTGAAAACTTTTGATACTTAAATAATTGAATTTCATTGATATTTATGGCCTGGATAAATTGTTTGGTGATTTGATTATTTAGCCTTTCATTAATTTACATTGCAATATATTTTGGAAATAAAAATACCTTTGTGTACATCATTGATTGAGCTATCATCTGGAATTTCCTTGGATTTTTCTGAAATTATTTAGTTGGGTTAAAAATCCACTAACTACTTATGAGGGGAGTTACGCATCTGCATTCTTCATTCATTCATATTATTTCATAAAATTTTTAAAAAATACATTATTTTAGTTTCCCTCGCACATTACATAGCATTATTTTCCATGCATAAAAATATTAAAAATTTCATTCATCATATTTTCTTCAAATTCATTGCATCCCTTATTTAAAATCAATACAAATTTGCAAAAAAAATTGAAAACACATTAAAAATTCTTCTTTGTATACCTAATTTCAAGTTGTTAAAAAAAATTCTTGACCATCATATTGTTTCACTGAGTTCAACTTTGGGACTTGCCTAAGTAAAATAAATAATTTGCCACATTGTATTAATTGATTTTTTTATGGTTTTGACTTATTGCTGATTTCTGAGCTACAAACAACAAGAACTAACACTAGTGTATTTGTCGGTTCATTGGTTTTCTACCCTAGGGTTACCATCCCATGACATGCCATCTCTTGGAGACCGCTTAACCGTCGTACTATCGGATCAATATGATCGATCTCTTGTTTATGTTCCTCTTCTTCGATGACTCATACTCTCGAAGAAGAAGATTTTGTGCGATAAAATCATGAGCTACACTACTCGGATCATATCTTTGGATTACAGGAGTCATGAGGTTCGTCTTCGTATTCACAAGTGATGTCCTCGTTAGATCTGACTTAAGACAAGAGATCTCTCCACTTAGAGACTCGTAGATCATTATCATAATTCAAGAGGTATGATCTCAAATCTTGTGATCACAATGTAACCAATTGGGAATAGTTCCCAATAAATGTGGTTCCATCGACTGTTTTTAAATTTGATGTTATCGTGACTTGTATGACAAGTCTATTTTTGTTGGATACGGTTTGATCTTCACATTTTCGTGATCATCTCCTTCATGAAGATCTATACCTTCCATAGGGACCCCTATTTCTTTTGAAGATACATTTACATCAAATGGTTTTACCCCCTTTAGGTAGATCCTCGAGGATCCATACACCATTCTTGTGCATGGAGTCTACTTCAGACATTATTGCATGCATCCCCATGTCATGATCTACCAATGCTTGATCGTATGAAATCTGATCATCATCAAACTCTTATGATACATGTAATCCATACCTCTAAGGTGGTTTTACCATCCTTGATCTCCTTATAAGAGGTAAAAGTGTGCCATCTTCTATTATCTCTTTAGTTTCTCATATGGAACTTCATCTGTCTCATTAGACTTAATGACTTCTTTTACTTCATTGTTATGTTAACTTATAATGTCTTTATCCTCTATAAATCTGTTGTCTTTAGAGACAAACACTTTTAGAGTTTCAAGATAATAAAGTCGATATCCAATGTTGTTCTTTAGATATCCAATGATGTAGCATTCTTGGGTGAGACATTCTAGCTTGCTTGTATCTGCATTTTTAGCATGGACCAAACAACCCAAAATTTTTAAGTGGCGTATACTCGGCTTTATTTCAAACCATAACTCATGAGGGGTTTGGGTATTGATTTATTTGGAATCTTTTTTAGGATATAGGCCACAATCTCTACTGCATGTCTCAGAAATTAAGAGGTAAGTATGCTTTACTCATCATTGATCTCATCATGTCCAACATGGTTCTGTTGCATCTCTTTGCAACATCGTGGAATTGTGGGGTATCTTGAGGAATGAGATTGGAAATTATTCCTCTCTTAAAGGTACTCTTTGAATTCACTTGAGCGGTATTCGCCATCTAATTAGATCAAATTTGTTTGATGTATCTTCTTGTTTAGTACTCAACCAGAGCATGAACTTTTTGAACTTTTCAAATGATTCAGACTTGTGATATAATAGGAAAATAAAACTGTTCCATGAATGGTCGTTAATAAATGTCACATTATATTGATGTCCATTACATGTTCCGGTACTAAATGTATAATATGCATCGACATATATTAGCTCAACTATACATTTGCATATTACACCTTTCTGGTAGAAGGGTACCCTAGATATTTTAGTGCACACAACTTGGTAAATCTTGAACTTTTAAAAAATCTAAAGATCCATCTTTTATCAGTCTATTGATCCTATCAGTATACACATGTCCAAGACGTTGATGACAAACCATTGTCAAATGATTTCCATCATCCTTTGATCTTTTAGGTGTTTTATTAGTAATGGAACCAATATTGATGACTAATTTATTCATATCCATTTCAAAGAGTCTACCATGTTTTAAATAACCATTTCATATAAATTTACCGTAATAACTTATGACAAGTTTGTTACAAAATAGAAAAGAATATCCATGTCTAACTACTTAGATATAAATAACAATTTCCTTTTATCATCCAGAAATAGAAGCATTCTCGAATAGCTAGGTCTTTTCTATTATATAATAATAGTATTTATGTTTCAGTGGCAATCGCTACAACAATTACACCGCATCCCATCTAGACGAGCTTTCTAATTCTTTGAAACGGATGCAACAAATCACATACATGAATAGAAGCAACATAATCAACAATCTGACTTCCTTCTTGTCCTATGAGTAAGTTGTCAGAGCTATATCTTTGCCCTTTTCTAAGGTCTTTATTTATTATATATAGTTTTTCTTCTAGTGACCTCACTTATTGTAGTGGTGGAAAACACCCATCTTCTTAGATGTTAGATGCGTTAAAGATTAAGAAGATTGACCAAGAACTTGACCTTTCTTCTTCTTCTTTTGGATCAGACCCTTCCAAGTTCTATGCTTCTTACTGTGATTTCCTTGTACTTTTCCAACTATTGCACTGCCAAAGGGATGCTCTTCATTAAGTCTTCAATGTACTTTAATGCAGAAAGTAACTTGTTCATGTGGTATGCCACTATGAAGTTATTGTAATACTTGGGGAGAGAAAGCATCATGAAGTATGTCTTCATATCTTCATCCATTTCAACTCCAAGAGTCTCTAGCAAAGTCTACCCAAACATTTTAGTACACGTTCTCTAATTGAGGTGCCTTCTTGCATCTTGCAATGAAGCATGTCTTGCATCAAGTTGTAATGTTGAGAGGTGATTCACATCTCGAAACATCACCTCCAGATTAAGAAGGATGTCCAGAGAGGATGCCATATCTGTATGTTGCTTCTGAAGCACAGTAGGCAATGATCCAAGAATATAATGACAAGCAAAAGAATGATCCTCGTTTCACTTCTTATTGAAATCTCAGGCATCCTCTATGCGAGGATTATTATACTTATCAGTCGAGAACACATAGCATACATGCTCTACTGTAAGTACAATATCCAAAATCCGAGTAATTTGGTCATGTCAATCGATTGACTTCGAATAGTTTGTTGAGTGGGTTAATGAATTCCATTTAAAATTAAAAGTTTGTACTTTTAGTAGATATTGAAAAAAGTGGATTATTTTAAATCATGATTTTCTCGAATTTCATGCTTTGAAAGTCTTTATCTTTTAAATTCCAAAGTATGATGTATGCTAAACAAAAACCTTAAGCGAGATATGGGGTCTCCCTTTCACTTTTATCACACTCTAATTATATGAAAACATGCTATTACAATGAAAAAAGTAGGAATCTTTGTGCCTTTCAAGTCTAACTTGTATTCCCAATGTTTGGTCTTTAACGCTCATACCCACCACCTATAAGGCAATGTTGACATGTTGCTAACTACACCAAGTGTTAATGAGATATATGGTAAGCTACACACAATATTGTACCATCTCAATTATATGATGAACAATATTGGGGTCATTACGCATAAGACTTATCTTTTTCAAGAAACGAACTGAGTTGATCCATGTGCACTTGTATTTCAGAGTTATGACTTAGTATAAGTGTGCACATAATACACTCCATGGTGACACGTTCTTCACAATGATGGGAGACTGTGGATGTCATCGTATGACTTTCCTTATCATGTTTAACTTGATGATTAATCACTTTGAAACATATTCTCATAATTATCGATTACGGAAAATCTAGCCTTTACTTTGAATAATAGATTAGTGATGATTATTAATTTAATCTAATTAAATTAACAACAATTCAAATAACCTATAAAAAAGATTAATGAAATCAAGTCTATATTTCTATAGAATTTACAATAATCAATCTACACATGCAAACTGATTTGCTCATAATTTAGACTTTCTTAAGATATTTCTAGACAGATCATGTGTAATATTGAATGTGAGAACTTCCTTAACTTGTAAGGCACCAAATAAGCAACCATCATAACAATCCATGCCTAAACACCAATTTATCTCAATTGAACTTAATATGAATGGATTAACTTGTAATTGAGAAATTAAGCCTTTTTTTGAGTTTTATTAAGTCAAAATCAAGCATGTACATAATAGGAAATATGAAATAAATAAGCATTCTAGTTATTGCAAACTATTAAATAAAAACTATTCTCAGGTTCCAAATTTGTAGGTTACGAGCATCACACTACAAATTCCAAAGCACCATATAATGTGAACTTCAAATTTGTTGTAACCTCCAATATTTACAAAATATTAGTCTCATCTCATGATCTGGATATATCAAATATATTCATATCAATTTTGATTTATAAATAGAAAAACAAGTCATTATATTTTACTGAGTCCTCTTCCAACTCCACCTATGCAGAATCCAATTTTTCGAGACCGCATGATCAGAATCAAGAGAAACTTTCTTGTACCAATTGGGGAATTGATTAAGAACTTATTGTTTAGTATTTTAAGTGTTATATGACATAAAATAGTAGAAATTCATAATGATTGGCTATGATCTTTGAATGACATCTAAGTTTGTGTGTACTTTCTACACCTAAATCTTTGCTCAGGTACCACCAACTTTTGGCGGGTCTTTTCGACATAAGTATGAACCTCATAAATATCTCAAAAAAAAATTCTAAATAGAGGACAATTATGGCAATCATATGTCATCTAATCATTCAAATACAAAAGTTATTGAAAAATAATGTACCCGCAAATGGGAAAATACGATCTTTTATTCTTTCGACCCAGATGTAGTCTGGGTCCTCTAAACAAGTATGTGCCATTTCAAGGGAGTTAAACTCATACATCATGTAAATGCAGAATAAATTAATCAAATTTGTAGAGTAACATGCTGCGCACCAATGGAATTATAAAACAAAAAAATTGATTGTAAATGTGAAACCACATGATCATGAAACAACTTCTGCATAATCTTGCAATATCACAAGAGTATAGATGAATACCTTTGTTGCACAAGTCTCTAAAATAAGAGAGCTCTTGAATTAATTCCTATGCGAGAGATGCATGCACTTATGAGTATGATTATGACTCGTGGTACTTCTCGTCAACATAAGAGAACTTCTCAATCAAGTTGTCCAAGCCAAAAGAGATCTAAAATAATCTTTGCCTTCTGATTACATCTCACGAAATCGATCCCTTCTACTCGTATGTGAAGCACGGAGAGGAATGCAGATCCTCTTGTAGTTTTTGAATTAACGGAAGAGAATAAAAGAGAAAATTATTTCCTCTTAAATTATCTCTCTATGTAGTAGGCTCCTTAATGATCTCTCTCCGTTGTGGACGTCCACCATGAGAGATTGGACAAAAATTATCTCTTCTCTCTGTGGTGGACGTCTGCCATGAGAAATTAGAGAGATTATCTCCTTTAATTTCTCTTTCAACAAAGTTCTGTATTCAAATGTTTATGACTTATAGAATGAGTTATTTATTCAAAAAAATAATTTCCATCAACCATTTGGTTTACTTATATAAATCATACAATTGAATAATAAATTCAATTCATCAGTCTAAAATAAAATGTAAAAATAATGTACATTTATTTAATTATGTGAATCACAATCACATATGTCCTAAACAAATATGAATCATATTAATTGTCTATATTGGAATCACATCCATATATTCTCATATCATATTTTTCAATGATAATAACACTTATTATTTTGATATTTAATATCTTAATATATGAATCCTAATCTATTTAGGATTCATGAGTATTATTTTTAGATACTTGGTGAGAATGTCATGAAGACTACATAGACCATGCATAGTGACTTAATAATTAGATCACATCTAATATCAAGGTTTAATCCACTTTAGGAAACTCCGGTCAAATATTTTTTAAATCATTTCTCCAATTGACTCGAAACAGTTTCAGATCGATTTCCAACTCTTTGGATCTAGAATGTAGTTTTATAAATTAATCCAATTAATTTTCATTCATTTAGCCTCAAATATGACTGACTAAAATCCACTCACTTTCATCATTCCCTTGTAATGGAAGTGTCATGGTATATAATCTATTACGATCACATCAACCAAGAGTATTCCCAATTCTCAAGAATTCTACATATTGGAAGACTTTACCTGAATCTCAAACCCAAGTTTAGGTGTCTTCTTAAAGGGTTTATTAATAGATATCTCAAATACTTATTGGGTGATAATATCAATCATATACTTTTAAAAAGCTTATATTAGTTTTCTCAAATTCTTATCCTGGTTCATTAACAAGATTGCCATGTATGGGATTCAATGTGACCCCAACGTCTCAAGAGTGAGCTCCATCTCTCGATTTAGAAAGTACAAACCTATATGATTCCTTTGATAGATCATGCATCTCATATTCCCTTTTATGCACACCAACTCACTGTATAAGGATGTTGTCAGGACATCAAATTTTGGTGTGCCAAATGAGCATATTTGTACATTTAAAGGATGTGTGCATGCTCATGAATATCATTTAATGACGATGGTTGTGTCCTCAATCTAAATATTAGATTTACAACCTTTCATCAAACTCTATGATCTAGCTCGTTAGATAAGTAGTTGTATGATAACAAACATAAAACTCATTGTACTAAGGGAATTTATAAGTGCAAACCCAATTTATTCTTTTATTCATGTGAAATAGTTTACGACAACTTCTATTGCATAATGTCTTACCATTGTCTTACATGTCTAACAAAGTGTTGGTGTGGTTATCGTTGTTTGAATGAAGAGGACGACTTGGAAGAGAGAGAACCTTGGTTACGAGGTGTTCCCATTGGGTCCCTCTTTCTATTGAAGACCCATTTGCACCCAATGGATTTGACCTCTTTAGGTGGAGGGTACATGCACCATTCTTGTGCATGGGGTCTATCTCAGACTTCATTGCTAGCATCCAATTATCCATGTCATGATTTTCTAATTCTTCGTCATATGAAGTCAGCTCATCATCATACTCTTCTAATACATGGAATCCATACTTTTCCATTGGTCTTACCTCTGTAGAACTCTTTCTAAGAGGTATGTATGTGACATTTTTAATTATATTTTCAGTTTTTGATGTGGGAACTTCGCCAGTCTCGCTAGACATGATCAATTCCTTGACTTCATTACTAACTTGACTTTTAAGGAATTATTCTTTCACAAATTTGACATCTCTGAAAACAAATACCTTTTGAGTCTTAGGATGATAAAGTTTGTATCAAATGCCATTTTTTACTTATCCAATGAAGTAGCACTCTCTAGTGTGAGATTTCAACTTGCTTGTGTCCATGTTTTTAGCATGAACCAACCAATCTCAAATTCTTAAGTGTTTTACACTCGGCTTGATACCATACCAAATCTCATGAGGGGTTTTAGGAATGGACTTAGTTGGAATCTTGTTTAGGACATAACCCACAGTCTCTACTACATGTCCCTAAGTTTTGCTTTATTCATCATTGATCGTGTACCATATCCAACATGTTTTTGTGGTATCTGTCTACAACTCCATTGAGTTGAGGAGTACAAAGAGGAGTGAGATTGGAAATAACTCTTCTCTCCTTAAGGCATCCTTTGAATTCATCTAAAGGTATTCACTACCTTAGTTAGATCGAATTCGTTTTATATTCCTTCAGGTTTGGTTCTCAACCAAAGACATAAACTCTTTGAACTGTTCAAGGGTTTCAAACTTGTCATGTATAAGGAAAATAAAATCATATCGTGTGTGACCATCAATAAATGTCTTGCAGTATTGATGTCCATTACGAGTCATAGTACGAAAGAAGTCACAAACGTCAATATGTATTAGGTCAATATGCCTTCATATCTTTCACCTTTTTCAAAGAAGGGTGCCCTGGATATTTTTCCTCGTATACAATGTTTGTAGGTCGATAAATCACAAACTCCTAGAAAATATGAAGTTTTTTCATTCACAAGTCTATTTATCCTATCAACAACACATGTCTAAGTCTTTGATGCCCGATCAAAGGTAAATGATCTCTATACCCCCTTGATCGTTTAGGATATTTAGTATCATTAGTAGTTTTAACATTCATGATACATTCATGCATATTTAATTCATAGAGTCCAAAACAACTATTAGATCACCATCTGATATAAAATTATTGTAATTATTTATGATAAGTTTATTATATAAAAGGAAAGTATATCACTTGTCTAACTAGCTTAGATATGGATATTCAGTTCCTTTTAACATCTATAACATAGACACACTCTCTAATGATTTGGATACTCCCACTAGATAATGATAATCTATAGGTTCCAATGGCAATCTCTACAACAATTGCATCAAATCTGATATGGATGACTATATCCCGTTCATCAAGTTTTATGATTTCTTCAAACATATGTATCAAATTGCATACATGAATAGAAGCACCAGATGCAACAATCCAATTTCCTTCTCATCATACGAGCAAGTTGATTTCAATGATGAATGTAGATTTCCTATTTGCCAGAGTTATATATTTTCCCTTCTTAAGCGCCTTCAGGTATTATGGACAATTACACCTCTAGTCTCCCGGCTTGTTGCAGTGATGGTAGACACCAATGTTCTTGGATGTAAGATGTGTCAAAGCATTAGAAGATTGGTCAACAATTTGATCTTTCTTCTTCTATTGGATCGAACCCTTTCAAGATCCATGATTCCTGTCACGCTTCCATTTAACTTGTGCAACTATTGCACTCCCATAGAGAATATCTTTCTTCATGATGCCCTCAGTGGATTTTAATGAAGAAAGAAACTTAGCATTTACCAGTTTTAGTTTATTCATATGATAAGAAATAATGAATATGTTGAAAGACTTAGAGAGAGATAGCAGTATGAAATCAGAATGCATATCTACGTCCATCTCTGCTCCTAGAGTCTCTAGCTAAGAGTGGTATTCAAACATTTTAAGTATATGTTCCCTGACCGAAGTTCCTTCCTACATGGTGCAACGAAGCATGCCTTTCAAGATGTCGTATCATTGAGTATGGTTCACATTGCCAAACATCTCCGTCAGATTTTTCAAGATGTCTTGAGAGAATTCCATATCCATATGTTGCTTCTGAGGCACATTGGATAAGAAACCAAGAATGTATAAATGGACCAGTGAATGGTCATTGTCCCACTTCTCGTTGAAATCTCTGGCATCATCTATCTGAGGGTACTTGTACTTCACGCTCGATAACACATACCCTATGCTCTTCACAACAAGTACAACCTCCAAATTTCAGATCCAATCCAAATAGTTTGGAACTATTAACTAATTAACCTCAAGTAGTTTGATCATTGGGTTGCGATATTTCATCTAAAATTAAGAAATTTACACTTTTAGTTAATCTTCATTATGGTGATTAATTATTTTAAAACCAAGATGCTCTCATATTTTTCATACTTTGAAAGTCCTTCTCTTGCAATCTTTCAAATCATGAGGCACAACTAGATCTAGGTCTCCTTTCAAATTTCACTGTACCCCAATAATAGGAGAAAATGCGACTACAGTGAAAGACATGTGAACTTTTTTCGCCTTCCAAGTCCAACTTCCATTCTCAATTCGATCTTCAACGCACATGCCCTTGATGAATCTCCATTTCAACACCTTTATTCTTTCATTATGGCCTCTATATCCTATCTAAATGCAAGCAACGAGCATTATTTTGCATAAAATAGCACATATTAACATTATGTAAATATTGTATAAAATACTATATTTAAAGTCAAAATAAAAGAATAAAGAAAAGAAAAAAATGAAATACCATAAGTATTGGAAGACCCTAAACCCCAAGACCTAGTATCACGATGACTGGATCGACAAAGAATAAAGTAGGGGGAGATAAGAGCCAAAAATACTATAAAACCCTAGTTTATAAATTCCCAATAAGTCAATTTTGGGACCTATTTTTTTATTTATTATTTATACAACATATCAAGAAACTTTATAAATGAAAGTTGTAGATAAAAATATATAGGAAAATACAAAATTTATTTCACACAAAAATAATACATATTTGATTTCTACACCCAGAATAAAAATCTAAAATCCCAACTTCACAAACATGCATCTCCTCTATATGAACTCAAAATTCATCAAAATCACCTTTTGTTGTATATAACTTTTTATTAGCTATTTAATGAAGTTGGTCTCATTTAATTTCTAGTTAAGATGCAAAAGTTAGGTTTTGGGCCTCTATTGTACAATATACTAGAATAAAATATTCATTTTATTTATTCTTTATATTTTTCATTATTTTATATTTTCATAATTGAGTAAATATTATTTATAACTCATGTACATAGTTAGAATAAAATAAAACTATTAAAACACATTAAATTAAATAAATATACAAAGATACATAGATGAATTATACATATACTTACATATGTAATAAACATACATATTTATTTAAGTGAATAAATTACTTTAAAAAAATAAAAAAATATTTTTATGTAATTAAATAAGTTATAAATAGTTAAACTATGTAGATATGATAACAAAATCTAAAATCTAAAATAAAAATTTAAAAAAATAATACATATTGTATAGATGAATATACTTGTAATTCTACTTGTAGAAAGTAACATATAATAAATTAATTTGTAAAAATAAATAGAATTCGTAACAAAATACTACCTAAAATAATGAATATTTCTTATGTTTTGAGTTTTATGTAATTAATTCATTTGTTATTTTATTTTTAATTTTTTATTCTTATATTTTCCTATACTGTCCTCAAGCGGTCCACATGAACCAATGGGGAGCCTGAAGCAGTTGACCCCGATCAACTGTCTGACCCCCTAGCCCTGTAGCTGTCAGAAGAGTTTTGACTTCTCTTACTCAAAATTTTCCTCAAGATTCTTTATCCCATTTTGCTTGACTCCTTTTGATCTTTTGCTCGTCGATCGTTGCAATTTCACACCCAAGCATCACCTCGATCGATGGATCACCCCCTCGGGAAGAATCCTTTGTTGAAGACCCGCCTGTACATAAACCCCGTTGCCACCTTCCTCTTGAGTTTGATCTCTCTTCACCACAATAAACCCTAACCATAATAGTGCTCGAGGTCCCTGGTGACAACATGTATCTTGCCAAGGGTTCAGGAATTGGGCGTGAATCGATGAAGATCCAGCTCGTCGACCGTCTCCGCCATGAGTTTTCCGCTCTCAACCTTCGAGGCATGGTGAGCTTTCTTTTCCTTCATTTTTCTATTCTTCGGATTAGGATTTAAGTAGTATAGCTTTCCTTTCCAGTCGAACTTGCATCTTAATTCATAAAAATTCAAAATCGAAGTTCGTCCGAGCTGAGCTCCAACGACCTTTTCATTGTGATTCGATTGTGCCCCGACGCATCTCACATTCCCATATTCTTTCCCTTGGCCTTCCCTTTGCCCTAGGCATGCTCGTTCCCCTCGATCTTGCTCAGATCAAGGAGTACACTCTCCTCCTCCGCTACCTCACCGGAGAGTGCCACCACTCTCCTCTCCGCTCCATTTCACCCTAACATAACCCCCACGATTCTCCTTTTTGTGTATCCTAGCTTTTACTTGCATGTACTGGAGGTCAAAGCCTTTGGAGAGGTGATTTTGACTCAACTCAAGTTTTCTGTAGCCCCAGAGCTCCTCCGACCTTCGGGGACCTTGCCAAAGGTCCTTGGACCTTCTGACACCACCAACACCTCCAGGAACCTTCAGGAAGCTTCGAGGCATTTTTGCAGTGTTAGAGATCCATCGAGGATGAAGTTATATTAGACCGAAGCCTGGAAGTACATGCATTCTTCCCTGTTCTTTCAGGCTACCTCTTGGTCGTCCGATCGTGTTTGCACGCCAAAACGCACACACTGTTCGATTCTCCGCCTGCACCCGTCAGATCCTAGGCTGAGATCTAATATGAGCCCTCCAAAGAGAACCGGTATCAGTCGTTGGAAGTGCGCTACGTGTACAAGTGGAGATATCCGTGTCGCCCTATCCAGCACATTGGGGTATTTTGTGCTTTAACCCCTGCCCCTTTTTGTACTTTATTTTTAATTTATAAACATTCTTTTGCAATTAGAAATATTTTGTAATATTTTATATTAGGCCCTTAGATTTTTACATATTTACGTTTAGGTCCATTCCACGCCACTTCACGTACCTATGCGCTTGAGGGGATTAGGTATTTTGCACCTAAACCCTTAGACTTTTTGTATTTATTTTTAGTCCAAGTTTTTGCAGTATTAATGCATGTGTGATATTTACATCTCCCCCCAAACTACGTATCAGTTACAGAAATACCTTCTGAGTATATATTATTGGGAATATTTGAGAAATTTGTGTTTTAGCCCCAACTTATTTAGAGTGTTCGGAAACAATGCCTAAACTTTAAATATTTGCAAGAATAACCCAACCAAGTTTTATTTTCTTTTTGATAAAATAGCTCCTATTACCTAAAAATCTATAGAAAATTAGGATAAATACCTTATATATTACTATATTACATATATTTGTATTAAGTATTTTATCATATATTTCATTTTTTAAAAATTAAAAATTGAGTTATTTTTTACTTTCTAACTTAGAAAAATACAAAAAATATAAAAATGTTTTAAAAAATTACAAAATAATTATTAGTTGTTTATTATTGTATTTTGCACCTACAACAAAAAATTCCTAAAAATAGAAAAAGAAAATCACTAAAAATTAAAAAGATCCAAAGTACAAATAAAAATTACAAAATTCTTTTAAAATCCAAAAATATTTGTTACTATTGCTACATTTTGTTTATTACATTTTTTATATATCAAAAATAATTTTGGAAAATTTTGGGACTTTTAGCTATTTCTAAATTCCAAAACAACTTGGCCTATTAATATAAGTAATTGTTTTGACATTTTAGTTCAATAAAAAATCCAAAATAATTTAGTACAAATTATAAAAAAATTCAAAAATAGAGAAAAACATAAAAAGATAAAAAACATTTTAATTCCTTATTTTTGAGTATTTATAGATATATCTATAAAAAAATACCAATTATATATATAGATATATTTGCTTATATTATTATTTATAATTATTATATTTATCAAAAATACCAAAAATATTTTCTAAAACATAAAAAAAATCAAAAGGACTATACCTTAGGGCATTTTCCAAATTTTGTCATCATTTTATAGTTTTATTATCCGTATTATCTATATCACACCCATATATCATATATACTTAGACTATAACTAATTATAAAAAAAGAAAATATAAAAGCAAAATCATAAAATATAAAGACTATAAAAATTAAGAAATTGAAAATCTATAAAAAATATACAAAACAAAAATTTCAAAAAAATGTAAATAATTAAAGATGCACTGAATATCACAAATCTTTACAAAATAACCCAAAACATTTGTTGTCTTTTTATCCAATTTTTGTTGTCTATTCCTCGTTCTCCCTTTGTTTGAAACCATATACATACTTCCACTATACATCTATATATAGGGTTGTAATAACTTTTGACCGCTCATTTTGATTGTTTGTCTAATTGCTTCATGAACGACCACTTCAGCGACATTGTAGTTCTTGCCTTGTGTAGACTACATTATACCCTCACAGAATTTTGGTTTTCAAATGGCACTGTTGCCGGAGAGCAACATCTAGGATAGGTTTTTGTGTATATTTTTATTTCATTATTTCTCTTTGTTTATTTTATTCTCTTTTGATAATTGTTGCATTGTGCTAATATATTCTCTTCCATTTTTCTTACGAGGGACCTAGAGGCCACGACATCCTCTTAGGTGGTTGGAGCACCAAAGTCATTAGGATACTAGCTATTCCTCTTGAGAGCTACTTGGAGAGAGTAAGAGAGAGAGAGAGGAGGACCTTTAGTATAGTCATATTCCTTTTTATTTTTGTGAGAGGGTGCTCTTTTTTGCACAATTAATTTGTAATAATATAAGTGGACTTGGACTTGAATATTTAGACCCAATTTCCAAGTGATTGTTCACTTGGGGGCTCACTGGATTTTCTCGTGATTTTATCACCTTTATTTTCTTTAATTTTATGTTTTGAGTTTCCCGCATTATTTACATCTGTTTTGTGGAATGAGCCCTTAGTTTTGTAGGATTGCTTTCTTAGTAATCTAAGGCCAAACACCAAATAGAATAGATGAACCAATAGATTATACGTTTGGACTTAGATAAAAAATTAATTGTTGAATACTTGGACTTGAAACCGCTCGCCTTGAGAGGTCTCCATACAACGCTTGCAGGACCCACTGTGGTCAGCACCGAGGAGCCTCCAAGGCTGGACTCTTAGGTTTCTTTTCTTGTATTTGACATTTGGTTCTTCACATTAATAGCAATTCCTATTTACGATGATTTATTCGTGCGAATATCAACATATAGATTAGGTTTAAAAATTATTTTCTTTGCATCCCGCATGGAGGTCACTGGGAAGCACTATAAGTCCTCTATTTGAGCATTCATTATTTAGGCACTAAGGTGAGATTTCCACGTTAGTGTCGCCTTGCATTGCTTTGTTATTCTCTTCCTCTGATTTTGAGCACTTAGGGCAAAAAGAAATTGCAAAAAAATCATTAGGCATTTTTATATTGAAAATACTCAAAAAAGTGAAAATTATACTAAAACAGGGGGACTACTAATTGAACTTTGACCTTAATAAAATTTGTAACAAACATAATTGTTTGGGGTTTACAAAGCCCACATTATATTCAGGTACACTATAGACGAAGCAAGTCATGGCCCTTAAGGAATAAAGCCAACAACCTGATCGATGGCTGCCTCAATTACCACCTGGGACCAACGAAGTATTGGCGCTTCAATTACATGATCGAGTAAGTGATGAATCTCTGATTCTCACTCTTTATTCTTTTATTTTAGCTATTTATCTTGGCAAAGCATCATGTAAATAGATGTAAATACAATAAGTTAGCATTATGCATGCATTTGTTAATATTGTATAATTAGCATGTATTTGTGCAAAAATAAAATAATAAGGAAAAGAAAAAGGAAGGAGGTATTTAGAATAAATACAGAGTGACCCGAACCCAAGAGAAGGTCAAGCATTGGCATGATCGCCAAAAAAACAAGTAGAGAGAGATAGGGCCTACTCTATATTGTACAAATTATTTGTATAAATAAATAATTATTTTTGACAAAATAAAAATAAAATGTTCTTTTTACCTCCTTGTATATAGTCCCAAAAAAACAAAAATTAAAATAAAATCTTCTCCCACTTGTACAAAATATAAGTATATATCCTTCACTCTTTATTTAATAGATATCTGTAAATAAATAATAAAAAATAAAATAAAAACTATTTTATACTCTGAAAATTATTTTGTAAATAAATAAAATATAAAAATTGGAGTATTTATGTAAAAATAAAAATATAAAAATAATTGTACAAAATACATAGGTATATTATACCTATATATAATACACTATATTGTATAAAGATTAATTTATTTTTCACAAAAATAAATAAAAATCACAAAAAATGTTTAAAAAATAATAAATATTTTTCATTTTATACACTTTTTATTTTAAAGCCATTTACTATTTTTTATTGAATTTATAAATATTATGTAAAATCCTATTTTCTGATTGGCCGACCGGGATTGTTGACCTTTGGTCAACGGTTCCTCCTTCCCAGGTCAGACTCGGATCCTGTTCGTCGGAGCCCCTTCTCGAAATTTTCCAGACCGACACTATGCTCCTTTCACCTCGAGATTTGGACACGTTAATCTTAGTACCTCCACATCCTCGCGAGTCCTTTGGCCGATCCGATTTGTACTAGGGTTTTGTGCTTTACTCTGATCTTTCTAGACACCTGGGTGACCTATAAAGCATCCTCTTCCGCCACCATAGTGCATTAGCCCGTGCCTCGTACCTCCCTCCATCCTTAGCCACCTCTGGTTGAGTGACAGCTTCCAGAGGGACCCTTCGGATCGTAGGTTGGTGGAGCATCCACGTTGCTTAGCCTTGTGGCCAGCATGCGCCGCCGCGATAAGCCTCCCGGCATTCCACAGCTTGGTCGAGGCCACGACCTCGCTTCCCACCTTCGCCTGAAGCTCTAGAGTTCGTCTAGAACCTTAGGTACCCTTCATTTTCCGTCCATTTCTTTGTTCGATTCATCCACTTCATTTAGCACCACCACACATTCATATGCTCCAACCAACTAGTCGGAACCCCGTCCTTCACATCCACCCGTTTAGATCGACACACCGCATCGCCATCCATCTTCCCCCGTAGTCTGATCACCCTTAAAGTCAACCACCAGGTCGAGATTGAGGTCCAGATCTCTTCTATCACCTTCGCCGGAGATTGAACCCTGCCCCACCGTCGCTTCTTTCTATTTTTTCTCAAATAACCCCGACCGAAGCTTCGCTCCTATTCGAGCTTAACTTCACAGGTGTTTGCGCGCATTGGGCCTCTAGTTCCAACCTCCAGAGAGTCCGTCGGAGTAGCTCTAGGTCCACCTTCACCGCCACGCATATCCGGCTAGCAACTTTCCTATCAAACCCGTTCATTCGACGTGAGAGTTTTCCACGACCTGGACGAACCCTTGCGACCACTCATCGGAGCCGCGGAGCATATCTGAGCCTCTAGTGAAGTTCGCAGGGGTCCAATTCTTTCAGGCACCCTTGCCACCATTGATTCGGCGTAGCTCCTCTAGGTTTCATCACAGCCGTTCGTCACCCCCTTCTGCCAGACGTTTCAGATGCAAGATTAACGGCCATCCAAGCCGATATTCCCTGCTCCGTTTGATTCCCGCAGATGCTATCTCACTGTACACCGGCTTCATGTGCCTGCACTGTCAGATCATCAACCGAGCAGATCAGAGCTGTTAGCAGCCGCCATCACCAGAGCTCGCCACACGTCCCCCACGCGCTCCGCACGTGCCCTACGAGGGTATATTGCATTTCTTGCCCTGCAGTTTTCATGCTTTATTTTGTAGTTAATTAAATAAAATTGTACTTTTAACTTTTTGCATATTAGACCCTGATGTTTCCAGTATTTGCACTTTAGTCCCCCCAATCTGAAAATACGTGCACGCTAACGTGCTTTTGTGGTGTTTTTGCAAGAACGATCCTTCTCTTTCGGATGGTTATGTTTTGAATGAAATATTTCCTATATTTGCACTTATACCCCTGTGCGTGAGTTAATTAGCATGTGCGTGTAATGTGTGGGCTTTTTACGCTAGTGCCCTTGGACTTTTTGGAGGTGTTAATGTTTGGTCTGGAAACTTTAGGATAATTGCAGATAGGTCCCTACAGCTTGTGTGACTTGTTTTTAATCAAATAATTATTAAACCAACCCCAAAAATTCCACAAAATTACCATTAGCTCTTGCTAATGTGTAATATTTATGGTAATTTTTGTGACTTGATTTAATTTTATTTGGTATTTTCTAAAAATAAAAATCCCTTAAAAATGTGTTTTTCTATTTTATAAAATACCCAAAAATATAAAAATACCCTAAAAAATTCCATAAAAATTTCTCTGTGTTTGTCTTAGTGTGTGCTTACTTCAATATCAATTTTGTTGCATTATCTTGTATAAAAACCCTAAAAATCACAAAAGACTAAAAATCTTATAAAAATCATTAAAAATTCTACAAAAATAAAAAAATGATATTTCAGTTTCTGTAATTAGGCCTTATTTACTTTATCATAAAATTTGCAACTAGACCTTTTGGGCAATTTTAGCATTTTAAAGTCGCCCTTTGGTCAGGGTTGTACACTGTGTTTCTGTTTTGTGTTTGTTTCATTTTTATAAAGTCATATAAAAATCTAAAACATATAATAAAATCACCAAAAACACTTGCATATTTTAAAAACATAAAAATATTTTTATTTCTAATTTTTGAGCATTCTTTGTCTTAATAAAAATTGTTTAAACTTGATTTTATTTATATTTTTATTTGTTTTCTTGTTAGAAAATATAAAAAAATTGCAAATTAAGAACCACAAAAAGACGCCTTCTATTTTCTGATTCTTGACTACTTCGTATGCTTTGCTCTTGCTCCTTGTGTTCGACCCTAGTCGCTATACCTGATCATATAAATTGCAGAGATTTCTACATTAGATTTCATGCTTGATTGTTTTAGTTGTGGTCTTGATTGATTTTCTTGATTGACCGTGCCTTGTGATTCTGGTCGCAATGACCCTTAGATACTACTTAACCGTAGTTGCTCTGGCGAGTCATCAGAATGGCGCTGTTGTTGGGGAGCACATCTTAGTAGTCATTTTTCTGCCTTCGTTGTTTTATTTTTATTTGTTTTTATCTCTATTTGTTATAATTATTTTCTGACCCATTTCTGTTTCGCTTTTCGTGCGAGGAAACACCCGAGGGTCGCTTTGGAGGAGACCCGTACTCGAGTAGAAGCAGGAGCAGTGCAGAATTAGTTATAGTTCATAGAGTAGCATAGAACAACTTTTACTTTTTAGACATTTTATTGTTATTGTAATAATATAGGGACTTCCGAATTACTTGGACACTTTGTACATTTGGCTTATATCAGGGTTTGTTTTGCCGAGCACCAGTGTGCTTAGGGGACCTCACCGCGGTTTTCGTCGGTTTTGATTTTCTCGCCTTTTCTTTTCTTTGATTCTCGAAGAATTTGGCCCTTAGATTTAGGAATTTCTTTGATTGTAACATAACTGATTAAGGCCCAATCCCTAACTATTTGCCTGCGCCTATAGTTTGTAATTGGACATAGTTAATAAAATTAATAAAAAGTTAACTTGGTTGCTTGAGAGGTCACGTGCCGCTAGAGGTCGTATACAACGCGTGCAGGATCCGTTGTGGCGGACACCGATCGGCATCAGAGACCCGACTCCGACCTCTCTCTCTGACCAGTTAACTACAGTTCTTCGCGATTAGAAATTGCTCATCTAAGGTCGTTTTCTTCTTGCATCATTTAGGGTAGATTTATTTCTGTCTTTAAATTTATGCGCGGATCACCCTGCATGTAAAGTGCTGGAGTCATGTATGCATCTCTCACTTTGCATGCATCATCGCGTTTGATCGCACATCGACTTTTTCGACTTCTCCCCCTATTTTGGACTTTAAATAATCAGGAGATCAAAAAAATCGTAGGCGTTTGTTTGCTTATTGAAAAATACCTAAAAAGATATAATCATAAAATTGGGACTGCTAAATAAACTTGACCTTAAAAGACACTCGACTTAAAAATCTATCTTGGGAGAGCAATCCCCTCATTGTTTGGTTTGCTTGTGCGAGAGATTGACCTGCACACTAGGCTAGAGCCATACCTGAACTCTCGTTAGACTACTGGTCTTGGGGTTAGTCATTCTCCAGTGAGGATCGCTCTGGTCTCTGGTAAAGCAGGCTGCGATATCCTTAACAGAGTGAGTTGATCGTGTAGCTGGTAAACGGTTCACAACTTGTACTGGCTGGGAAAGATCTAGCTTTGGGATTGGATCAGTCTCTTGATAGCATTAGGTTCCTACCAGCTCGCTTAATATCCCTACTAGACTGAATTATCACCTAAATAAAATTGACAAGATAAACGACCGAACCTTCATGGTCATCAGTTCTGTGTTGCGTAGGTGAATTGGGGGTTTGATTGCTGATCTTGTTTGTTTCCAGATCCCATCCGCCTTTTTCTACATCACGATGATGGGCTGGAGGTCCCTTAGACAGCCTTTGGCTGCACCGCTTTCGAGCACTCCGCCCCATTCATATTGGCTGGTTCGTGAGAGCCTAGGCCCGCTCTCCGAACCCGAGTTCGATTCCACCCTGCTCCCCCTCGATCACTGATGAGCAGCCCGAGTGACTAAGGTAAAATGGTATCAATGATCGTTGCGACCTCAACCACTCGGACCGAGCCCAATCAAGAAAAGAAGACCACCAAAATAGACAAATCAATCAATCAAACAAAACAAGCGGTCTCGCTAATTTATTTTAACTGGTATAGCTATTAGGGTCGAACACAAGGAGCATGCAATGTGAAAGCTACGAAGTAGTCAGGAATCCAATAAAAGAAGAGAAATGGTGGTTTTTAGGTTTTTTAAAAATTTTTATGATTTTGAATATGAGAAAAAGGATAAAAGAAAGTCAAAAATTAACACTCAAACAATTATTTAAAGCATAAAAAATACTCAAAAATTCAGAATAAAAATATTTTTGTGTTTTTAAAATATTCAAATATTTTTGTGGATTTATGGTTTTTTTTATTTTTAATTAATTTTCTAAAAATCAAATAAAATAAAAATAGTGACCAATGTATAGCAGGAATCTAAAGGCACATTAAAATTAATTAAAATGCCTGTAAAATTCGAGCAACAATTTTATGTTAAACTACAAAATAAAACCTAACTACAACAACTGAAAACACATTTTTTTGAATTTTTAGGAATTTTTAATGATTTTTATGAGATGTTCACTCTTTTATAATTTTTATGGTTTTTTTAAATAGGAATAAGATGAAAATTGGATAGAAATTAAAATAACACACAAGAAACAATTAAGAATTTTTTCAGAATTTTTCAAGGCTTTTTAATTTTTTAGTTGATTTTCGAAAGCAAACAAGAACATTTTTTAAGGTTTTTGAATTTTTAAAATAGCAAACAAAAACAAAACAAAACCAAAAATTCATCTAAATTCCCACATAGTGGTAGGGGCCACGTATCAAAATTTCGTGAATTTTGGAGCTAAAATCTATTTATTTAAGTAAAAATAAAACACACAGCATACGTGGACCAAAATGCAAAGAAAACATGCCTCTGATCAAATAATAACATACAATATAACTCTAGGGTCCGTTCTGCAATTTTTCACCTCAAATTCTACACGTCTCAAATCACTACGCACAAGGGTAAATTCGCAAATATAAGAAATAAAACTTCAATTCATAACATCAGATAAGTCCAAGAAAAATACTGCAAATATCCTAGAATCCCACGTGATGAAGCACGTGGGTCCACACAAACAGGACTAGAGTGCAAAAATAGAAAACCACAAGTGCTAAAATGCAAAAAGGTATAACTATATACTTTATTTTACAGACTAAACGACAAACTAAAATAAAAGCAGGGTAGACGGAGCAAATTACCCATGCAACACGTGAGATGCGCGCGGCTGGACAGGTGGTAGCCGCTCGCTGGGCGTGGACGTGCGGCCCTGGAGCGGTCAGGTGTCAGATCCAACGGTTGTTAGATGTCGGGGATGTGAGAGGTACGGGGGCCGTTAGATCTAACATCTAACGACCTGACAGCTGCTGGAGATGGACGGCTGAGATGGCATCTGGGCGAGGGGGCCAATCCGACGGCAGAGGGAAGCTCTGGAAGAACTACGCATGGGCGAGTTTCACCAGAGCTCCAACGATGATCCGAAGCTCCGATGAATGATGGGGCAGTGCCAAAAGAAGCGTAAGTCCCTTCCGCGACGGGTGAATGGCTCAAATGGAGTCGTCGACGGTCAGATTTCGTGACGATGACTGGGACCTGGGCGAGCTCCAGCGAGGTTAGTCGAAGGTAGTCTGGGGTGTCTCCACACTCGCTAAGCCATGCAGGATAAAGCTCAGACTCGGAGAAAGGCTCTGGTCAGGGTTATTTGACTTAAGATAAAGAGAAGCGGCGGTGAATGGAAGGGGGGTCTCCGACGAACGTGATAGGGGAGACTGATGGCCTTAGCCTGGCAATCCGAGCCAAGATTAAGATGATCAGAGGGCGAGGGAAGATGGAGGATGAGTGGGGCTGTCGATCGAAATGGGTAGATGGATGTGACGAGGCTCCGACCGGCTAGTCGGAGCTGGCAGAGCGACGGAGATGTGCAAATGAAGGATTGAACAAATACAAGAGCTAGGAATGATAGAGTGATTACCAGAGGATCCTAATACGATCCTGAGCTCCAAGGGATTCGGACAGCGGGGTCTTTGCCTCGACTTCGCTGCGGCTGGCGGAGGAGGCTCGTTGTGGCGGTGCTCCAGCCACGAGAAGCGAGCTACGGCTACACAACACCTTTCCTATGACCAAAGGTGGTCTCCGGTTGCTGTCACCAAGGCGGAGCTTTCTAGGGTATCAGAAGGGTGTGCGACGCGAGCTGGGCCGTTGGGGAGGCGAATGAAGATTTTTATAGGGTGTCTGATGAATCTCGTATTCATCATGCTAAAAGCCGCAAATTAAACCCCTTGCTTAATCTATCCATTAAAAATACCCTCTAATTCCTTGTTTTTATCCTGTAGTATATTGTGTATAAATTACCATTAATTTATTGTATTTAATTTCCTCTATTTTTCTTCTAATTATTTTATCCTCCAAAAACCCCTAAAAAGTTAGGTAGAGTAAATGTCTATAAATCACTGACCATTAAAACCACTAAAAAAATACAAAAAAATCTCAAGCCATAAAAATGGGTGTTTTTATCCCTTTAAAAATACCCCCAAAAAATAACTTTTGTACAGTTGACCTCTTTTGGCCTTTTGACCAACATAAAAGTTGTAGATCTCGTCGAGACGAGCAACTTTCATGTTTTGACTTTTTCCAGATTCGGCCTTTAACTGTTTCTTTTATAATTTTCTTTGTAATTTATTTTGAATTATTCTGATTGGGCCACGTGGCGCTCTCTGGAGCCGCCACGCGGCCTGCTTCTTCTTGTGCCACCTGGCACCCAATCTGGGACATTGGATCCTCTTCTTCTCGCCACATCTGAGCCCTCCATCATCGGTGCCCTTCTCAGCCATCAGATCAGATCCCCAGATCTGATCTCGACCGCTCCTTCCCGCCTTCACACCAGCCGTCAGATCATAAGATCATCCAACGCTCCTCCATGTGCCACGTCACCCCTTCAATCTCCACCATATAATCTTTCCCTCCTAGTCATCTAGTCGCTCCTTCACGCTCTACCAACAGTCGTCCGATCAGATCTAAGGATCTGAACTCGTCCCTCTGCACGCGCTCCTCTCCTAGCCGTCGGATCCCTAGATCCAACAGCTAGGGATCATCGTCAACCTCCAGCGCGCCTCTCCCCAGGCATTACGACTCGCCGACCACCACCCCCCTTCCTATTTTGGAAGGCCACTCCGACCGTGTATCCCGCTCCTAACGGCCACCCCACGTCGCCCTTCCTTCAGCCTTCTTCGTGCAACCATCACGTAACACTGCCATCACTCCTACGCCTTTAATCCCCCGCTCCAAAACGTCCCACCACCATGAAAACTCTGTTCTTCCTCCGCCTATATAACCTCGCCCACCTCCTCCGGTCACCTCGCCCACCGTTATTGGGTTAAAACCTAGCTTCCTCCGCCCCTCCGGTGACAGCGGAGGGGCAGAATGTCGAGGCGAAGATGGTTTCAACCTGGTGTTGACCCACGGCGGTGCTCCGTCGCGTATCGGTGACCTCCGGTCACCGCTGAGCCCCCTGCCAAGGCCGGGCAGGCCAGGGCGACGACTCCCGAGCTCAATTGGAGCTCAATCCCAGGTCAGTTCCTCCGCCAATTCCTTGCTCCGGCGAGGAGATTTTTATTCTTGTTTTTCTCTAATTTTCCTTCTGCCGATAGCCACCTACACCCTATTCTGACACCCCCACCAGCTTCGCAACGCCACCCTCATCTTCACCGACCATCTTTTCCCTTCTCCAGACCCCCAACCGCTCCGACCCACCTCCTCCTCCATCTCGCCGGAGGAGGAGCTTTGGCCTCCACCTCCGATCACCCCAAGGCCACCACTCACCTCACAAAACACTCACGCACCTTCTGCACTTCGCTTCGACTATGTCTAACTCCTACAGGTGCTCAATGGTCGGAGCCCAAGCAATCTCGCCGATCTCTAGCTCCCTCGCCGATCACCTGCCTCCACCGTGCTACATCAGACGAAGATGGAACTTCCACTCGTGACGAGCATCTTCGCAGACTCTCCAGGGAGCTCCTCTGATGATCAGACATGCATGGGAAGCACGGTGGAGCAAGGGTAGGTCACCGGAGCCCCGCCTTCTCCGGTGACCTGCGGAGGAGACGAAGGGTACAGTTGCCGTCCGATCGTTTCGATCGGGCGGCTGTGATGATGACGCGTGGCCGAACGAACCTCCAACCGACGCTACATGCCCGGGTCCTACCGAGCCTCGACCCGAGCCCCTCAGTGCAGCCACGTGGTCCCGAAGCTGAGGGCCCTCCCGAGCCTGGCCCCTCGCATGGCTAGGATGTAAGGTGTTGGGTAAATTGTAGAAAAGACCCCGTTACTTTTGGTATTTGCAAATTGGTCCTCCAGGCGTGTGTCTCACGTGTGCTCCTGGGGTAATTTACAGGGAGGCCCTTCATACTTTCTGAATTTACAAGGTCCCTACGTACGTGGAAAAATTGCACTTGGACCCAGGTGGTTTTTCTTAATTGCATTTAGGTCCTTCCAGGGACCTAAATGCAATATTTACCCTTTATTTTTATTGCATTTTTATTACAATTATGCCCTTGCATTGTTTCTAGCATAACTTGAGCATCGTAGGTCCAAATTGCATGATTTTAGTGTCGTTTTGATCCTTATTTTGTCCTCTACATTTTAACATACTTAATTGTCTCATTTGCCATTGTCTTAATTAAAGTGAATTTTTATGTGGAAATTGAGACCCTGCTCTCCTTGTTTTGCTTTGATTGGATGACCACTTTATTATTGTGATTAAATTGACACTGACTTCATTTTATATTGTGTTGCTCATAATTTTTAGGGTATAATTGTAGTGTTTAATCTGTGCATAATTTCTCTTGCATATTTGCTCATGCATCTCTATAATTGCATAAAAATCGATAAAAAATGCACGCATCTTCACATTACTTTGTGATTAGCATAAATTACATGAGGACCTGAAATAGAAATTAATTGACATTGTGCCTTCATGAATCAAAATTTGATAAACACATTAGTCAGTCGTGTCCCTGTGTTCGACCTTGGTAGACTTGCCAAGTTAAAATATTCCTCGACATTCAGAGATCGTGGTTTTTGCTGAACCAAATTCGCCTCCTGTACTACAACTTATTTCCTACTTTTAAAGAGGCGAATTTGACGTTCATCAAATGGCGTCGTTGCCGGGGATACGACTTTGCTTAATTTTTGGATTTTGATTTTTTTATTATTGTTTAATTTCAATATTTTTAGGACCTCATTTCATGCATAAATTTTTGCATCATATCTGTTGATTTAATTCTTCGGCATGCCTAACTTGTCTCTTTTGTGGCAGGGCCCATGATGATCAGGGACGCTTGACCCTCATGGAGGCGTGAAGTCGGGAGCATCTACTGAAAAGGCCGCCAAAGAATTCGGGAAGAAATTGAGGAATTTTAGATCGGACAGCCTGCATTGCATCTTTTAAATATATATATATTGCATCTGCATATTTATTTCCAGTTTTGCATGTTGTACACACCAACCCCCCCCCCCCCCACACACACACACCTACACTTGCACATACTCGCCCCCACCACCCCCTGTATATATCTCTCTCTCTCTCCCTCTATCTCTATCTCTATCTCTCTCTCTCTCTGTGTGTGTATATTTCACGAACCCCCTCCCCCTCATCTTTGTATCATATAACACTACCCCCTAACCCAGACCTTGCTTAGGCTATTTGTAGCCTAAGTATATGGTTGACCTGCCTGCTCATCCATCCCTCGTCCCGTCTTCTTGTACTTAGGTCAATATTGACCTAAGTATAGGGGGGCCCTCCTCCTCAGTTCCGCTATATCACCCTATATTTGAACAGAGCCTTGGCTTCATGGCACTTGTGCTATGAGGACATAGCAAATTTTAAGTATAGGGGGGTATACCGTATATTAATGTATATTTACTTTAGCCTTAGCTTGTGTTTTTAAAAGTTTTTTATTATTTTTGGGCTGGGTTTTGGTAAACTAGTAAACTGAGTAAAAACCTGTAAAAATTATTAAAAATTGAGGGATTAATTTTTGTTAATATTCCTATTTTTTTAAAAAAATATTAAAAATCTTTCTTGGAATGTGACTCTGACTACTAGGCTTAGTAGACATTTTCAGTGAGGGAACCTCGGTCTCCCTTAACAGAGTGGGTGGTTTAGAGGACATCGGAATTGGCCCCGTCCTCAAGTAACACGGGTACTCGGCCCGTACTTACACCCATACTGGCTGAGGTGGATACTTCTATTTGAGCCTGGGCCAGTCATTGTCTCTCCGAGGAATAAAAAAAATTAATTAAATTAAAATCCATAAAAATTTGCAAAAGCCAAAAATCACACAAAAATTCACTAACCCAAGGAGTTGGTGTATTCCTGACACATTCACACTCACCCAAGGCTTGAGGATTTTGAGGACACTGGATCTCTGGGATCTTGAGAGTCTGAGTTAACATGCCTTAGTCATTAGGGTTTTCAAGACTTAAATATCCACACTCCTCTGGTTTGAAATATTTGAGTGCTATATTGCACTCTTCATCTCTACCTTCAAGAAAATATGATCAGCACAGTCACTTCCACAACTGCATGATTGATGAGCTGAGATGAGATATCACTCGAGGAACTAGGACCAGAGATTTGAGTTTAGACCCGATCTTATGATATTCGAAGATGGGATAAAGTTAATGAAGGCTTCAGAAAACCTGAGTGTCAGCAAAACCCTAGCCATTATGTGAACAAGATTCATATGCTATCTCTTTGATATTTACCTAAAGTGCCAGGGTGTGATGAATCTTAAAATGAATTTGTTGATCAGTGTGCGCCAATTTTTGGTGAAAGTAGTGGAGCTAGCCAACAAAAGAAATGAAATGTCAAAGAAAAAGCTCTCAATACCAAAGTCAAAATACAAATGAGCTTCCACCAATGGCAAGCGCTCCCAGACATTTTCAAAGCGTACACTTGGACCAAGAGCTAATTAGGACCAAGGAGTCGGGCTGACACCACAAAAAGGGCCCTGCATCGTAAGCGATACAAGTCTGAGTGTCTAAGGTATCTTAGATACTCAGAAAAGACACTCCCTGGTGCACTCCCAGAAAAACAAGTGCAGACGACTCCAACTCTCTTGACAGACACATTGATCAACAAAATAATAATATACATGTGTTGAGTAAAAGGTACTCGAGAGGCCCCTTGTTCCAGTGTGAGGGTGAGAAAAATAGACACAATCCCATTACCTCCATCATCTGGCCATCCATCTACATTTCAAGTCTGACAAACTAATGAGATGGTTGACTGAAGCAAGAGTAGACTTATTCCCTAGTATTGAGGATTAGGTCTAGAGGAGAGTCTTTGGGACTAGAACTTTGAGTGATGCATCGACTCGGCTCTCATGAAATGCAGTACACTAAATGTCATATCCTTATATTATATGTACAAAAAGAGAGCATGATAATCAGAGAAGTTGGATTCCTTCTGACTAAGGCTTGGATAAACCTGGAATTTTAGGATCACTGAGGTCAAGGGTCCTTGAAAGATCGAGCCTTGAATTTTTCACGCACACTGTCAAGAATTAATCCGACTCCTTCATTCTTTAGATGCTCGAGGACGAGCATGGTTTAAGTATATGGGTATAATGAATCTCATATTCATCATGCTAAAAGTCGCAAATTAAACCCCCTGCTTAATCAATCCATTAAAAATACCCTCTAATTCCTTGTTTTTATCCTGTAATATATTGTGTATAAATTACCATTAATTTGTTGTATTTAATTTCCTCTATTTTTCTTGTAATTATTTTATCCTCCAAAAACCCCTAAAAATTTAGGTAGAGTAATTGTTTATAAATCACTGACCATTAAAACCACTAAAAAATACAAAAAATCTCAAGCCATAAAAATTGGTGTTTTTATCCCTTTAAAAATACCCCCAAAAAATAACTTTTGTGCAGTTGACCTCTTTTGACTTTTTGACCAACATGAAAATTGTAGATCTAGTCGAGGCCAGCAACTTTCATGTTTTAACTTTTTCCAGATTAGGCCTCTAACTATTTCTTTTCTAATTTTCTTTGTAATTTATTTCGAAATATTCTGATTGGGCCACGTGGTGCTCTCTGGAGCCACCACGCGGCCCGCTTCTTCTCGCGCCACCTGGCGCCCAATCTGGGCCGTTGGATCCTCTTCTTCTCGTCGCATCTGAGCCCTCCATCACCGGAGCCCTTCTCAGCCATCAGATCAGATCCCCAGATCTGATCTCGACCGCTCCTTCCCGCCTTCACACCAGCCGTCAGATCATAAGATCATCCAACGCTCCTCCATGTGCCACGTCACTTCTTCAATCTCCACCATACGATCTTTCCCTCCTAGTCATCTAGCCGCTCCTTTGCGCTCTAGCAACAGCCATCCGATCAGATTTAAGGATCCGGCTCGTCCCTCCGCACATGCTCCTCTCCTAGCCGTCGGATCCCTAGATCCAACGGCTAGGGATCATCGTCAACCTCCAGCGTGCCTCGCCCCAGGCGTTACGACTCGCCGACCACCACCTCCTTCCTATTTTGGAAGGCCACTCCGGCCGTGTCTCCCGCTCCTAACGGCCGCCCCACGTCGCCCTTCCCTTCGCCTTCTTCGTGCAACCATCACGTAACGCCGCCATCACTCCTACGCCTTTAATCCCCCGCTCCAAAACGTCCCACCACCATGAAACCTCCGTTCTTCCTCCGCCTATATAACCTCGCCCACCTCCTCCGGTCACCTCGTCCACCGTTATTGGGTTAAAACCTAGCTTCCTTCGCCCCTCCGGTGACAGCGGAGGGGCAGAATGTCGAGGCGAAGATGGTTTCAACCTGGTGTTGACCCACGGTGGTGCTCCACCGCGTATCGGTGACCTCCGGTCACCGCTGAGCCCCCTTCCAAGGCCGGGCAGGTCAGGGCGACGACCCCCGAGCTCCATTGGAGCTCAATCCCATGTCAGTTCCTCCGCCAACTCCTCGCTCCGGCGAGG
This sequence comes from Ottelia alismoides, assembly GCA_037367405.1. Lineage (NCBI taxonomy): Eukaryota > Viridiplantae > Streptophyta > Magnoliopsida > Alismatales > Hydrocharitaceae > Ottelia > Ottelia alismoides. The sequence continues at coordinate 713,532 of JAZKJV010003768.1, forward strand.
AGATTTTTATTCTTATTTTTCTCTAATTTTCCTTCCGCCGATAGCCACCTTCACCCTATTCTGACACCCCCACCAGCTTCGCAACGCCACCCTCATCTTCGCCGACCATCTTTTCCCTTCTCCATATCCGAACCGCTCCGACCCACCTCCTCCTCCATCTCACCAGAGGAGGAGCTTTGGCCTCCACCTCCGATCACCCCAAGGCCACCACTCACCTCACAAAACACTCATGCGCCTTCTGCACTTCGCTTCGACTATGTTTAACTCCTGCAGGTGCTCAATGGTCGTAGCCCAAGCAATCTCGCCGATCTCCAACTCCCTCGCCGATCACCTGCCTCCGTCGTGCTACATCAGACGAAGATGGAGCTTCCACTCGTGACGAGCATCTTCGCAGACTCTCCAGGGAGCTCCTCCGATGATCAGACATGCATGGGAAGTACGGTGGAGCAAAGGGAAGGTCACCGGAGCCCCGCCTTCTCTAGTGACCTGTGGAGGAGACGAAGGGTACAGTTGTCGTCTGATCATTTCGATCGGGCGGTTGTGATGATGACGCGTGGCCGAACGAACCTCCAACCGACGCTACAGGCCCGGGTTCTACCGAACCTCGACCCGAGCCCCTCAGTGCAGCCACGTGGTCCCGAAGCTGAGGGCCCTCCTGAGCCTGGCCCCTCGCGTGCCTAGCACGTGAGGTGTTGGGTAAATTGCAGAAAAGGCCCCGTTACTTTTGGCATTTGCAAATTGGTCCTCCAGGCGCGTGCCTTACGTGTGTGCTTGGGGTAATTTATAGGGAGGCCCTTCATACTTTCTGAATTTACAAATAGGTCCCTGTGCGCATGGAAAAATTGCACTTGGACCCAGGCAGTTTTTCATAATTGCATTTTGGTCCTTCCAGGGACCTAAATGCAATATTTACCCTTTATTTTTATTGCATTTTTATTAAAATTATGCCCTTGCACTGTTTCTAGCATAACTTGAGCAATGCAGGTCCAAATTGCATGATTTTAGTGTCGTTTTAATCCTTATTTTGTCCTCTACATTTTAGCATACTTAATTGTCTCATTTGCCACTGTCTTAATTAAAGTGAATTTTTATGTGGAAATTGAGACCTTGCTCTCCTTGTTTTGCTTTAATTGGATGACCACTTTATTATTGTGATTAAATTGATACTGACTTCATTTTATATTGTGTTGCTCATAATTTTTAGGGTATAATTGTAGTGTTTAATCTGTGCATAATTTCTCTTGCATATTTGCTCATGCATCTCTATAATTGCATTAAAATCGATAAAAAAATGCATGCATCTTCACATTACTTTGTAATTAGCATAAATTGCATGAGGACCTAAAATAGAAATTAATTGACATTGTGCCTTCATGAATCAAAATTTGATAAACACATTAGGCAGCCGTGTCCCTGTGTTCAACCTTGGTAGACTTGCTAAGTTAAAATATTCCACGACATTCAAAGATCGTGGTTTTTGCTGAACCAAATTCGCCTCCTGTACTACAACTTATTTTCCACTTTTAAAGAGGTGAATTTGACGTTCATCAGTGTCCCTGGTAGCTGGACAGATCAAGTCGGGGCATGCGATCCAAGGATGATCTGTGACTCCCTAGGGATCCGTGAGGATCACCGATCCACTGAGGAGACGCGGGCAGAAAATCAGAGCTAGAAGGTGCTGGATCCGGTCGAGAAAATTTGGAGAAATGAGCGCAACAACCCGGATCCGCATATGGGGAGGTCCGGGAGGGGTAGTTGACCGGGGTCAACATTAGGGGTAGTTGACCGTGGTCAACATTCCTCCTGGACCAATCAAAAAATAGAAAGTCAAAAATAATTGGCAAATTAATTAAAAATAGAAAATGATTTTAAATTAAAAAGTGTTCAAAATGAAAATATTTATTCTTTTCTAAACTATTTTCTGTGATTTTTTTATTTTCTGAAAAATAATTCATGGTATATACAAGGTAGCATATTATATACAGGTATAAAATACTTATATATTTTGTACATTTATTTTTATTCTCTTATTTTTACACAAATACTCCAATTTTGTATTTTATTTATTTACAACATAATTTTAGGAGTATAAAATAATTTTTGTTTTATTTTTATTATTTATTTACAAATATAAATAAATAAGGAGTGATACATATTTACATGTATTATGTACAAGGTGAGAGAGAGTTTTTATTCTGTTTTTATTTTAATTTTAGTTTAATTTTTATTTTTAGAAATATATACAAGGAAAATAAAAATATCTTTTTAGTTTTATTTTTGTAAAAATAAAAATAAAATATATACATAAAGAGTGTATATGTACAAGGTAGAGTGCCCTATCTCTCTCTAGTTATTTTATTTGGCGATCTGGCCAATTCTTGGCCCTCTCTTGGGTTTAGGTCACTCAATATTTATTCTAAATATTTCCTTCTTTTTCTTTTATTCTTTATTCTTTTATTTTGCACAAATACATGCTAATTATTATATATTAACAAATGCATGCTTATTTCTAATTTATTATATTTACAACCATATACATGATGGTTTGCCAAGATAAATAGCTAAAATAAAAGAATAAAGAGTGATGAATGATGATTCATTACCCCTTATGCTTTACTTTTGCTAGTCCCTTAGCAAACACTTATTTGAAAAAGAAGTGAAAAGAGAAAGAAAAAGAAAAAAGAAAAAGAAGGTGGATCAAGGTTGAGTGTTAAACTTGTCTTCATTAAATTGAAGTATGGAGCTCAGTCAGACCTTTGGATTATTAGTTCGTCGGAACCTTATTTGGACTTAGGTTTAAAACTTAACAGCCTCTAAGTTCCACCAATCTATGGTCAAGACTCCTCAACAATCCAGATCAGAACAAGTCTACATACACAAACTCTAATGACCATGAATCTTTCCTTGTACTGTATAAGTGATATGAAGCTTCCCACCTCAGAAATGGCAAAGTGACAACCCCCTCAACAAGTAACTCTAATGCCCTAGTCTGGCAACTCTTTCCTCAAGGAGCGGGGTATTCCCTTCTAAGTTCAAGTGCAACCGGCTCAAGAAGAGGAGGAAGAAGAGAATGGACCATGGCTAGTGTAGCCATGTATCCCTGGGAGCCCAACCAGTGTAGCTAAGTCTCCCTGCTGCAAGCTTCATGAGATGAGCATGGGTAACATAAGCTTTGCTTTATTTGGCTATATATACTCTAGTGGGTATTTCATTTTCTATCAGACCCACCATTTTTTTGGAGTTTTTCTTTCTTTTGTACATTTTTTTGATGTGCATATGCACAACATATCTACATGGTGCAACATATATACATAAGGAGTTTTTCCTCTTGAGCCAGTAGACTATCCCTCTTTTGAAGTATTATTGCAACCCACAACTCCTGTCTTTAGACCTCAATGTCGCTAGACCAAGTTGAGACACACTTACTTCACTAAAAGAAGACGAGAGATTCCTCCTAGAAGTACTACCCTCGTATGCTACCCCAAGTCAAAGAAAACTGCCTCCTCACCACCTCATCCGTAAAGAGCTATGTGTAAGGTGCTGGTGCAAGTAAAGCCATTGTTTGTGAGAGTCATGTGTGCGTTGTTAAGTGTTCTACTTAGGCTCATCAAGATGACATATGATCATAGCCTAGTGGACTCAAAGAATTAAGTCACCATGGACCTGAAAAGTCTTAACCCTAAGCCCTATAAGTTTCCTCTTAGAATTAGGTGGGTTAAGGTCTTAACCAAGCTCCATTTTTCAATTTAATTCCATGCTAGTTTAAATGTCAACTATGATTAAGAAAAAGTGCATATATATATATATGCAATGTTGAAAACATGCAAATTTTTTGAAAATGTTTGAATGAATGAATGCAGAAATTTCGCACAATATTTACACACATTTACACAAGGGTTTTTGCAAACTTTTTGTTTTTCAAATATTTTACAAAAATTTTGTACTATATATATAATTTTGATATGAAAATATTTACAAACTCTTTACACACAAAGCATTTTTACAAACATTTGTACAAAAAAAAATATAAACAGCTATGTATGTGCAATAAAGAATTTTATGCACAAAAAGAAATTTTTAAAATTTTTGGTTTTTAGGTAGATGGATTTTAGCCATTTTATTTATTAACACACTCACACAAAGTACGAGCTATGGCTAAAGTATATATGAAATATATATGACACCCCCTATACTTAGCTTGAACGATGTCCTCCGAGTGGATCAAGAACGATGAAGAAGACATAACTCGTGCTCAGTATAGAGAAGTAAAAAGGAAAACTATATTACAATGACAAATCAAAGAATAGAAATGAAAGGTTATCGGTGTTTCCCCCTATACTTAGGATCAAGTAATCCCAAGTATAACAGACTGTAAATAAAGGGAAATTCGAGTGGAAGGATGTATAGGGTTTACCTCCCCTATACTTAGGGTAAAATATCCCTAAGTATAGGCAGCAAAATAGAGGTAAACAGAATCAAAAAAAAATCAAAAGTCTGACACCCCCTATACTTAGGGTAAAGTACACCCCAAGTATAGCATAATCAAAGAAGCAAATTGGGTGTTGGACTGAAGAATGGTATGATATGGACATTTGCATTTATACAAGGTGGAAGACAGTGATAATTAGGCGTGAGATGCAATAGATGTGAGTCAAAGACCACATCTCACACAAAATAAATAGGGGCGACGTCAACGACCAGTGGCTCATGATCTAGATATGGTTTGAGTCGCTGCCCGTTAACACGAAAGGTAGAATCAGATGACATTTCATATATGTCAATGCTTCCATTGTCATGTACCTTTTGGACCAGGTATGGTCCCTTCCATTTGCTCTGCAACTTCCCTGGAAATAATCTCAGCATGGCATCGAACAGCCATACTCTCTGATCTGGCTCAAACTACTTGTGGTTTATATGAGAGTCATGCCACTCCTTCACTCTCTCCTTGTATTGTAGCCTGCTCGAAAAGGCTGCATCTCTAAGCTCCTCCAGGGCTGCCAATTCTACCTTCCTCTGACCTCCTACACTTACTGGATCCAAAAGTATATATGTGACATCCCAAAGTGACTTGTGCCTAAGCTCAACAGGTAAATGGCAGGGCTTGCTATAAACGAGGTGAAAGGGAGATGTATCCAAAGGGATCTTGAAGGAAGTCTGATATGCCCACAAGACCGAGTCCAAAAGCTGTGACCAATCCTTTCGGTCAGGGCGGACGACCTTCTGCAATATAGTCTTGATCTCCATGTTCGACACTTCAGCAAGACCATTGGTCTGAGGATGATATGGAGTGGCTACTCAATGGTCAATGCTGAACTCGCTAGCAAGGGCCTTTACCTTGTCGTTGACGAAATCATACCCCCCGTCAGATATCAACACTCTAGGCACCCCTAACCGTGAAATGATATTCTTCCTCAAAAATCTGCATACAATCCTAGCATCTGTGGTTCGGGCGGGGACGGCCTCAACCCAATGACTCACATAATCAACGTCCAACAGAATGTACTCAAATCCCTGACTCTTAAGGAATGGACCCATGAAATCGATGCCCCATGCATCAAAAAACCTCACAGAAATGAATGGGCTGCATCAGCATCATATCACGCTATCCACAAGTGCCCATCCTCTAACAGTCAGTACACCTCTTCACGAATTCATCAGAATCCTTGAAGAGGGTAGGCCACCATAGGCTGGATTGGAGTACTTTTTGTGCCATTCTCCTCCCAGAGTGATGTCCTCCTGCCTCAAGCTTGTGGCAGTAAGTGAGGACGCTATGGTGTTCCTCCTGAGGAATGCACCGATGCCAGACACTATCTCCTCCCTTATGATAAAGGACGGGATCCTCCCAATGGTAGAACTTGGCCTTTGCGAGGAAGGTCTCAATTCGCTGCCTGGGCCAACCTTGTGGAACTTTCTTAGCAACAAGATAGTTCACAATGTCAGCGTACCATGGGAGCGAGGCGATAGCAAGGACCGCCTCATCTAGGAAGGTCTCAGATATAGGATCAATCTGCTCAGAATCCTCAAGATGCTCTAATCGGGAGATATGATCCGCCACCACATTCTTGAATCCAAACTTATCCTTAATGTCAATATCAAACTCCTAGAGTAGAAGGATCTATCTAGTCAGTCTTGCTTTGGCATCCTTCTTTTCCATGAGGTACCTGATGGCGGTGTGATCTGTGAAGATAGTCACCTTAGATCCAATGATGTACGATCTGAAATTATCTAGGACAAAAACTACGGCTAGCATCTCCTTCTCAGTGACAATGTAGTTCCGCTGGGCGGCATCCAATGTACGGCTAGCGTAGTGAATAGCAAATGGCACTCCATCCCTCATCTGTCCCAGCACGGCCCCTACAGCAAAATCGGAGGCATCTATCATGATCTCGAATGGGAGAGACCAATCAGGTGGCTGGAGGACAGGAGCCTCAACAACTAGACTCTTGAGAGTCTCAAATGACGCAAGACACTTATCATCCACAATGAACTCGGTGTCTTTGGTTAGCAAATCAGTCAACGGTCGGGCAATACTTCTGAAATCATGAATGAAGCGTCGGTAGAAACTGACATGCCCCAGAAAAGACCGTAACTGTCGCAAGTTGGACGGTGGACTGATTTTCCTAAAGATATCCAACTTGTCCGGATCAACCTCCATGCCCCTGTTGAAGATGATATGACCAAGCACCGTCCCTTGAGTCACCATGAAGTGACTCTTCTCCTAAGATAGCACAAGATAGACCTCGATGCATCGCTGAAGGACGCAGTCTAGGCAATCAAGACAAGCATCAAACCCATCGCCATAGACCGAAAAGTCATTCATGAAGACCTCCAAGCACTCACGCACCATGTCCGAAAAGAAGGATAACATACACCTTTGGAATGTTGCCGGGGCATTACATAGACCAAAGGGCATCCGTTTAAAAGCATATGTCCCAAAGGGACATGCGAATGTGGTTTTGTCCTGCTCTTCGGGCGCAATGGCCACCTAGTTGTAACTGGAGTACCTGTCAAGAAAGCAGTAGTGACTCTTCCCATCTAGCCTCTCTATAATCTGATCAATAAAAGGCAGCGGGAATTGATCCTTCTTGGTGGCCTAATTCAATCATCTGTAGTCCACACAGACCCTCCAAGAAGTGGCTACCCGAGTAGCCATATCCTCTCCAGACTCACTCACAACTGCAGTGATGCTCGTCTTCTTGGGCACCACATGTAATGGACTAACCCACTTGGAGTCGTAGATGGGGTAGATAAAATCGATGCTCCACCATTTCGAGATTTCCTTCATGACAACCTCTCGAAGGTTCGGGTTCAGCCGCCGCTGGAATTTACGCGATGGCTTGGCGTCCTCTTTGAGATAGATATGGTGGGAGCACAGGACCAGACTTATCCCCCTAAAGATCAGCTATGCTCCATCCTATCGCATTGCGGTTTTTTTCAAGAACCTCCATCAAATGAGATTCTTGCTCTCTAGTCAAATCCGCTGAGATAATGACTGGGTGCATCTCATGCTCGCCTGTAAGGAACCTATACTTCAGCGACTGCAGCAAGGGCTTCAGCTCTATACAACTGGGAGCTGGCGGATTTGGCCTCTGAAAGGTCTGAATGAAAGCGACAAAATCTGCATGGGAGAACTCTCGCTGAACATGGAAATCTAGTGAAGACTCCTCTGCTGATGTATCTGTACTCTGAATGGGATCAATCTCCACCTTAGATGCTGGCTCTGTAGGAATCAGACATGGAATCAACTCATCAAACTCTGCCCAATCAATATCTGACTCCAAGGGATCTGAATCTAAATCAAAGAAACATCTACTGCTTCGCTCTCCTGAACTCAATCTACTCCCTAAAAGGTGTCCTCTGCCAAGAATGCGCTCTTCAAGCTCTCCTCTACTGGAATCTGTGCATCAGCAATATCGGAAGATGAGAGGATGGATCGTGAAACGGGGTCTGACCAAGCTGCTTCATCATCCGTGATCACAAAATCGCACTCCTGGTGGATGTCTCGCTCTGCCTCTGTCATCTGCTCTGAATCGGTAAGCGGTTTTGAGCAAGCTGAATCTCGCACTCTAGTCTCATCGATCGTCTCTATTTGTATACTTTCACCCTCGACATGAAAGTATGAATTCCTGCTATCATGATCAGACACTGCCTTGGCTGTGGTCAAGAACGGGCATCCTAAAATGATGGGGGTATCGGTCACAGACTCAGGGATCTCCATGTCCAACACAACGAAGTCCACAGGGAATTTTAGGACCTGAATTGTGACGACCACGCCCTTCAGCAACCCCTTCGGCCTCTTGACAGATCGATCTACAAACTGAAGGATCGTCCTGCTCTATCAGAGAGGGCCAAACTTGAATCGGTCGAGTAAGGCTGCCGGAAGTAGGTTGATGGAGGAACCACTGTCTAATAGAGTCCGATCGAACCTCTGCTCATGGATGTGACATCTGACATAGGGGGCTCCTGCATCTGGCCTCTTGGCTGGCAGACGGTTCTGGATGGCGAAGCAGGTGGCACGAGTGAGCACATGGATCTCTGAGTGACGGTTCCTCCTCTTCCTGCGAATAGTGGTCTTCTCTCTAAGGTTCCTCTGGAAGAGAGGGATGTGCTCCAAGGCCTCCTGTAGAGTCAGTTGTATCTGGAATCTGTCGATCATCTGCTGACTGAACTCTAGCTGCCGAGATTTTTTTGGGTTTTCTTTTTTAGTCCTCTTCGCCAAGCGGAGTGCTTGAGGGAAGGGGATGGATGGGCTCTCCTCAGATGGAGGGCTAGGATCAGGTCCCTACTGTTGTGGTGAAACCGAATCCATACATAAATCTCCATGCATCACATATGGACTCAAAATGAAGAACCCTTTCCTTATTACATTTTCCAGAATAGTCCTGAGATACATAAGCAAAAGGAAATGCAAAAGGGATAGAATGGGTGGCCTCAGTACCACCCATGGCATATGGACTCGCGGCATCAGCACCTCACTCTGGCTCAACATCATCTCTGGTGGCATCAGCACCACCTCCTGCATCTGGTGAAGTGACGGCCTCAGTACCGTCAGCTGGATCAACATCCTTGGTGGCGTCAGCACCACCGTCATCAACATCAGCATGAGCGGCCTCAGCACCGCTCTCCTCCTCATCTGGCGCTCCTGAGTCTGCATGTGGTCGTTGCTCAGACGAGGCACTGCCGGTTGGCATCCTACCACTCCTAAGTGTAACAAAGTCAACATCAAAAGTGTATGCAAAAATATCATCAAGTGAATCACTAGGAGTGGTAACCTCTGTAAACTCTACCTGCTCAGACATCCTCTTCAGGTTGTTCGAGTTTGGCTCGATCTGAGCGGGTATGGCGGCCTTGACCTTCACTATATCTCTCATCTCTTTACGGAACTCATCCATCTCCCGCTTGAAGGTAGCCTGCTGATCGGAGATAAGGCAGGCTAAGTCATCTAAAGCTGGGTTCTCGTAGGCAGGCCCATGAGAACGGACGGGTGGCCTCTCTGAAAGTGAGGCTGCTGCTGTTGAGGATGAGAGGGATACTGGGCATGAAACTGCTGAGGCTGCTGCTGCTGCCTCCACGACTGTCCCTGCTGATAGGGACGAGGACCATGCTGCTTGTAAGGTGGATGTGGCTGTGACAATGGGAACTGGGGCTGTTGCTACTGCTGGTTGAACTGGCCACCCTGAACTGGAGGCTGCTGCTGGGAAGAGGTACCTCCAGTCGACCAAGGGAATCTAGGATGGTCTCGTCTGATCTCAGGCTGAGGTCGGTCATACAAAATCCCGTTGACGTCCATCAATGGCTCCTGCTCCTAAGTGGGTGGAGGAAGAACCGCCAGGGGCTGATCCGGCTGGTAGACCACCATCTGACTGTCCTGAGATGGTGGTGGCTAGACATACTGTTGCTGCTGCTGAAACGGCTCTGCCTGAATATGATGCACTTGTCGGTAGTGGGCGGAGGGATGGGTCGAGGTGCTGCTGGGATCTGCCCGTGACCTGAGATGGGGCTGAGAAGCCATCTGTGCCTCCTGGAGACACATGATCTGGGTCTTCAGGTCACTCAGCATATGTGCCATCCGATCTATCTGAGTCATGCCCTGACATTGTTTCTTCTCAATAAGCTTGATGCGGTCCAACTTCTCACTGATGATCCCCATATTAGCAGCTGTCGACTCTGCTTGTGCTGCGGCTGCTGATGATGTAGATGGACCGGCATCGACCCGTGCTATCCTCTGATAGGACATGGCCTGTGGTGTGGGCTTCCTCTATGCATATAATCGAGTCTGGGACGTGACCGTATAGTTCTCTGCCATCTCCTCATAGATGGCCCAGACCTGATCCTCATCCTTGGCGAAATATGAGCCCCCACAGGATGCGTTAACTAGCCCATGCAACTCCGGTGTAAGCCCGCAGAAGAAACTCTGGACAAGATAGGGCTTGGATATATCATGATGAGGGCACCGATCTGTGAGCTCCCTGAGCCTATCCCATGCCTCATGAAATTGCTCATTGGGGAGAATGGAAAAGTTGTTGATCAAGGCTCGAGCTGCATTTGTCTGGTCGAGTGGATAATACTTATTTAAGTACTCGTTCCGGAGCTGCTCTCATGATGTGATAAATCTCCCTAGGTGCTTCAGCCAATTGGCTGCTCTGTTTATGAGGGAGAACGAAAAAGCCATCATCTTGATGGTATCCTTGTCCACGAGGCGATCGTGGACAGTGCTGCAGATCATTTCGAATTCCTGGAGATGGAGGTGTGGCTCCGTGGAATCGGGGTAGAAGCTGGATGGTCTGAGGAGGGAGATTGAAATCTCCCAAAATGGTTGGCAGTTGTATCCAACTATGGGTTAGAGTTGCACCAGGGTAGTGCAACTCTCTCATCGGTCGTCCAGGTGCTGGCTCCTCAGGCTCTCCATCAGGGTTGTTTCCTCCTCCACCGGCTTTGCGTTGCTCTCTGTCGGCTCTCATCTACACCATCTCTCGGCGCATGTCCACCATGAAAGCCCCCTGGTCTCTTATCTGACGCCGCATGGTCTCCAGAGAGGCTAACAGGGTGTTGTTGATGGCACCCTGATCAAGTATGTAAGTCTGGTTCCCGATGGGTCCATCGGTGCGCTCCTCACTGCTGGCTATGGTCTCTGCAAAGGCAAAAGACCCAAACTCAGGTGCCAATAAATCATCAATTGTCTGCTGCAGTCTCTGCTTGGGTACCTCAGGACTGGTAGAAGGGTGGTCGAGAAGGAACAAGGTGGAGTCAAACTCGGGTTCAGAGAGCGGGTCTCGGGTCTCGCAAACCAACCTAGATGAGCGGACCGGAGTGCTCGAAAGCAGTGCAGCCAGAGGCTGCCTAAGGGACCTCTGGCCCATCATCTTGATGTGGCGAGTAAAGGCAGATGAGATTTAGAAAACACACAAGATCGGTCAAGCAAACCCCCAATTCACCTACTCACGCAGAGCTGATGATCGTAAAGGTTTGATCTTTTATCTTGTCAATTTTATTAGGGGATCAAACAGTCTTTCAGAGCGATTAAGCGAGCTGTTGGGAATCCAACACTCCCAGGAGACTGTCACAATCCCAAGGCCAGATCTTTCCTAGCCAATACAAGTCGCGGACTGTTTACCGACTAACCAATCGACTCGCTCTGTTAAGGATATCGTGACCCACTTTACCGGAAACCGGGACGATCCTCACTGGAGAATGACTAACCCGAAACCGTAGTCTGAGGAAAGGTCGGATGTGGCTCTAGCCTAGTGTGCGGGTCGCTCTCTCGCTCATCCAAACCATACAATGAGGGGATTACACTCCTAAGACAAAATTTTAAGTGAGGTGTCTTTTAGGATCAAGTATGCTTTAACAGTCCCAATTTTATGGTTTTTCTTTTTTAGATATTCTTCAAAGCAAACAACGCCTACAGAATTTTTCGGTTCTCCTGATTATTTTAAGTCCAAAAACATGGGGGAAATCGAAAAAGCCGATGCGACAAACACTATGATGCATACAGACTAAGAAATGCACACCTGACTCCAGTCTCTACATGCAGAGTGATCCACGCATAAATTAAAAGACTGAAATAAACCTATCTATAATACACGAAGAAATCAACCTTAGACAAATAATTTCTACTCGAATAGAACAATAGCTAACAGGTCAACAAGAGGGGTCGAGGTCCGGTCTTTGATATCGATCGGTGTCCGCCACAACGGATCCTACCAACGTTGTATACGGCCTCTAGCGGCACATGTCCCCTCAGGTGACCGAGTTAACTTTTTCTTTGTGAATTAATTAATAAGGTCCAATTAACGATCTATAGGAACAGATATGCAATTAGGGTTGGGCCTTAAATAATTACGTCACATTCATTCAAAAATCTTAAGTCTAATGGATAAAAGCTCCGAGAATCAAAAATAAAAGAAAATGCGATCAAAAACAAAACCGATAAAAATCCGCGGTGAGGTCCCCCGAGCACACCAGTGATCGGTGAAACAGACCCCGAAATCACACCAAGTCTGAGTCCAAGTCATGTATTATTACAACAGTTATAACAGAAAATAAACTAAGTCTAATCTAAACTACACTCCCAGAGTTCTGCTCCTCCTCTCAAATGCTCTTCTGCGGCTCGATGCAGAAACAAGCCGCCTCTAAGTTACTCGGATGCCTCGGGTCTCTGAAGGTCACTGCCCTCGCTCGTCGGGCCCTCGCAAGATAAGGGAAACAGAAAATATTTCAGACAACAATTATTTAAAAATAAAAATGGAAATAAAATAAAAGGGAAATAAATGCAAAATAAAAATAAAGGAAATAAAATAAAAAGAAATAAAACAAAAACCAAAACAAGAATAAAAACAAAAAAAGAAAACAACCAAAAGAAAATAAAAAAAGAAAATTAAAAATAAAGCCGAAAAAGAGAAAACCGACTACTAAGCTGTGCTCCCCGGCAATGACACCATTCTGATGAGCGGCCCGAGTGACTATGGTAAAATGGTATCAATGGTCATTGCGACCTCAACCACTCGAACCAGGCTCAATCAAGAAAAGAAGACCACCAAAATAGACAAATCAATCAAATAAACAAAATGAGCGGTCTCGCTAATTTATTTTACCTAGGGTCGAACACAAGGAGCACGTAATGCGAAAGCTACAAAGTAGTTGGGAATCCAATAACAGAAGAGAAATGGTGGTTTTTAGGTATTTCAAATTTTTTTATGATTTTAAATATGAGAAAAAGGATAAAAGAAAGTCAAAAATTAACACTCAAACAATTATTTAAAGCACCAAAAACACTCAAAAATTCAGAAAAAAAATATTTTTATCTTTTTAAAAATTTTATGGATTTTATGGGTTTTTTATTTTTAATTAATTTTATAAAAATCAAATAAAAAAAAAAATAGTGACCAATGTATAGTTGAAATCTAAAGGCATATTAAAATTAATTAAAATGCCTATAAAATTCGAGCAATAATTTTATGATAAACTACAAAATAAAACCTAACTATAGCAACTGAAAACATATTTTTTTGAATTTTTAGAAATTTTTAATGATTTTTATGAGATTTTCACTCTTTTCTAATTTTTATGGTTTTTATACATTAGAATAAGATGAAAATTAGATAATAATTAAAATAACACACAAGAAGCAATCCAGAGTTTTCTCAGAATTTTCAAGGCTTTTTAATATTTTTTGTTGATTTTCTAAAGAAAACATGAATAATTTTAAGGTTTTTGAATTTTTAAAAATAGCAAACAAAAACAAAACAAAATCAAAAATTCATTAAAATTCCTAAACAGTGGCAGGAGCGACGTGTCAACATTTCGTGAATTTTGGAGCTAAAATGCTATTTATTTAATCAACAATAAAACACACAGCATACATGGACCAAAATGCAAAGAAAACATGTCTCTGGACCAAATAATAACATGCAATATAACTCTAGGGCCCGTTCTGCAATTTTTCACCTTAAATTCTGCACTTGTCTCAAATCAGTACGCATAGGGGTATATTTGCAAATATAAGAAATAAAACTTCTATTCATAACATCATATAAGTCCAAAGAAAATACTGTAAATATCCTAGAATCCCACGTGACGAAGCACGTGGGTCCACACAAACAAGACTAGAGTGTGAAAATAGAAAACCATAGGTGCTAAAATGCAAAAGGTCTAACTGTATACTTTATTTTACAGATTAATGACAAACTAAAATAAAAGCAGGGTAGACAGAGCAAATTACCCACGCAGCACGTGAGCTGCGCGCGACTGGACAGGTGGCAGCCGTTGACTGGGCGTGGATGTGCGGCTCTGTAGCGGTCAGGTGTCAGATCCAATGGTCGTCAGATGTCAGGGACGTGGGAAGTACGGGGGCCGTTAGATATGACATCTAACGGTCTGACAGCTGCTGGAGATGGACGGCTGAGATGGCATCTGGGCGAGGGGGCCAATTCGACGGCAGAGGGAAGCTCTGGAAGAACTACGCCTGGGTGAGTTTCACCAGAGCTCCGGCGATGATCCGAAGCTCCGATGAATGATCGATCGGTGCCAAAAGAAGCGTGAGGCCCTTCCTCGTCGGGTGAATAGCTCGGATGGAGTCGCCGGCGGTCATATCTTTGTGACGATGACTGAGACCTGGGCGAGCTCCTGCGAGGATAGTCGAAGGTGGTCTGGGGTGTCTCCATGCGCGCTAAGCCCTGCAGGATAAATCTTGGACTCGGAGCAAGGCTCCGGTCAGGGTTATTTGACCTAAGATAAAGAGAAGCGGCGGTGAATGGAAGGGGGTCTCCGGCAGACGTGATAGGGGAGACCGATGGCCTAAGCTTGACAATCCTAGCCAAGATTAGGATGACCAGAGGGCGAGGGAAGATGGTGGATGAGTGGAGCTGTCGATCGAAATGGGTAGATGGATGTGACGAGGCTCCGAACGACTGGTCGGAGATGTCGGATCGGCGGAGATGCACAAATGAAGGATTGAACAAATACAGGAACTATGAACGATAGAGTGATTACCTGAGGATCCTAAGACGATCCTGAGCTCCAGGGGATTCGGACGACAGGGTCTTTGCCTCGACTTCGCTGTGGCTGGTGGAGGAGGCTCGTCGCGGCGGTGCTCCGGCCACGAGAAGCGAGCTATGGTTACACAGCACCTTTCCGATGACCAAAGGTGGTCTCCGATTGCTGTCACCAAGGCGGAGCTTTCTAGGGTATTAGAAGGGTGTGCGACGTGAGCTGGGCTGCTGGGGAGGCGAATGAAGATCTTTATAGGGTGTCCCATGTAGCCGGATAGACCGAGTTGGGGCACACGATCCAATGATGATCCGCGACTCCCTAGGGATCTGCGAGGATCACCGATCCACTGGGGAGACGCGGGCAGAAAATCGGAGCTAGAAGGTGCAGGATCTGGTCGAGAAAATTTGGAGAAATGAGTGCAACAACCCGGATTCGCACAAGGGGAGATCCGGGAGGGGTAGTTGACCGGGGTCAACATTCCTCCGGGACCAATCAAAAAATAGAAAGTCAAAAATAATTGTAAAATCAATTAAGAATAGAAAATGATTTTAAATTTAAAAGTGTTCAAAATGAAAAATATTTATTATTTTTGAAACTATTTTTCTATGTTTTTTATTTATTTTTATGAAAAATAATTTATGGTATATACAGGGTAGTATATTATATACATGTATAAAATACCTATGTATTTTGTACATTTATTTTTATTCTCTTATTTTTAAACAATACTCCAATTTTGTATTTTATTTATTTACATCATAATTTTAAGAGTATAAAATAATTTTTGTTTTATTTTTATTATTTATGTACAAATATAAAATAAATAAGGAGTGATACATATTTACATGTATTATGTACAAGGTGAGAGAGAGTTTTAATTCTATTTTTATTTTAATTTTAGTTTGATTTTTATTTTTAGAAATATATACAAGGAAAATAAAAATATCTTTTTAGTTTTATTTTCGTAAAAATAAAAATAAAATATATACATAAAGAGTGTATATGTACAAGGTAGAGTGGCCCTATCTCTCTCTACTTATTTTATTTGGCGATCAGACCAATTTTTGGCCCTCTCTTGGGTTTAGTTCACTCAATATTTATTCTAAATATTTCCTTTTTTTCTTTTATTCTTTATTCTATTATTTTGCACAAATAAATGCTAATTATTAGATATTAACAAATGCATGCTTATTGCTAATTTATTGTATTTACAACCATATACATGATGCTTTGCTTAGATAAATATCTAAAACAAAAGAATAAAGAGTGATGAATGAGGATTCATCAATCACCCATATATCAGTCCCGAGTTGCCAGAGTAGAGACTAACACAGATATTCATTCATTTGATGGCATCTGAGTTTGGGTCTTTTGCCTTTGTAGAGACCTAAGAGATGGCCAGCAGCGAAGAGCGCACCGATGGGCAGCCCCAGACTACCACATATGTTTTAGATCAGGGCGCCATCAACAACACACTGTTAGCCTCCCTGGAGATGATGCAGAGACAGATCAGAGACCAGGGAGCCTTCATGGCAGATATGCACAGAGAAATGGCACATATGAGAGCTGACCGAGGAGAGCCGAACCGGGCGGTGGTGGAGAGATACCAGAGCTTGGAGGAGGAGACGGACCACATCCAGACGAGCTACAAGAGCTAGTCCGACCAGCTAGGCCGATGAGAGAGTTGCACAACCCTGGCATGACTCTTACACATCGTTGGATTCAGCTTCCGTCGACTCTGGGAGATTTCAGGCTTCCCCCTCAGACTATCCAGTTGTTGCCCAAGTTCCATGGGCTTGCCACCGAGGAGCCGCATCTTTACCTGCAGGAATTTGAGGTGATCTGCAGCATGGTCCATGACATATACGTGGATGAGATACCATCAAGATGATGGCTTTCCCATTCTCCCTGGTCGATAGAGCAGCCTACTGGCTGAAATATTTAAAGAGATACGTCACTTCATGGGAAAAGCTTCGGACCAAGTACTTGAACAAGTACTATCCACTCGGCAGGACGAATGCAGCTCGAGCGTTGATCAACAACTTCTCCATGATTCCCAACGAGCAATCCCATGAGGCTTGGGACCGATTCCAAGAGCACATTGACTTGTGTCCACATCATGATATTTCCAAGCCTAATCTGGTACAGAGTTTCTTTTGTGGGATGACACCGAAGCTGCACGGGCTTGTGAATGCTTCTTGTGGGGGCTCCTACTTCACCAAAGATGAAGATCGGGTCTGGGCCATATATGAGGTGATGGCCAAGAACTATACAGCGATGTCCCAGACCCGTCTCTACACTTAGGGGAAGCCCCCACCCTAGGCCGTGACCTATCACAAGATATCACGAGTCGATGCAGGTCCATCCACCTCTTCAGTAGCTGCAGTACAGGCAGAGTCGTCGGCCGCTGATATGGGCATCATCAGTGAGAAGCTTGATCGCACCGAGATTATTGAGAAGAAGCAGCGCTAAGGCATGACTCAGATCGATCAGTTGGCACAGGATTTGAGTGACCTGAAGACCCAGATCTTGTGTCTCCAGGAGGCACAGACGGCTTCTTAGCCCCGTCTCAGGTCCCGAGCTGATCCTAGCAGCAGCAACTCGACCCAGCACTCCGCCCAGTACAAACAGGTTCACCACATCCAGGCGGAGCCGTTCCAGTAGCCGCAGCACCAGCACCTTCAGCCATCACCATCTTAGGACACTCAGATGGTGGTGTATCAGTAGGATCAGCCATTGGCAGTTCTTCCTGCACCCCCTACGAGCAGGAGTCGTTGATGGAAGTCAACAGGATTTGGTATGAACGACAACAGCCTGGGATCCGTTGAGATCATCTCGAATTCAGGTGGTCGATCGGAGGTGCCTCATCCCAGCAGCAGCCTCCAGCTTAGGGTGGACAGTTCAGCCAGCCCCAGCAGCAGCCCCAGTTCCCTCACTAGCCACAGCAGCAGCATTACCAGTCAGGCAGGTCCGCAATAGTGAGTAGCTTTGGGGACATCGCCATTTTTGTGCAGCTTCACGAAACTTTTTGTGGTACAGAGGTTGGTAGTTCTTTTATTGTTTCCTTTACTTAGTTTCTTTTTGAGAGATATGGCATGTAAAAAGTATAATGTATGCAGGGACATCATCTATTATACATACATGTACACTTTTGTAGACATGGATGGACAATGGAAATGTATGAAATGTAAACAGGTTGAATGAGAAGCAAAAGTTTTAAATTCAAATGTGTGTGCCATTTCTCTTGCTTATGTGTATGTTAAATATTCAAATGTGGAATGTGTGTGCGTGGATTTGGTGTACTGAGTACCCGGATCCTAAGGGTGTCACATTGTTACCTAGGTAGCTATCTCCTCTCCAGACTCGCTCACAACTGTAGTGATGTCAGTCTTCTTGGGCATCACATGTAATGGACTAACCCACTTGCTGTCGGAGATGGGATAGATAAAATCGGTGCTCCACCATTTCGATATCTCCTTCGTGACTACCTCTCGAAGATTCGGATTCAACCATCGCTGGAACTCACGTGATGGCTTTGTGTCCTCTTCGAGATAGATATGGTGAGAGCATAGGGCCAGACTTATCCACAGGAGATAAGCTACACTACATCCGATAGCTTTGCATCAAAAATCTACATCAAACGAGATTCTTGCTTTCCAGTCAAATCTGCTGAGATAATGACTGGGTACATCTCATGCTCACCAGCAAGGAATCTATACTTCAACGACTGTGGCAAAGGTTTCAATTCTCAGCAACTGGGAGCTGGCAAATCTGGCTTCTAAAATGTATGAGTGAATGTGTCCAGATCTGCGTGTGAGAACTCTCGCTGATCATGAATATCTGGTGAAGCTGGCCCTGCTGGTGTATCCGTAATCTGTGTTGGCTCAGTCTCCACCCTAGCTGCTGGCTCTGTTGGAATCAGACAAGGTAACAACTCATCAAATTCGGCCCAATCTATATCTGAATCTGAGAGATCTGAATATGAATCACAAGAAATTTATTCTGCCTCGTTGTCCTGAACACGGTCTTCAGCCTCGAATGTGTCCTCTGCCAAGAGTGTGCTCTCCAAAATCTCCTTTGTTAGTCTGTGGAATCTGTCGGTGAGAGAAGGGCTTATGAAAAGAGATCAGACTAAGCGGTTTCATCATCAGTGATCACAAAGTCGCACTCCTGGTGGACGTCTCGCTCTGCCTCTTTCATTTGTTATGTATCACTAAACTGCTCCAAGCAAGCTGAGTCTCGTGCTCTGGTCTCTTCGATCATCTCTATTTGTATACTATAGCCCTCAACACGTAAGTACACCTTCCTACTATCATGGTCAGACACCACCTTGGTTGTGGCTAAGCATGGTCATCCTAGAATGATGGGGTATCGACCACAGACTTAGGGATCTCCATGTCCAACACAATGAAGTCCACGGGGAATTTCAGGTCCTGAATTGTGACGACCACATCCTTTAACAACCCCTTCGGCCTCGTAACAGATCTATCAACAAACTGAAGGACTATCCTGCTTTGTCGAAGAGGTCCAAACTCAAATCGATCGAGCAAGGATGCTGTAAGAAGGTTGATAGAAGAACCGTTGTCTAATAGAGTCCGATCAAATCTCTGCTCTTGAATATGGCATCTGATATTGGGAGCTCCTGCATCTGGCCTCTTGGCTGGCAAATAGTTCTGGATGGCGAAGCAGGTGGGATGATTGAGCACATGGATTTCTGCATTATGGTTCCTCTTCTTCCTATGGATGGTGGCTTTCTCTCTCAAGTTCCTATAGAAGAGAGCAATATGCTCAAGTGCCTCCTGTAGAGTCAGCTGGATATGGAATCTGTCAATCATCTGTTGGCTGAACTCTAGCTGCTGATCTTTTTTGGATTTTCTTTTTTATTCCCCTTAGCCAAGCAGAGTGCTTGAGGTAAGGGGATGGTTGGGTCCTCCTCAAATAGAGGGCTAGGAATGAGTTCCTGCTGCTGAGAAGGAATAGAATCCATACAAGTATCAGCATGCATCACATATGGACCCAAAGATGAAGAACCCTTTTCTTTATTATTTTTTTGTTATTTTTCACATAGTTCCCGGGGTACAGAAACTAGAAAAAACACTATTGGAATAGAAGGGGTGTCTTCAATACCACCCACAACATCAGGTGTTGTGGCATCAGTACCGCACTCTGGCTCAACATCTAGATCTCTGGTGGCATCACTATCACCCTCTGCATCTGGAGAAGCGACGGTCTCAGTATCGTTGGCTGGATCAACATCCTTGGTGGTGTCAGCACCACTGTCATCATCATCCTGAGCGGCATCAACACTTCTATCCTCCTCGTCTAGCGCTCTTGCATCCTCATGGTGTCGTCGCTTAGACGAGGCACCGCCGGCTGGCATCCTACCGCTCCTAAGTGTAACAAAGTCAGCATCAAATGTATATGAAGCAATGCCATCCAATAAATCACTAGGAGTGGTAGTCTCAGTGAACTATACCTGCTCAGATTTTCTTTTTAAGTTATTCAGGTTGGGCTCGATCTGAGCGGGTATGGTAGCCTTTCCTTTGATGATCTCCCTCATCTTCTAACGGAACTCGTCCATTTCCTGCTTGAATGTGGCCTGTTGGTCGGAAAGTAGGCGGGCTAGATCATCGAGTGCTGGGTTCTCATAGGCTGGCCTATGAGAACCGGATGGGTTGCCTCTCTGAAAATGAGGTTGCTGCTGGAACAGATGAGGGGTAGGCTGAGAATACTGCTGAGGCTGTTGCTGGTGCTGCCTCCACGGTTGTCCCTGCTGGTAGGGACAGATTCACACGTAGGTACGTTATGAGAAAAGTTACCCAATACGAATTAAACAAAACTATACAACAACAAGTAGTATGCATTTTAAATGTGTACAAAAGAACATTATGTAACTGATCTCACAAAGAATAACATTTTTTATTTGGATATGGATATGAGTAATCAAGTCTCGTGGGTAGTTTGCGGTCTTGGTCTGGATGAGACCTCACACTATGACTCTAAGGTAAAAGAAATTACCTTAGGGTTGGGGAGCCTCCGTAGGCATGCGGTGGGGTACAATGCATCCTAGCTAAGTTCCCAACACGTCCACTTAGCCCCACTTCCCAATAATACTTCTGATTCACAATTTAGATTCCAACCTGCGAATCATCGTGACAACCCAATCCTCCTTATACTCAGGAGAATTGTATTTCATTCCCAACTTCATTAAAACACATTTCCCGAACTCCCCTCTTCGTGTTACTACTCGGAATACCGACCAATGTGGCCTACATTGGCCCGTACACGAGTGTTAACTCTAAGTGACAAGCGAAACACTATCCGACCAACCATGACTCGTTGGGCTGCGCTCGAGCACCGAACTAAAGCACGCAAGTGTCGAGGCCAACACCGTTAGATTAGCACCTCGATGAGACAAGCAACATGTCCTCCAACCATCGCAGCTACAATAGCAGTTGGGATCGTGGTCATCTAGGCTTCTACCCGAGGCACCAAGGGTGCATGCCCATCCCTTGGTAGCAACTACTCCATCAGTCCGCTCCTCATGAAATCGACCTTAAGTCTTTAAAGATTTCTAAAAATCATTCAGATCTCTGGAGCGCGTACGAGAATGATCAAATTGACAAATGGTTACTACATCTAAGGATAATGTTCTAGATTGTTAACTCAACATCTAATCTTAAATTGTTAGGAATATTCTACTGACAGAAAACACAATTCATAACACAAATATCTAGTGGGCAGAGTACAGAAAAAAGAGGACTCTTTTGGCATTGAGTTATAGACGAACCTTCTTGAGTAAGTTGTCACCATGTTTCAACTGGTTTACAGTGATTACTTGTGTCGCCAATTATATATATTTTTCTGTGGTACACAGAATTCTGATGTTATATCACTACATCCATTCAAAGGGTTATTACTTGAATCCTTAGTATTATACTGAAACTTTTTGAATGGTGATAAAGCTTTTTGGTGAGCATCCAACATTTCTTGAAGGATATGGTTAGATCCTCAAGTGCATCACGAAAGCGTGAGCGTCGTATCGAATACGACGAGAAGCAACTAGTCGCACTAGTTGCTCGATGCAGCGGAATTTTTAAAAAAATTCATGCGACGAAACCACATGATCCGAAAACACTTCTCAGATCATTTCGTATAAACAACAAACAAGTAATAGGTTTACCTCTTGAAGCGTGGTTGTGATCGAGTCTCTAAATGAAGAGACCTCCTGTCTCAAGTCCGATCCGACGAAGGAGACGCTTGCGAGTGCGGGGATGAATCGCGTGCTTCTCGCAATCCATGTTGATGATCCAAGCGGTGGATCTCCTGATCTCGACACATGAGATCCGACGTCTTCTTCACGAGCGAGGCGCACCGAAGGAGACGGAGATCCACGAGCAGACGATCAGGCAGCATAACGACGACACTGCAGCGATGGAGAACCTCTCTAGGGCATCCATGGTGGACGGCCATGAGAGTGAGAGAGAGTAGGCGTGTAGAGAGAATTAGAGAGAGATGTGCTTCTCAAGCATTGTGTGTGTAAAGAGAGAGCATGGTATGCCTCTCTATTTATAGGGTTTTGGGATCTATGGATCTCAATCCATGGGACATATAAAATCAATGGATGAGATTGATTTATGTCAATCCAAAGGTCAAGATTGTTGTTGGAAAAAAGCCAACAACTTGTGATTTAAATTAGATTAAAATATATTTGACAAAATCAAATATAAATCAATCCCAAATCACATAAATAAATAAGGAGAGAATATACATGGAGATTACATCTCCATGTACGTTCAAGGGGGGGCGGCCACCCATTCCATATAGGAATTGGGTGCCGCCCACCTCCTTCCATATGGAGGCAATCTCATGGATTTCCATGAGATTGCATGCCTCCTTGATTTTCTCAATTATTTATTTCCAACAACTTTTGTTGGGATTTATTCACCAAAAAATAAACAATTAATTTTGGGAATATTGCAATCTTGACATTGAAAATTGTGAATCACATTCACAACCCAAAACAAAATATAATTTACATTTTCAATTAATTAGACAATGTGTATCCAATACACATTAATAATTAATCAACAAATACAAATTATAATTAGCTCTCTCTAATACATTATAAATCACATTTATAATATATTATGAATAATTGGATATTACTATCCACATTATTCTTATCCACAATAAATAAATCACATTTAATTATATTGGACAACTTATTCTCATGTGCCCACATAATATGAATCACATTCACATTATTCACATCTTTGATAATCAAATCATATTTAATTATCTAAGATAACTCTCCTTATAATATGAATCAAATTCATATTAGTCATGATAATTAAATCACATTTAATTATCCATTTTCTCAATGCTCGGATACATATATCAACAATGGAATTATCCATGAACTCTTTCAAGGATAATGCGCTTTCTCCGCGAATACTTGGAGATAAGGACATGGCGATTGTATTGTTCCACATATATTGACTTGGATATTGAGATTACATCTCAAATCCAGATCTCGGGCCTCACATAGATGCTTGATTAAATCAAGACCGTAGATCTAATCTTCTCATTACATCTGAATCACACTCAGATCAATGTCCAACATTTGGACTAAGATTATTACTTCTCTACTGAGAGGAGTCTCTAAAATCCAGATCCGTTTCATCACTCCCTAGGAATGGAAGCGTCATGGTTATACAACCGTTTATGATCACATCACCCTCAGGTATTCCCAATACATGTACATCCTGCATACTGGAAGACTCAGAATAAACTCGAAGTATTAGATCAACTTTACACTGTCTACTTCAGGGTTTTATCAGTAAGTTTCTCATTCGGTCATTGGGAATCGGTATCGATCATATACTTTCCAAAAGCATATATCATACCTAGATCTTGATCATATACTTTCCAAAAGTATATATCAAACCTACAAATTTAGTCAAGCTTCCAAAGCGAGACGACCATGCGCATGGAATTTGATTCTTCCCAATATCTCATGAGTGAGCTCATGTCTTCCGGTTCAGTAACTGAACCTGTATGATCCCTTTGAGAGATCGTATTACTCATATGCCCTTATATGCACACCAGCGCGCCGGTGTATAGACCTTGATTAGGTCATCAACCTATTGGTCTGCCAAATGTACATACTCAGACATATAGTAACACATCTGTCTCCGGTCAGAGGATGTGTGCCTATATCATGACGGCATACGATATAGGACTTTGGTTATCTCAATCTCGTTAAGTCAACTCTTTAACCTAACTAATCTGACACCTCCAAATCACTATTCCTATGCAGAGGACCTGCATCAAGAGGTCGGTCAGATATCAACCTAACTGAGAAAGGATTGCCATCTCCTACCCAGGCTGGAGATCATCTCTTAATAATCATTTGACGGTGCTTGATGAGTCCTCAATCTAACTCATTAGATATTCATCTAAGCACCAGCCTCTATGATTCAATAATTGAATCAACAGTTGTATGATCATCAAGATGGCCACGGTACATAACCCTAATTGTACTAAGGGACCTATTATGCAAATTATTTATTCTTCATTTCAGATTAGGGAATGATATTTGCAATAACATTTATTGCATAATGGCTCGCCGTGGCCTCGCATGTCCAACAGTTCTTACCAATCTGCACCAGAACTTATGATGTTGAGCTATCTTCTCATTCGGAAAATCCATAATAATAGATGATGAAGGATTTATATTAGCAGTTGAGGCTATCGTCCAAAATAATGTACTGGAGTTCACTAACAGATATTGTTTACGATGCATAAACAAACCAAGAGTCAAACTAATCTGCCGGGAGGTAAAAAAACAGAAGATAGCACAACTAGCACGTGCATCCATCTCAAGATTGAAGTAATAGCTAACTTTACAAACAAATTCTAAGTAGCTTCAACATGGCACGGTACAACAATTGGACTTTTCACAATCAAGGGCAAACATGATCATGTGAACCAAAGCTTCTTAGGCACCCATTCCTAAAAACAACTCCCCTACTATTCTAAGGGGGACTTTCAACATTAATTAAATAAAGATCCTTTGAAGAAGGCATCATATTTCTAATTGAAATAATCAAATTCTCATTTGACATTGCATCCCGACTGTTAGCAGAGAGCCCATTTTAGTGCATGCCTTCTTTTCTTGTTACATAACCTAACCAAATCAAATCCAGTCTAATACTAAAGAGATAAAAAATCTCGCATACTTTATTAACTAAACAATTAGTGAAATTGTTAAACGTAAGCCATCTCCCCAATTGTATCTTAAATTCTGAATATCAAAATCTCCTCCCCAAGATATAGACATTAACATCTACAATATTTCTTTCCATTACATTCAGATTTATGACTTTATTTATATCAATAGGTTACTCTAAAATGCAACATCTAACACTCACAGTCTGCATATGCGAATGAAGCAAAAATGTTCCCACCTAATTTACAGTCCGTATGTATGATTACACAGATGCAATACATCTTCTCGTCACAATTATTTATCAAGGCTAATGATTAGTTGACAGAGGTAGTAGTATATAGTTGAACTGTATGCTACACGTACATGCTTCCTTGCACGACCTGCGTTTAAATTATTTTTATAAAGCCCCAAAATCTACATCTCTTCTACTGACTTCAGTATTTCAGGAGCCCATGATCGCGGGAGGAAAGATTTCTAATGAACGACAAGGACCAACATTATAGTATACTGATCTTGTGATTTGAACAATGCAACAACAAAATACTCCCTTAATCCCTACCATGGAATCAAGGTTCTAAGGACTAAAGGATGAAAATCGGATCAATAATTGTAATTGTGTAGATACCCGCAACAAGAGGGGAGGGGACATCGTACCTCAAGAAAATCAAAACCTTGATTTCTCCATCGGTGAAGAACGACGCGATCAACGCGTCGTTCACGATGAGAACCGTATGAGGGGATGGACGCCTTGGACCTTCTCTATGCGATTGCAGCTTTGGATCGCCGATTCAAAGCACTCCGGCGAGCTCCGGTGAGGGGAAAGGGGAGGAGGAAGAGGGATGATTGAAGAGGAGGATTTTGGGCGTTTTGGAAGAGAAGGGGTTGGGGTTTAAGGGTAAAATCTGGATTCGGATCCGGGTTCGGAACCGAATAGGACCATGACCCCTCCTCGCTAAAATGGCCATATCTTGAGCTCTCGAAGTTGGATTTTTACGTTCCTGGACTCGTTGGAAAGCTATCGACGAGCTCTACATCTCAAATAAATTTTTTGGACACTGGAATAAAAGCGATTTGTAATTAAGCCTAGATCCAGCTGGATTTTGCAGTTAAGGCCCTGCTTGGGTTTTGGGGTTTCACATCATAAAAATCTCAAATGAAGTTTCATCCCTGAGACTTAAGATGATTCTAATTGGTTTTGACACATGAACCCCATGGAATCCTAGTCTCACAGGGAAACGAATGCATAAAAATCTCAAAGAAAGCAAACCCCATTAAAATCTCAAAGGGAATTTGACTACGGTTTCAATTCCATACCTGTGAACAACTGAGGGTATTTCTCCCTCATATACGCCTTAGGTTCCCATGTCATTTCCTCGATGTCTTGACTTTGCCATAGGACTTTAACTAATGGGATCTCCTTCTGCCTCAACTTCTTAACCGTGTGGTCTAGTATTTGCACCGGCTCTTCTGGGAAGGAGAGGTTTGGCTCCACAACCAAATCCTCGTAGGTGATCACGTGCCAGGGATCTCGGATGTACTTCCTGAGATTCGACACATGGAACACGTCATGGATGCCCTCGAGGTGTGGGGGAAGAGCCACCCTGTAGGTCACTTTCCCAATACGGGCCAAAATCTCGAATGACACCACAAAACGCGGTGCTAGCTTGCCCTTTGCAGCAAAACATTGTATGCCCCTCATTGGGGACACACATAAGAACACAAAATCCTCGACCTGTGATCATGAGAAACGCTTAGTCACACATGATTGCCTAAAAATTACCCATTAGGGCACAAATTCACGACAACATACCTGAAACTCGAGGTCTCTACACTGACGGTCGGTGTAACTCTTCTGGCAGCTCTACGCAGTCAATAATTTCCTCCTAGCAATTTCCACTACTCTGGAGGTCTCCTCAATGATCTGCGGGGTGAACATGGTGTTGTCTCCCACCTGCTGCCAGCACAAAGGCGTGGTGCACCACCTCCCGTACAATGCCTCAAATAGTGCCATGCCTATACTGGCATGGTTGCTATTGTTGTATGTAAGCTCAACTTGTGGGAGGTGATCCTTCCAAGATCCCTTCCACTCAATCATGCATGCTCGTAGTAGATCCTCCAAGGTATGAATGGTCCTCTCAGACTGTCCATCTGTCTGTGGATGGTAGGTTGAACTCATATGTAGCTTTATCCTCAAGGCTCTCATGAACTCTCCCTAGTAGTGTGATGTGAAACGTGAATCTCTGTCTGACACTACTTCCTTGAGTATCCCATGCAACCAAATGATGTGCTGAACATATAACTTGGCTAGTTGTACTGGTGTATATGTCATGTTGACCGGGATGAAATGGGCTGACTTGGTCAACCGGTCAATGATGACCTATATCGCATCAAGCCCTCCAGGGGTGCGCGGCAATGATGTGACAAAATACATGGAGATGCTCTCCCATTTCCACACCAGGATGGGAAGAGGCTGTAGTAAACCAGGAGGCCTCTGGTGTTCTGCCTTCACCATCTGGCAGGTACGACATCTGCTAACATGTTCGGCTATGTTCTTCTTCATGCCTTCCCACCAAAAGTGTTTGTGGAGGTCCATGTACATCTTGGTGCCACCTGGATATATGGAAAGTCACGAGCTATGCGCCTCATCCAGGATCTCTCTCCCCAGCTCCTTGTCATCTGGGACACATACATGGTCCCCCTTCTATATGGTGGATTCACGGACTCAAAATCCATCGAATTCATCCTTCAAGCATCTGTGGTACAAGTCTTGGATCCTCTGATATGTATGTTGCCCTTGGACGATCCTGTCCCACAAGCTGCTATACTTGGTTGGTACTGTCACAGCATCAGATGTGCCCTCAAATGGATGCCACTCACTCAGTGTAGTGAGCGCATCCCAAATCTGCAACCAGGCTGTCGAACCCTCAGTGTATGGTCGTCTACTCAAGGCATCTGCTACAACATTTCCCTTACCAGGATGGTAGGAGATGGAACAATCATAATCTTTTAGCAGTTCCATCCACCGCCTTTGCCTCATATTCATCCCCTTCTGATAAAAAATGTACTTGAGGCTTTTATGGTCTGTGAAGATCTCAAATGTCACCCCATACAAATAGTGACACCATATCATTAATGCAAAGACTACGGATGCCAACTCCAAGTCGTGAGTGGGGTAGTTGCATTCATGGCTCTAAAGCTGTCGTGATGCGTACGCCACAACCTGTCCATGCTGCATTAACACTACACCCAATCCCTCCTTGGAAGAATCCGTGTACACAATGAAATCTAAGGTACCATAAGGAAGGGTGAGGATGGGCGCATAAGTCAATCGCTCCTTGAGCGTTCGGAAGATCAACTCGCATTTGTCGCTCCAAACAAATGGGACATCCATTTGCGTCAACCGGTGAGGGGTAGAGCCAACTGAGAAAACCCTATAACAAACCTCCTGTAGTACCTGGCGAGGCCAAGGAAGCTGTGAATCTTCGTAACCGTCTTGGGCCGCTACCAAGACACCACTGCCTCTATCTTCGCAGGGTCAACTGACACCCCCGCCCCTAAAATCACGTGGCCAAGAAAAGCCACCTCAGAAAGCCAAAACTTGCACTTGTTGTATTTAGCATACAACTGGTGCTCTCAGAGCGTCTATAGTACGGTGCAAAGATGGTCATGCTCGTATTCATAATGAGAGTAGACTAGAACATCGTCTCTGAACACGATCACAAATCTGTCCAAATGCGGACGAAAGACCCGATTCATCAAATCCATGAATGCGGCAGGTGCATTCGTCAGCCCAAACGACATCACCAAGAACTCATAGTGGCCATATCTAGTACGAAACACAGACTTCATTACATCAGCTTCCTTTATCCTCAACTGATAATATCCCGATTGCAGGTCAATCTTAGAGAACATTGATACTCCCTGCAATTGGTCAAATAGATCATCTATCCTGGGAAGTGGGTAACGGTTCTTGACCGTTCTCTTGTTCAACTGCCTATAGTCTATGCATAGCCTTAGGGATCCATCATTCTTCTTCACGAAGAGGACTGGTGCTCCCCATGGTGATGTACCGGGGTGGATGAATCCCTTCTCCAACAGTTCCTGCAACTGTACGTTGAGCTCCTTGAGCTCAGCTGGTGCCAACATGTATGGAGGGATAGAAATCGGCCGTGTATCTGGCATTAGCATGATCTCAAACTTTATCTCTCGTGCTGGTGGTAGTCCAGGCAGTTTGTCTTGAAATACATTAGGGAATTCACACACAAATCTGACATCCTCCATCATCTGATCCTGTGTCTCTAAGCCTACTATGTAGGCAAGGTAGCCTACACAATCCTGGGTAAGAAACGGTTGTGCCCTCAAGATGGAGATGTACTCAATCCAGCCATCATATGTGCGTCCATCATACTGAAACGATGGCACTCCTGGTAAGTGGAAGACCACTGTCTTCCAAAAGTAGTCCAGGCACGCGTGGTGCCTCTCTAACCAGTCCATGCCCAGGATGATGTCAAAATCCTCTAACTGTATTAATAGCAAGAATCTCATACCCAACTATCTGTACCTCCACATCCTCCACTGCCTGGCAGATAATGAACAATTGGCCCCATGGTCCCTTGATGTAGTACGGGGAAGCAACCTTCATCACTGGCTTGCCCAATGTGGGCACCATACGATGTGCAAGGAAGGAATGTGTGGCCCCTCAATCGAAAAATGCATGTAAAGAAATCCCATGGTATGAAATCATACCTCTCATGACTGATCCAGAGGCATGAGCCTGCTCCTGTATCACTGCATTCAACTGCCCTCGTGGTGGAGCGTTAGATCTCGCAGCACTGACCGTTTGTTGTGAGGCTCGCTGGAAGTCACGACCACCTCGGTGGGATCCCAATCTCTGAAACTGGATGGAAGACCCAGTTGGTCTCCCACTCTGTTGTTGTTGTGCACCTGAGCTACTGGCACACAAAGGGCATTGGTCCTTGAAGTGGCCCGGCGGTCTACAAAGGTAGCAAGTACGACTGTCTGACTATGACAAGCTCCCACCAGAAAAGGAATTGTCGCCCTCAAATCCACGGCTCTGTGTCTGCGTAAGGGGACGAGAAGAAACTGTACTGTATCCTACCAAGGCATGTCTCAAGGTAGGCGTGAATCGGCTGACTGGTGCTACCGTCGCTGTCGAGTGGTGGTGACGGTCTCTATGGGACCGAGAGGAGTCCCGTCGTACAACCTTACTAGGCTGAGGTAGAGGCAACCATGACTGACTCCTCTGTAAGAGGCGTTGTGTCGCCTCCCACTTTGTTGCTTTCTCTGTGGCCTCCTTAATGGAGGTGAGGTCTAAGGTAGATAGCCGCTCCTGTACCTCCTCGCGCATTCCCCGGATGAACTTCTACAAGTTCTCCTGGGGGTAGGCTTTCCTAGCGGGGGATTGGCGAGAGAGCTCCGTGTATCGAATCAGGTACTCTTGGGCCATCATCGAACCCTGTCTCAACTCAGCAAACTGCCTTCTTTGATCTTCCACCCAATGGTCTGGGTCGAACTCTACACGGAACTCATCAAAGAATGGTCTCCCACATGATGGGTCCTGTCAAGTGCTCCTCGGTGGCATTCCACCACCGCTCTGCATATCCAGCCAGTAAGTACTCTGCAAATGACACCCATATGTCCTCAGGTGCACGTATCATTTTCAAAACTTTGGCAACCTGTGACATCCATAGCTCGACATCGTCGGAGGTGGTGGTACCAAGGAACTGTGGTATCGATGCCTGCTGGTATGCGTCGTAAGTGCTATGATGCTTCTGCAAAGCATTTGCATTCTCTGGTTACTCAGGCTCCAAGGAAAATGACAAGTTGATACTCTCCTCCCCATCGTGAGAGGGACGGTAGGAGGGGTCATCCTGCTGCTGGAGCCGCTGCTCCATCGCCTCTTGGCGCTGCTGAATCCCCTGTAACACCTGTACAAGGAGAGCCAATTGTTGCACCACATCCTGGTCTACACGAGGCGGCATGGTTCTGTATAAAGAACCAAGGCATTATTACTTGCTTTTCTTAAAAGAGACATTATGAGAAACATGTGGACATGGATGCAATCGTGCTATTCTCCTGTGGACTCGTGTTGGGTCAAAGGACTTCACACTATGCATTATTCGAATACCAATGAGAATTGATATGCATGGAATGGAATGGAGTACCACTGCTTTGATACCAAGCTGTGACACCCCTCGGATCTGAGTACTCGGCAAACCAAATCCACGCGCACACATTCCACATTTGAATATTTAACATACACATAAGCAGGAGAAATGGCACACACGCTAGAATTTAAAACTTTTGCTTCTCATTCAACATGTTCACATTTCATACATTTCCATTGTCCATCCATGTCCACAAAAGTATACATGTATGTATAATAAAAGATGTCCCCACATACATTATACTTTTTACATGCCATGTCTCTCAAAAAGAAACTAAGTAAAGGAAACAGTAAAAGAACTACCAACCACTGTACCACAAAAAGTGTCGTGAAGCTGCACAAAAAATGGTGATGTCCCCAAAGCTACTCACTGCTACGGACCTGCAGATTCACAAGTAGGTACGTTATGAGAAAAGTTTCCCAATACGAATTAAACAAAACTATAAAACAACTAGATGGATCCTTCTACTCTAGGAGTTTGACATTGAGATTAAGGATAAACCTGGAGTCAAGAATGTGGCGGCGGATCATCTCTCCTATTTGGAAAATTTTGAGGAATCCGAGCAGATTGATCCTATTTCTAGGACCTTCCTAGATGAAGCGATCCTTGCTATCGCCTCACTCCCGTGGTACGCTGGCATTGTGAACTATCTTGTTGTTAAGAAAGTCCCACAAGGTTGACCCAAGCAGCGACTTGAGACCTTCCTTGCGAAGGTCAAGTCTTACCATTGGATGGATCCCATCCTTCATTATGACAGAGGGGATAGCGTCTGGCATCGGTGCATTCCTCAGGAGGAGCACCACAACGTCCTAACATACTGACACAAGCTTGAGGCAGGAGTACATCATTCTTGGAGGATAACATCACATAAAGTGCTCCAATCCGGCCTATGGTGGCCTACCCTCTTCAAGGATTCTGATGAATTCATGAAGAGGTGTACTGACTGTCAGAGGATGGGCACTTGTGGATAGCGTGATATGATGTCGATGCATCCCATTCACTTCTATGAGGTTTTTGACGCATGGGGCATCGATT
This sequence comes from Ottelia alismoides, assembly GCA_037367405.1. Lineage (NCBI taxonomy): Eukaryota > Viridiplantae > Streptophyta > Magnoliopsida > Alismatales > Hydrocharitaceae > Ottelia > Ottelia alismoides. Next base: position 745,980 of record JAZKJV010003768.1, read on the forward strand.
TCATGGGTTCATTCCCTAAGAGTCAGGGATTCGAGTACATTCTATTGGCTGTTGATTATGTGAGCCATTGAGTTGAGGCCATTCCCGCCCGAACCGCCGATGCTAAGACTGTTTGAAATTTTTTGAGGAAGAATAACATTTCACGGTTCAGGGTGCCTAGATTATTGATATCTGATGCGGGGTCTCACTTTATCAACGACAAGGTGAAGGCCCTTGCTAACGAGTTCAGTATAGACCATCGAGTTGCCACTCCATATCATCCTCAGACTAATGGTCTTGCTGAAGTTTCGAAGGGAGATCAAGATGATATTACAGAAGGTAGTCCGCCCAGATCGAAAGGATTGGTCACTACTTTTGGACTCAGTCTTGTGGGCACATCGGACTTCCTTCAAGACACCTTTATATACATCTCCCTTTCATCTCGTTTATGACAAGCCATGTCATTTACCTGTTGAGATTAAGCATAAGTCACTTTGGGCTGTCACTAATATATTATTGGATCCAAAGAGTATAGGAGATCAAAGGAAGGCAGCCCTAGAGGAGCTTAGAGATACAACCTTTTCAAGCAGCCTACAATATATGGAGCGAGTAAAGATATGGCATGATTCTCACATCATCCATAAGCAGTTTGAGCCAGATCAGAGAGTATGGTTGTTTGATGCCAAGCTTAGATTATTTTTAGGGAAATTGCAGAGTAAGTGGAAAGGACCATACCCGATCCGAAAGGTGCATGAGAATGGTAGTATAGACATATCTGAGATGTCATCTGAGTCCACCTTTCGTGTTAACGGTCAGCGCCTCAAACCATATCTAGATCATGAGACGTCGATCGTTGACGTCGCTTCGATTCATTCTGCATGAGATGTGGTCTTTGACTCACATCAGTTGCATCTCGTGCTTGATTATCATTGTCTTCCACCTTGTATAGATCCAGATGTCCATATCATCTTATTCTTTAGTCTAACACCCTATCTGCATCTTGTGATTATGTTATACTTAGGGTGCACTTTACCCTAAGTGTAGGGGGTGTCAGATTCTTGATTATTTTTTTAATTATTTTTACCTCTGTTTTGCTGCCTGTACTTAGGGATATTTTACCGTAAGTATAGGAGAGGTAAACCATGTACATCCTTTCACTCGGTTTTCCCTTTGTACACAGTCTGCTATACTTAGGATTACTTGATCCCAAGTATAGGGGGAAACACCAAGCCCTCTTCATTCTATTATTTTATTCATCGTTGTAGTATAGCATTCCTTTTCACTTCCCTATACTAAGCATGAGTTATGTCTTCTTCTTTGTCACTCTTTGTTCACTCTGAGGACACTGTTCGAGCTAAGTATAGGGGGTGTCGTATATATTACATATATACTTTAACCATAACTCGTACTTTGTGTAAGTGTGTTAATAAATAAAATGGCTAAAAATCAACTATTAAAAATCGTAAAAATTTTAAAATTTTTCTTACTTGCACATACATAACTATTTATAAAAACTATTTTTTGTATAAGTGTCTGTAAAAAATGTTTTGTTTGTAAAAGTTTGTAAATATTTTTGGTATCAAAATTAATTGTAAATATTTTTGGTATCAAAACTATGTATATAGTACAAAATTTTTGTAAAATATTTGAAAAAGGAAAAGTTACAAAAACACTTGTGTAAATGTTTGTAAATAGTTTGCAAAACTTCTGCATTCATGCATACATTCAAATATTTTCAAAAAATTTGTACATTTTCAAGAACGTTGCATAAAAGGATTTTTGTATATACTTGTACATTCTTCTGAATCCTAGTTGACATTTAAACTAGCCTGGAGCTAAATTTGAAAATGGAGCTTGGTTAAGACCTTAATATACCTAATTCTAAGAGAAACCTTATCGGATTTAGGGTTGAGACTCTTCAGGTCCATTAGCGACTTAATTCTTTGAGTCCACTATGCTATGATAACATGTCATCTTGATGAGCCTAAGTAGAACATTTAACAACGCACACATGACTCTCACAGACAATGGTTTTACTTGCACCAACACCCTACACATAGCTCTCTACGGATGAGGTGGTGAGGAGGCAGTTTCCTTTGGCTTGGGGTAGCATACGAGAGTAGTACTTCTAGGCGGAACCTCTCGTCTTCTCCTAGGGAAGGAAGTACGCCTCAACTTCATCTGGTAGTGTTGAGGTCTAAATACAGGAGTTGTGGGTTACAATAATGCTTCAAAAGAGGGATAGTCTACTAGCTCAAGAGGAAAAAGTCCTTATGTATATATGCTACACCATGTAGATATGTTGTACATATGCACATCAAAAAATGTGCAAAAGAAAGAAAAACTCCAAAAAAGTGGCAGGTCTGATAGAAAATGAAATACTTTCCGGAGTGTATATAGCCAAATAAAGCAAAGCTTATGTTACCCTTTCTCATCTCATGAAGCTTGCAGCGGGAGACTTAGCTACACTGGTTTGGCTCCCAGGTATACATGACTACACTGATCATGGTCCATTGTCTTCTTTCCCCTCTTCTTGAGTTTGTTGTACTTGAACTTAGAAGGGAATACCCCGCTCCTCGAGGAAAGTGCTGCTAGACTAGGGCATTAGAGTTACCTTGTTGAGGGAGGTTGTTACCTTGTCATTTCTGAGGTGGGGAGCTACATATCACTTACACAGTACAAGAAAAGATTCATGGTCATTAGAGTTTGTGTATGTAGACTTCTTCTGATCAGGATTATTGAGGAGTCTTGACCATAGATTATTGGAACTTAGAGGCTGTTGAGTCTTATACCTAGGTCCAAATAAGGTTCCGACAAACTAATAATCCAAAGGTCTGACTGAGCCCCATCCTCCAATTTAATGAAGACAAGTTTAATAATCAACCTTAATTCGCCTTCTTTTTCTTTTCTTTCTCTTTTCACTTCTTTCTCAAATAAGTGTTTGCTAAGGGACTAGCAAAGGTAAAGTATAGGGGGGTGTTGAATCTCTTATTCTCACTTATTATTCTTTTATTTTAGCTATTTATCTTGGCAAAGCATCATGTAAATAGATTTAAATACAATAAGTTAGCATTATGCATGCATTTGTTAATATTGAGTAATTAGCATGTATTTGTGCAAAAATAAAAGAACGAGGAAAAGAAAAAGGAAGGAGGTATTTAGAATAAATACAGAGTGACCCAAACCAAGAGAAGATCAAGCATTGGCATGATCGCCAAATAAAACAAGTAGAGAGAGATAGGTCCTACTATATATTGTACATATTATTTGTGTAAATAAATAATTATTTTTGACAAAATAAAAATGAAATGTTCTTTTTACCTCATTGTATATAGTCCTAAAAATAAAACAAAAATTAAAATAAAATCTTCTCCCAGTTGTACAAAATACAAGTATATATCCTTCACTCTCTATCTGATGGATACCTATAAATAAATAATAAAATAAAATAAAATTTATTTTATACTCTGAAAATTATGTTGTAAATAAATAAAATATAAAAATTGGGGTATTTATGTAAAAATAAAAATATAAACATAATTGTACAAAATACATAGGTATATTATACATATATATAATATATTATATTGTATAAAGATTAATTTATTTTTCATAAAAATAGATAAAGATCACAAAAAATAGTTTGAAAAATAATAAATATTTTTCATTTTATACGCTTTTTATTTTAAAGCCATTTACTATTTTTAATGAATTTATAAATATTATGTAAAATCCTATTTTCTGATTGGTCGGCTGGGATTGTTGACCTTTGGTCAATGATTCCTCCTTCCCGTGTCAGACCCGGATCCTGTTCGTCGGAGCCCCTTCTCGAAATTTTCCAGCCCGACTCCATGATCCTTTGTCCTCGAGAATTGGACCCAATAATCCTTGTACCTCTAACATCCTCGTGGGTCCTTTGGCCGATCCGATTCGTCCTAGGGTTTCGTGCTTCACTCCGATCTTTCTAGACACCGGATGACCTATAAATCATCTTCTTCCACCTCCACAGTGCATTAGATCGTGCCTCGCGCCTCCCTCCAGCCTTAGATACCTCCGATTGAGTGACAGCTTCTAGAGGGACCCTTCAGATCAGAGTTTGGTGGAGCATCCACGTTGCCCAGCCTCGTGGCCAACGTGCACCGCCGTGATAAGCCTCCCGACCTTCCATAGCTTGGTCGAGGCCACAATCTCACTTACCACCTTCGCCTGAAGCTCTAGAGTTTGTCTAGAACCTCAGGTACCCTCCATTTCCTGTCCATTTCTTTATTTGATTCATCGACTTCATTTAGCATCGTTGTACGTTCATATGCTCCCCATTCAGATCGACCCGCCGCATCGCCATCCATCTTCCCCCGCAGTCTGATCACCCTTAGGATCGACCACCAGGTCGAGATTGAGGTCCAGATCTATTCTATCACTTTCGCTGGAGATCAAACCCTACCCTGCCATCACTTCTTTCTGTTTTTGCTCAAATAACCTCGACCGGAGCTTCGCTCCGAGTCGAGCTTACTTTCGCAGGTGTTTGCATGCGTTGGGACTCCAGTTCCAACCTCCAGAGGGTTCGCCAGAGTATCTCTAGGTCCACCTTTACCGCCACACATATCCGGCCAGCAACTTTCCCATCAGACCCGTCCATTCGATGCGGGAGACTTCCACGACCTGGCCGGACCCTTCCGATCACACATTGGAGCTGCTGAGCACATCTGAGGCTCTGGTGAAGTTCGGCGGGGTCCAGTTCTTTCAGGCACCCCTGCCACCATTGATTAGGCGTGGCTCCTCCAGGTTCATCACAGCCATTCGTCACCCCTTCTATCAGATGCGTTAGATGCACGATTAACGGCCATCCAGGTCGACATTCCCTGCACCGTCTTATTCCCGCAGACGCCATCTCGCCCGTACACCTGCTCCACATGCCTACACCGTCAGATCATCAGCCGAGTAGATCAGAGCCGTTAGCAGCCGCCGTCACCAGAGCTCGCCACGCGTCCCCTACGCGCTCCGCACGTGCCCTGCGAGGGTATATTGCATTCCTTGCCCCGTAGTTTTCTTGCTTTATTTTATAGTTTATTAAATAAAATTGTAGTTTGAACTTTTTGCATATTAGACCCTTATGTTTCCAGTATTTGCATTTTAGTCCCCCGAGTCTGAAAACACGTACACGCTCACGTGCTTTTGTGGTGTTTTTGCAAGAACGATCCTGCTCTTTCGGATGGTTATGTTTTGAATGAAATATTTCCTATATTTGCCCTTATACTCCTGTACCTGAGATAATTAGCATGTGCATGTATTGTGTGAACTTTTTACGCTAGTGCCCCTGGACTTTTTGGATGTGTTAATGTTTGGTCTGGAAACTTTAGGATAATTGCATATAGGTCCCTACAACTTGTGTGCCTTTTTTTTAATCAAATAATTATTAAACCAACCCCAAAATTTCCACAATAATTACCATTAGCTCCTGCTAATGTGATATTTTTGGTATTTTTTGTGGCTTGATTTAATTTTATTTGATATTTTCTAAAAATAAAAAATCCCTAAAAACATGTCTGACTATTTTATAAAAATACCCTAAAAAATTCCATAAAAATTTCTGTGTGTTTATTTTAGTGTGTGCTTACTTCATTATCAATTTTGTTGCATTATCTTTTATAAAAACACTAAAAATCACAAAAGACTAAAAAATTATAAAAATCATTAAAAATTATATAAAAAAAGAGATTTCAGTTTCTGTAATTAGGCCTTTTTATTTACTTAATCATAAAATATGCAACAGGCCTTTTGGGCAATTTTAGCATTTTAAAGTTGTCTTTTGGTCAGGGATGTACATTGTGTTTCTGTTTTGTATTTGTTTCATTTTTATAAAATCATATAAAAATTTGAAAAATATAATAAAATCATCAAAAATACTTGCATATTTTAAAAACATAAAAATATTTTTATTTATTATTTTTGAGCATTCTTTATATTAATAAAAAATGTTTAAACTTGATTTTCTTTATCTTTTTATTTGTTTTCTTATTAAAAAATATATAAAAAGCACAAATTAAAAACCACAAAAAGATGCCTTCTATTTTCTGATTCTCTACTACTTTTTAGGCTTTGCTCGTGCTCCTTATGTTCGACCCTGGTCGCTATACCGGGTTAAATAAATAGCGTAGACCGCTACATTAGATTTTGTGCTTGATTATTTTAATTGTGGTCTTGATTGATTTTCTAGATTGACCGTGCTTTGTGATTTTTGGTTGCAATGACCCTTAGATACAACTTAACCTGAGTTGCTCTAGCGAGTCATCAGTAGGGCCTTATTGATGACGTTGTTCCTACTTTGTGTGGAGCATCCTACTTGGTTTGAAGTACTGAATCTAGGTCTTGCCCTTACGGGTGTTTCCATCTCATCGGTTTGCGTCTGAGTACCTCTCTTGCGAGGGCAGTAGTGGTTTCGCCTATCGACTTCCTCTCTCTTTTCTTTGGCTTAGTAGCCACCCAAGACCGATATTGAGGACCTTAAAAAGTACAAATCACATGATACAAAGGAGATGGAACAAGTACAAGGATACTTTCCTAGCAGTACATACTCTCCTCTAGGGCTAGCCATTAAGGACTCGTGACAATATTTATGCCTAAATCACAACTCTAAAATTGTAAAGATAAAAATAGTCGAACCCTCACGGCTTCACATTGAGTTGAGTTGGTGAATCCAATTTTGTTCGGTGTTTGTTTGTTTAGATTAGGTTCAAAGAACAAAGTACCGCGTACTTGCGCATTTTTTTCATTCTTTTTTCTCACTTCCTCTTTGACCCCCGCTCATCATGAGCCTTCTACTGTTTTTTACTCCATTTGCATTCATCACCATATAATTCTTCCAAATAGATCTTCTCTTCTCTTCTCTTCGAGAAGATGACTCCAGGATAGCTTGTTTGGGCCTCCATTGACACACACACCGACTCCTCGAGTTCGGCATCAATAATTCGAGATGATTCCTAAGTGCATGGTTCAGACTCTGTGAACCACCCTCACGACTCCCCACTTCTTCTTCCTCCCACATACTAGGAAAACTCTCTTCTCGAATTCTGTCTTTTTAGATGGAGATTGTTTCACTCTGTACTCCTCTCTATCCCTAATAAGATTCAAAATTGACCCTAATTCTGAACTATTTTCTCCATCTGGTACCTGCATGTAGACTGATCGTGGTGTATTTCCCATTGCAGATCTTGAGCCCGTGCCTTCACAGGCAACATCAAAGATGCATCCTACAGGAAGAGGAAAGGGACCACAACAGCCGAACATAGAGCCATATATAGAGAATGGCATTTGCCCGAATCAGAATGAAGTGAACAATCAACTCTTGGCCTCCATTCATGCCATTTAGCATCAGTTAACTGACCAATCTCTAGCTCATGTCACCTCCCAAGATATGTTAAATAACTTGAGGATGAGATCGGAAGAAAAGGAAACACCTCGAGAAGGAGGTGAAGATGATGGTGACAATCATTATGTAGATGGACCTCGCGGAGGTGAGGGCGAAGCAAGGAGAGATCGAAACAAGCCAACCCTCAAGCAGTCATACAACCCTGGGTCCGATCACATAAATGAGTAGATCCAAATTCCTCCAGTCCACGGACACTTCGAGCTGAAACCGTAGCTCCTTGTCTCCTCCCCATCTTCCATGAGAATTCAAATGAGGATATGTACATCCATCTACATCAGTTCTGTCGTATCTGCAACACGACACACTACCCCAACATCCCATTGGGCGTAGTCAAGATGACCGTCTTCCCATTCAGTCTTCATGGAAAAGCACTATACTGGATCAACCATTTGGGGAAGGTGGTGATGACCTAGGAGGATCTGAAATCTGCATTCTTGCACAAGTACTATCCTCTCAGCCATCTCAATCTCATGCGATCGAAGATCGCTAGCATCTCCCTGGTACCCCAAGAGACCTTTCATGAGACCTGGGAGAGGTTTAGTGATTTGATTGAGAAGTGCCCCCACCATGACATCTCGAGGACTATCTTGGTCCAACATTTCTTTAGGTGTTTAATAGTGTCTAGTCAACATCTGTTTGATGCCTCCCGTGGAGGATCTCACTTCTATAAGGACGAGGATGCAGTATGGCAGATCTATGAGGAGATGGTTGAAGGAGAGGGCGTGTTATCCTCATCTCGTTCCTTCCAGATCCAGCCGCCACCACAGGTCCTCCATAAGATCGTGAACCTTGCGGTCATACATGAAGTCGACATGTGCGACAATTCAGACTTAAGCATCATCGTAAGTCACCCATCTAAGGTTGACATCATTGAGAAGAGGTCACATGACCTTGAAAAGCTCATTGGGATTGAGTAAAAAATGAAGGGTTTGGACAAGCTCGACATTATCACAAAGCAGCTGGAGCTGCTGGTGAACACCATCAGTGCCTGCAACGTAGTGACTGTTGCATTTGAGCCTCTAGCTGAGAAGGAGAACACAGACACATCTACCTAAGCCGAGTACCACTCAACCTCCAATCCAACACGTTTACTATGTGTAGGCCTCAAAGCAGCTAGCGCCACAACCACAGACGCAGATGGTTGTATACCAACCACCCGAGTTCCAGCATCAGTATCTCGAGCATTGTTCTACACCTCCCCGCTCATTCAAGAGGTGAATGGCATCTAGATCAACAACTGAACCGTCATTATGGACAACCCTAGGGTCAATAAAATGGCAGCCGTCCATATCATCAACAACAAGGAGGGTTTAATTTCCAGCCCAATCCAACTCGACAACATTCCTTCACAACAAGGTTACAACTGGAGGCAAAACAACTATTAGTAGCAGTACGGATATCGCCAACATCACTACCTACAACCAGGTGCTCAATATAATCACCAATAATCCTCTCAAAAGTATCATCAATATCCTTCTCTTCCTCGTCCTCCTCACTATTCTCAGGGTTACCAACAACAAACTCCCTCCTACCAGCAATCTCATTAGGAAGAATCTTCTAAGGTTGCACCGGTTAACCAAACCCTAGATTGTATGGCTTATCTTGTGAAGAACATGGCTGAGATGAGCCAGAAGATAGTCGATGTGACAACAATCAAAACTATCATTCCAGATCAAGTCGAAGCTGACCCCAACAACTTCCATCACAAGGAGCAGGTAGCCTGCAGTGCCCCACCCGATTAAGGTGAAAATAATGTCTTTTATCTAATGATGTTCATCTCAGGAGCGGTAGGACACTGCAGCCATCTGCGACGGCGAAAGGGGAGAACAAAGCATCTGACGGTGAGTCGTCAGCTAGCCCAACACTAGGGACATCATAATTTTTAGTGAAGCACCAGATACTAAAATAAATAAAAGGAAGAAAATAAAAAATACAAAAAGCAATAATCCAGGTGAAGTCATGTCGACCTTGGAGATGCCAGCACCTGCAGTAGAACTAAAGTCAGCCGATGGAGTCGAGCCTGACATTTTTTGGTCCACTAGATATAGATAATATATACCTTTTTTGCCATCTACCTCTACATAAAGACAAGGATAAAATTTGAATGAAAGTGAAAACATTTTTTATGATGCACATATGCCTTTTCCTTCTACAATTAAATAAAAAACCATAAAAAATTGAAAAATGCTTTGTGTGATCCTGACATCATTGAAATCTTGCAAAACATTATGCTTGAGATGCCTCTTCTGAAATCCATGGTTTACATGCCGATTGTGAAGAAAGGACTTAAAGAAGCATGTACAACAAAGTGTCAACCCTATAAAAATAGACGCATAAAATTTGAGAAGCATATCCTTACCATGGCTACAGTTAATGCCATCAACAATCTTCGCCCGAAAAGAAAGACAAGGGAGCACCACTCATCAGATGCACCATTTTCAATCAGGAGTTTGAGCGCATTTTGCTTGATAATGGGTCTTCTATTAACCTTCTATCAGCGTCACTACTGACAGAATTTGGACAAGGACCACTCAAGCCAACCAAGATGAATCTGGAGTTCGTAGACTGATCCATCAAGCGTCCTATGGGCATGTTGGAGGATGTGATCTCCACTATTCAAGGGATGCAATTCCCTATTGATTTCATTGTTCTAGACATGGACACCTCCGCACCTCAGCTCCATACCCCGATTATCCTTGGCCGACCGTTCCTTCAAACAACCGAGACAATAGTTGAATATGACACTGGAGAGATGACCTTCCTCTCCAGCACTAACAAGATCCAGATATAGAATGTGCCTAAGCCAAATCCAACTAAAGCTACGTCTAAAATAAGAGTGTTTGAATCTCAACATTCTGAGGACTGTGATTTTTTAGAAGAGATCATAGATACAAATCTATTTTTGAATGATAGAGAAACCCTGGGCTTCCTCTCCATAGAGAAGTATGGGAAAGCATAACCCAATTAACCAAAATCTTTGAAGATGAGACTTTTGTTGATGTGCCAATAGAGGAATTTGAATAATCCCCCTCATCTGAGCAGGAAGATTTCATTACATATCTATGTGATATTATGAATGATGAAGCTGAATTGCCAAAGGTAGAAAACCGACATATGAAAGAGGCAATACCTACAGTCATCATTGAAGTCACCACTGAAGTCACTCCCACACCTCCAATGCTCAAACATTTACCCTCCAATATAAAGTACGTCATCCTTGCTGGTGAACCAAACATGTATCAGGTCATTATCAATGCTCATTTGACTAAAGACTAATAATCTTGTCTGATGGAGGTTCTTTAACGAAACTGCAAGGCGATAGGCTAGAAGATATCAGATCTCCATGGGATTTATCCATCTTTGTTCTCGTATCACGTTTACTTGGAAGAAGACAACAAGCCTTTTCGTGAATTCCAGCACCGACTAAATCTAAAGCTTCAGGAGGTTGTGATGAAATAAATTCAGAAATAGTGTGATGCGAGATTCATATATCCCATCTCCGACTCCAAGTTGAGTCCCATGCATGTAGTGCCCAAGAAGTATGGGATCACCATTATAATTAATGACAAAGGAGAGGAGATTCCGACCATAGTACCAATATCAAGGCGAGTCTATGTGGATTACAGATGTCTCAACCTCACCACCAAGAAGGATCATTTTCGATTGCCCTTCATCGACCAGATTCTCCAGAGGCTGGCCACGAAGAAATATTTCTGCTTCTTGGATGGGTACTCCGGATACAACCAAATGGTGATCGCGTTTGAAGATCAAGATAAGACAACGTTCACATATCCATTTGGGACGTACGCTTTTTGACAAATGCCATTCGGGCTATGTAATGCCCCCACTACATTTCAGAGATGTTTGCTGGTCATACTTGCAGACATGGTGGGCAATTTTTTTGAGGTTTTCATGTATGATTTCTTGATCTACAGAGGTCCATTTGATCAATTCTTGGACTATTTAGATCAAGTTCTAAGGAGGTATTGTGAAGTAAACCTCGTGCTCTCGTGGGAGAAGAGCAATTTCATGGTAATCACATGGATCATGCTGGGTCACGTGGTATCAAAATGTGGCATGGAAGTGGACCTAGATAAGGTGGGTGTGATTTCAAAACTTGAGCCACCTACCAATATGAAACATGTTCGGTCATTTTTAGGGCACATCGCTTTCTATCGATAATTTATCAAAGTCGTAAACAAGCTCGCCCAATCGTTGACAGAATTGCTAGGCAATGAGTCTGATTTCGTTGTAGATGACCATGTTCTCCAAGCCTTTAAAATAGTTGAAAGACCTGATCACACATGCTCCTATCCTGCAGCCACCTGATTGGTCTCAAAGATGAATGCGTCAGATTTTGCAATTGGTGTTGTGCTTGGGCAAAGATAAGATGTGATTCCATTTTCTATTCGTTACACTAGCAGAATGTTGGATAATGCTCAGAAGAATTACACAGTGACTGAAAAAGAGCTTCTAGCATAGTGTTTGCATCGGAAAAGTTCAGATCACATCTCCTCGGATAAAGGATGATAATTTACACTAATCATTTTGACATCAAGTATATTTAGAGCAAGAAAGATGCCAAGACTCATCTAATTTGTTGGATCCTTCTACTCTAAGAATTCGACCTGGAAATTCATGACAAACCAGGCATCAAAAATGTGGTGGCAAACCATCTTTCTAGAATAGTTAATGTAGAGCCTCCTGAGAAAAATGCAATTCCAATCACAGAGACCTTCCTGGATGTGGCAGTTTTGTCTATATCCTCTCTCTCCTGGTTTGCAGATATTGTGAATTATCTCATCTCCAAGAAGACTTCCCAGACTGACCGAAAATTAAACGAACCAAATTCTTGGCTGACATTCATTTCTACGAATGGGAAGAACCACATCTATTCCGAGAGGGTGTGGACTTAGGGCTGGGTATCGAGCTGGGTTGGGTTGGGTTTGAGTTGGCCTGGCCTATGCTCATTTAGTATATGGGATAATGGGCCACGCCTAGGACCATTTTATTTTCAAATTCCAGGTCTGAGCTCGAACCCGACCCAAACAAAATGGATCAGGTTCGGATCGGGTCAGCCCAATTTAACACCTATGTACACCAATATCATGTGTTTCGTTCTTCTTGCATTTGTCTGGTTGTTTCTTATGCATGTGTGCATATTTAAGACTTTAAGTATGCTAACTGATTCATGGTTCTAACATTAGGTGTATGTTAGAAATAGAAATGTGGTAAAAAAAATGGCAACTTAAACCACCATTCAATTCAACATCGCATATTCTATTATAGATGTGTGCACTACGACCCAATATAGATTATTTACTTACATTTGTACATGCTCTAACATTTAAGGAGACATATTCCATTCTTGCATATTAATGTAATAATCTTGCATATTTATGTAATAATATCCTCAATCGACGCTAATAGATATTATTATTAATGGGTCTAAGCATTTATTCTACACATTTTTTAAAGATATGTAAGTTAGAACATGGTATTTGGAACGAACATGAATATACTGGATATAAATATCGTATCGGTCAGGCTATTGGGCTTGCGGGTTCGGGCCTTCTCAGGTCCGAACTCAGTCCGATAATCAATACTGGCTCATTTTGGAGCCCATGGCCTGACCACTAAATTTTGGTTTGGGTTTGGGTTGGGTTATACAGGTCGGGTTTTGGGCCAGTTCAGGCGGGCCCAACCCAATGCCCAACCCTACGCGGACTTGCATCTGGAGGGGGTGTATGGCTCAGGAGGAGATTATGGATGTCATGGAACACTATCACAAGCTCGAAGCCAGTGGACACCATTCTAGAAAGAGAATGGCAACAAATTTGCTTCAATGTGGCATTTGGTTGCCAACTTTATTCAAGGATGCAGTAGATTATTTAAAGAAGTGCAATGACTGTCAGAGAATGACCGGGGACATTAGCATGTGCAACATAATTTTCTGAAGTACATTCAGATATCCGACATCTTCAATGCCTAGGGCATTGAGTTCATGGGGCCATTCCCTAACAGCTAGGGATTTGAGTACATCATGCATGTTGACTACATCAGTAGATGGATGAAGGCAATCACCGCCCGAACCGTAGACAGCCGCACAGTCGCTTCTTGAAAGATAACATCATCTCACTGTTTGGAATCCTCAAAATTCTCATTTTTGGTGTGAGGAGCCATTTTATCAACAAGGAGGTCAAGAAGTTGACCAAAGAATATAACATTGAACATTGTGTTGCTACTCTGTACCACCTACAGTCCAATGGCTTAGTTGAATGATCTAATAGGGAGATTAAAACAATACTGTAGAAGCTTGTACGCTCGGACCGTAAGAATTGATCGCAACTGCTTGATTTAATTTTTTGGTCTTACCACACGACATACACGTCTCCACTTGGCATGGCTCCCTACTGCCTTGTCTATGACAAGCTTTGCCACCTGCTCGTGGAATTAATTCACAAATCTTTGTGGGCATTAAATTTGTACAACCTTGATTCCGAGCGAGGAGGGAAGAGAAGAAAAGTTGATCTGAACAGATTACTTGAGTTTCGAGACCGTGCATATGATAACAACCTGAGTATAAAGAGGAAGTCAAGAAATGGCATGACAAACACATCTGAAGGAAGACTTTCAAATCTGGACAGAAGGTGTGGTTATTTAATGTGAAGTTAAAGATTTTTCTATGCAAGCTGAAGAGCAAATGGGGTGGACCATTTATAGTGAAAACTGTCGTGACAATGGAAGTCTACTCACATCAGAATCGTCACCTAACACACAACCCTTTGTAGTCAACGAACAATTGCTGAAGCTATATTTAGAGAATGACATATTCATGTATGTTGTTGACTTAATAGAAGTTGTATTTCAAGATGAGCTCATAGAGGCAAATGGATCAGACATTTGAGCAGAAAAATCACAAAAAAATGTTTTTCTTTTCTTCTTTTCCTTTTTATTTTATCATCTCTTTAGAAAAGATGTCCACCCCTTTCACCACTACTATACTTAGGTTTCTCCTAAGTATAGGGAGGGTAAACACCTTGAATTATTCATTTATTGATCCCTCACATATCTTCTTAACTCTTGATATTTTATCTATACTTAGGGATATTTTACCCTAAGTATAGCGGGGGACATGTCGAGCCAATGAGTTCGTATATTCCCACCCTTGACCCTCCCTACCTTGTGTACTAACTTCTATACATAGGATTATTTCATCCTAAGTATGGATGGGATGATCAATTTCTCATTCATTCATTATTTTGTCATTGTAGTATAGACTGCTCTATACTTAGTACGAGTTATGTCTTGCTTTTTCTCTCTCCGATATGTGAGGACATAGCTCAAGCTAAGTATAGGGGGGTCGTATATATGTTGTATATACTTTAGCCATAACTCGTACTTTCGTATTTTCAATAATGTGGCTAACTCATAGAACACAAATTAATTCTTTGAAAAAACTTGTAATAAACATGTTAAAATGTTTTGCAAAATGCTTGATAAATATTTGGAAATCTGTTTGGAAAATATTTTTAATATTTTCAAACCTTTGTAAAAATGTTTTATTTGTAAAAACTCCTTTTATTCGTTCGAAATAAAATATTTTGAAAATCTTTTTGCAAATGATTTGAAAAATGGTTGAAAATTTGTTTGAAAAATCTATATATACTATTTGGAAAATATATGCAAAATGATTTTCAAGGTTTGCAAGTGATTGTAAAATTGTTTGTCAAAATTATTTGCAAAAATAAGTCTTCAAATGTTTGCGAAAATATTTTCAAAAATATTTTGAGAATCTTGTGTAAATAACAACCCAAATAAGAGCCTTACAACATGGTATAAAAACATGTATGTTAATTCTCTCCAAAAATCCCTTGTAAATATAGATGCACTTTAATGTAAATAATTGTACATATTTCTTTCGATAATCTTATTCAAAATCCCTAAAATTTTGTAAAATTAAAAATTCCAAAAATATTTGCAAAATCTTTTCAAAAATTGCATAAAAATTGTAAAAGCTTTTCAGAATCCATAAAAGTTTAAAAAGATTAGAAAATTGCACCACACAGATATTTTTCTTGTTGTGTACATAGCATTTGCATTTTTCACATTGATGTTGATAATTGACTAGTTTAAGTAAACTCTAAATATTGGAGATTGGTTGGACCTTAATCCACTTAATCATAAGAACCTTATAGGAATTGGAATTGAGACGCTTCAAGTCCGCTAGACTTAATTCTTTGAGACCACAAGACTCAGTTCAATGACATTTTGATTGCATAAGTAGAATATTTTGAAACATACGCATGACTCTTGTCGATAGTGACCTAGCTTGCACACTGAAATCTTACACCTTGCTCAACTCAGTTAATTGGTACATGGCTGGATTTGCCGGCATGAGACACAAGCCAATGGAAACATCATAAGTCACACATTTGTGGCCATTGTACCCTAACCCGATCTAGTAGTGAAGAGGTCTAAAAACAGAAGTTTGTGGGTTGCAATAATGCTTCAAAATAGGGATAGTCTACTGACTCATGAGGAAAAAACCTTATGTAAATGCTTCTGTATATAGCATTAAAAAATGCATATAAAAACTCCGAAAGAATAGATGGGAAAAATTCCAAGAAAATCAATTCCCGTCGGAGTATGTATATATATAGACAATAAGCTAGCTTGAGCTTATTAGTCAAATCCATGAGAGCCTACAACCAGATGACTTTGCTACACTGGTCAAGAATCCTAGGATAGGCAGCTACAGTGGCTACCATCCATTCTCTTCTCCACTTCTTCTTCTTGAGCAGGTTGCACTTGAACTTAGAAGGGACTATCCTTCTTCTCAAGGAAAGAGTTGTTGGATTATGGAATTAGGGTCATCGTGTTGGAAAAGACTTACTTTTATCGCTTCAATCGAGAGGAGCTACACATCATTGACACTGTACAAGGTAGACTCATAGTCATAAGGGACTGCGTATGACATCAACTTGTTCTACTGGCTTTTGAGGAGACCTGGGCAAGGTCTTGTGGGTCTTAGAGGATGTGTGTTTTAAATCTGTTTCCCAATAAGGTTCCAACCAAACCTAACTTCCAAGGGTCCAACCAATCTCCAAACTTCGATTTTATGAAGATAAGTTTGAAACTTAAAATTAATTCAAGTTCTTTATTTTCATTTTCTTTATTTTATTTTATGCACTTATAGGCATAAGTGTTTGCTAGGGACTATCAAAGGCAAGTATAGGGGGTGGTGAATCTCCATTTCATCACCTTTGTTCTTTCATTTTGGCCTTTAAACTCTAGCTAAATGCATGTAAAGAGCATCATTTTGCATAAAATAACACATATTAATCATTGTGTAAATATTGTATAAAACACTATACTAAAAGCCAAAATAAAAGAATAGAAAAAAGAAAAGGAAAAGCAATGAAATGCCATAGGTATTAAATGGCCCAAAACCTCGATGCCTAAGCATCATGATGACTGAGTTGACAAAGAATAAAGTAGGGGGAGATAAGGTGCAAAAATACAATAAAACCCTAATTTATAAATCCATAACAAGTCATTTTTGGGACCTATTTTATTCTTTATTATTTATACATCGAATCAAGGAACTTTATCATGAAAGTTGTAGATAAAAATATATAGAAAAATACAAAATTTATTTCACACAAAAATAATACATATTGTGCTTTCTACACCCAGAATAAAAATCTAAAATCCCAAATTCACAGATCTGTATTCCTCCATATGAACTCAAAATTCATCAAAATTCACCTTTAATTGTATTTAACTTTTTTTACCTATTTAATGAAGTTTGTATCATTTAATTTTGAGTTAAAATGCAAAAGTTAGTTTTTGGACCCCTATTGTACAATATACTAGAATAAAATATTCATTTTATTTATTCCTTATATTACTCATTATTTTATATTTTCATAATTGTGTAAATATTATTTATAATACATGCACAAAATTAGGATAAAATAAAACTAATAAAGCACATTAAATTAAATAAATATACAAAGATACGTAGATGGATTATACATATACATACTTGTATAATAATCATACATATTTATTTAAGTGAACAAATTACCTCGGAAAAATAAAATAAAAATGTATTTATATGTATTTAACAAAGTTATAATAGACAAATTATGTACATATAATATATAAATCTAAAATATAAAATAAAAAAATGCATACTATATAGATGAATATACCTATAATTCCACATGTAAAAGTAACATAAAATAAATTAAGTTGTAAAACTAAATAAAATTCATAATAAAATACTACATTAAATAATGAACATTTCTTACATTTTGAGTTTTATGTAATTAATTCGTTTATTATTTTATTATTTTATTTTTTATTCTTTTATTTTCCTATTCTGCCCTCTAGCGGTCCATATGGACCAAGGAGGAGCCTGAATCAGTTGACCCCGATCAACTGTCTTACTCCCTAGTCTTGTATCCATCAGAAGACTTTTGAATCCTCTTCCTTGAATTTTTCCTCCAGATTCTTTCAACCATTTTGCTGGACTCTTTCTACTCTTTTGCTCGTAGAACATTGCACTTTCACACCCAAGCATCTCCTCGATCGATGAATCATACCCTCGGGCAGAATCCTTCATCAAATACCCGCCTATATATAACCCCTCCGCCCCCTTCGTCTCGAATTTGATATCTCTTCACCACCGTAAACCCTAACCCTAATAGTGCTCTAGGTCCCTGGTGACAGCAGGTATCTTGCCAAGGGTTCAACGAGAGGAATCAAGCGTGAATCAAGGAAGATCCAGCTCGTCGTCCATTTCCGCCGTGAGTTTTCAACTCCTAGTCTTCTAGGCCCGGTGAGCTTTCCTTTCTTGCATTTTTCTGCTCCAAGGATTAGGATTAAAATAGTATAGCTTTCCTTTCTAGTTGAACTTGCATCTTATTTCATAAAAATTCAAAATCGAAGTTCATCGGAGTCGTGCTCCGGCAACCTTTTCATTGTGATTCGACTGTGCTCCGATGCATCTCACACTCCCATCTTCTTTCCATTCACCCCAGACATGCTTGTTCCCCTCGATCTCGCTCAGATCGAGGAGTCCGCTCTCCTTCTCCGCCACCTCATCAGAGAGCGCCTCCACACTACTCTCCACTCCATTTCACTCTAACATAACCCCCAGGATCCTCCTTTTTGTGTGTCTGAGCTTCTACTTGCAGGTACTGGAGGTCAAAGCCTCTAGAGAGGAGATTTTGACTCAACTCATGGTTCCTAAAACCCAAGAGCTCCTCCGACCTATAGGGACCTTACCATAGGTCTTTGGACCCTTATGACGCCATTAGCACCTCCGGTGAACCTCCTAGAAGCTTCGAGGCATTTTTGCAGCATCGGTGATCCGCCGATGAGCGAGTTATATTAGATCGAAGCCTGGAAGAATAAGCATTCTTCCTTGTTCTTCCAGGCTACCTATTGGTCATCCGATCGCGTTCGCATGCCAGAACACACAACCACTATCGGATGCTCCGTCCAGCATCTGTCATATCCTAGGGTGAGATCTAATACAACCCCTCCAAAATGAACCTGTATCAGCCATTGGGATTGCGCCATGTGTACAAGTGGAGACATCAGCGCTGCCCGATTCTCCACGCGGGGGTATTGTGCGCTTTAACACCCACCCTTTTTGTATTTTATTTTAATTTTATAAACTTTCTTTTACAGTTAGAAATATTTTTTAGTATTTGCTATTAGGCCCGTAGACTTTTCATATTTGCATTTAGGTCCATTCCATGTCACCACTTGTGTCTGTACACGTGAGTGGATTGTGTATTTTGTACCTAAACCCTCTAACTTTCTGTATTTATTGTTAGTCAAAGTTTTTATAGTATTAGTGTAATATTTTGTGTGATATTTGCATATCCCCCCCAAACTATGTATGAATTGCAGAAATACCCCTTCAAGTATATATTATTGGGAATATTTGGGAAATTTGCATTTTTAGACCCAACTTGTTTAGGATGTTCGGAAATAGTGCCTAAACTTTAAATATTTATAATAATATCCCTACTAGGTTGCATTTTCTTTTTGTTGATTTTATTTTTGTTAAAAATAACTCTTTTACCCAAAATATTATATAAAATTAGAATAGATACCTTATATATTAGTCTATCACAAATATTTTTATTACAGTTTTATCCTATATTCTATTTATTAAAAAATAAAGATATTTTTTATTATATAATTTATAAAAATACAAAAATATAAAAATGTTTTGAAAAATTCTAGATAAATTATTAGTTGTTTATTATTGTATTTTGCATCAACAAACCAAAAATCCTTAGAAATAGTAAAAGAAAATCACTAAAAATTTAAAAGCTCAAAATCCTTATAAAATTTATAAAAAATCTATAAAACCTAATATTTATTTCTATTTCTAGTTTTTGTTTATTATATTTATATATTAAAAATAGTTTTGTAAAATTTTGGAGCTTTTAGCTATTTTTAAATTCAGAAAAATGGCCTATTTATATAAGTCACTATTTTGACATTTTAATTCAATTAGAAATAAAAAATCAGTAATAATAATAATAATACCAATAATGGGGAAAATGTAAGATACAAACATTTTAATTCTTTATTTTTGAGTTTTTATAGCTATACAAAAAAATACAATAATCTTCTTATATATATAGATATTTTTCTTATTTTTTTTAAATATTATAATTCTCAAAATATTTTCTAAAACCTAACAAAATCAAAAGTATTATACCTTAGGGTATTTTCCAAATTTTATCTTCATTTTATATTTTTATTATCCATATTATCTAGATCACACCCCTATATCATATATTTTTAGACTATAATTAATTATTAAAAAATTAAAAAATTAAAAAAAGAAATCAAAAAATATAAAAAGAAATATAAAAATTATAAAATAAAAAGTACATAAAATATATAAAAACAAAAATTCTAAAAAATAATTAATTAAAAAACCACTGAAAATTACAAATCTTCACAAAACCCTACAACATTTATTGTCTTTTTAGCTAATTTTTGTTGTCTATTCTCCATTCTCCCTGTGTTTGATGCCTTATACATAATTCCACTATACTTACATATACATAGTTATAATAATTTTGACCCCTCATTTTGATTTTTTGTCTAATTGCTTGTGTGGGTTAATTATTGAATTTCTCAACTTTCGTGAGCAGTCGCTTTAACAACAATTTAGTTCTCATCATGTGTAGACTACATTAGAACCTCGCGGAATTCAGATTTTCAACCCTCAACATAATGGATTTAACATGTTGTTGATTAAATAATAATCAAAAAAAGAATTTAAATAATATGCTATGTATAATCCAATACTGCCTCAATAATATGGGGAACAATATTGGGGTCACTACTCATGTGACCCATCTTTTTCAAGAAACAAATAATCGGATCCATGAATTTGTATTCCGGAGTCCTGACTACACATGAGCATCTCCAAAAATACAACCCATGGTGATGGAGTTCTCTAAAAAACTGATGACCATGGATGCCATCATATGACTTGTCCATATCTTGATTAGATTGAAGAATAATCATTTCGAATCATATTCTCATGGTTAATCCAATAAGAGAACTTATAAGCAAAGATTCTTGATTATTATTTAGATTTATCACCATTAAAAACTAAAACAATCAATCATACAATCCAAGTAATCAATTCATGCATACAATTTGAATCTTCTTAGCTTTTAGAAGATCACAATATCACCTACTCACATTCAATCTTTCTCAAGATCTCTTCGGCCAAGTCACACTGAAAGAAGGGTGGATGCTCTTCCTTAACCATGTTAAGGTACCAATTACTTAACTATATTGATTCAAAATCAATCAATTTCATAAATAAACAAAGGAAGAATTAAATACATACATTCTAACTTATTTCATACATTCAAACAAACATTTAACAAATTCATATTCTAAATTTGCAAGTTGCGATCATCACACTTCAAATTGAAAGGCATCATATAATGTGGACATTAAATTCATTATGATCCCAAATATTTCCAAAATATTAGGTCCAACTCGTGATATGAATAAATAATATATATTCTCATCTATTTTGAGTCTATAAATTCAAGAAACAAGTCATAGTAATGATCAAGTCATCTTCCAACTCCGCCTATGGAGAAATCAAATTTCTCGAGATTGCACGATCGTAATCATGTCAAACTTTTTCGCACTGAATAAGGACTTTATTAATGACCTATTAATCAGTACTTTATATTATTATATGACTAAAAAATCAGTAGAAAAAAATCTAATATTTCTAGATCCGATTTTTTATATTTAAATCGGGGTCTGCGATTGCTTTCGACACCCAATCCTTCTCCCGAATGCCGCCAACTTTTGGCGACTCTTTTGTGAATGAGTCCAGACCATACATACCGTATATACCAAAAAATATGTCATAAGGGGAGAACAATAGCAACAATTTATATTACCGAATCATTTGAAACATAACAATCATAAAAAAATGTACTCGATGATTTGGGAAAATATAGACGATCATGCCTCGATGCAATATGAATACTTTAATGAATGGCTTTGATACCAATTGAAGGGAGTTCATAATTCTACATCACAAAAACATGAAAAAATAACAAACAATACAAACAAGTTAAGTTCATCATATGAACTCCGATACATGCATAACAACATTTATTGTGAAACCACATGGCATAGGAAATAACTTCCAAACCATGTCATCAAGTCATAAGAGTGATATGGTTACCTTTTTAGCATGAATCTCTAAAAGGAGAGACCTCCTGAACTGAGTCCGATCCGACGACTCTTCTCTCGCGGGTGCGAAGATGACTCGCGTAGCTTCCCACAAACTTTGAAATCAACTTCTTCTTCAAATTATCCAAGCCAAGTGGAGATCAAGATGATCTCTGTCTCTTGATTTCATCGCACAAAATCAAATCCTTCTTAATGTATAAGAAGTATAGAGAAGAAGGCTTTCTTTTGTCTTGAAGATATGAACTAATGTAGAGAGGGTGGAGGCAATATGGTTGATGTGCATGGCTATGTATGGTAGAGAGGGGACAACCAATAGAGTTCTTAGCTCTCTCTTTCCTTTAGCCTAAGCAATACAATGTGGAATTTATGGAATGAATTGTGCTCCCAAGAGAAAGGACAAGCCCTCTCTTATATACTTTAGGGGGAACTCCCTACAAGTCCTACTCCTAAAGGGAATGTCCACCCATGTGAGCCCTTGGATGATGATATAAAGATAATGAATAAATCCTTTTCCTTAAAGTAACAAGATTCCTTTTTATCTTATAATTATCATAAAAATAAATCAAGATATAATCAAAAAATAAGAGGCTCCAAATCATATTAGGACTCAATGGTGGACGTCCACGTAGAGCCTACATGGGATGCCCATCTTCTCCTATTTTTGGTTTTAGCTTCCTTTTATCATTCCATTGTATTGATTTAATTATGACAATCATAATTGGTTATTTCTGAGAGATACCTCATAAATTATGAATCTTATACATAAACCCAAAATAAAATGTAAATCCAATTTACATTTAATTTCAAATGTGAATCATATTCACATATATGCCTCGGAATAATATATGAATCATATTCATATATATATATATATATTATAAATATATTTATATTAAGTAAATAATGTAAATCATATTCACAAACTCTAGAAAATGTCATGGTAGATGATCTATCCATGAAGTGAAGTTACTGAAATATATCTAGTTTCATCACTCCCTCAGAAAAATGGAAGTGACATGGTAGATGATCTATTGAGATATATTTAACCCAGAGTATTCTTAATACTCCATCATCCTTCATACTGGAAGACATTAATATATCTAGAGTTCAAACCCTTGTTTGATTGTCTCCTTCCAGGGCATATCATAAGATTTATCCATCGATAATTGGGTAATAATATTAATCATATACTTTCCAAAGGCATATATTAATAACTAGAATTCATGTCTTATTATATAAATAATCTGACCAAGCATGGAATTATATACGACCCCAAATATCTCATGATGAGCTCTATCTCCCGGTTCATCAATTATGAACCCGTATGACCCCTTCGAAAGATCATACACCTCATGTCTTAATATGCACACCAATGCATCGGTATAGGACCTTTGGGTCTTCAACCTAATGTTTTGTTTAATGTGCACATATATATAGGTGTTTATCTATCACTAGTCAAAGGATACATGATCGATCATGACATTTACGATTCATGTCTTAATTTTTCTCGATCTAGTAAAGTCAACACTTTGAGTGAAATAGTGAACAATTTAACTTTTTGTTAACATATTGACTTTTAACCAAAATTTGACCATTTGTGTTCTAATATGAACCGAGGTCAACAATTTGACTTTTCTTGTCAATCTATTTACTATTAGGTCAACATGTTGGCTTAACTACTCCGTAACCTATGAATCTCAATTCCCATGCAAAGGACATGCATCAATGATCAGTCAGAGATCAACCTTTAGAGAAATATTTCCATATCTTTCTCAGTTTGGAGATCAATCTTGAACATCACATGATGAAGTTAGTTGTGTTGTCTCAACTGCATGATATTCAATATGGCCATGGTGCATAACCATAGTTGTACAAAGGGACCTTAAGTGCAAGCAAAATTATTCAATTCATATGAAAAAATAACTTTTATTACATTAATAGGTCACCAATGGCTCACGAATCCAACATATTATGCGACTCAATATAGAGATATTATTGATTCATTATTTTATCTTACTGTTAGTAGACCAGACATACTTTTCAGTACTTTTCTATATGCTAGGTTCCAATTAAACCCTAAAGAAAATCACTTAAAGCCATAAAAATAATCTTAAAATTACTTGAAAAATACTTATAATTATGAGCAGTGTTGCCCTAGATTATAAAAACCTTGAATTAAAACCTTATAGTGATGTTGATTATACTGGAAGTATAACTGATAGGAAACGTAGTAGTGGGATGTGTCATTTCCTTGTAAATGCACTGGTCTCTTAATTCTCTAAGAAATAAAACTATGTACCCTAATAATTCTCTAAGAAAAAAACTATGTAGCCCTATCAATAATAGAATCTGAATAGATATTTGCCTTTCTTGAATTATGAGAAGTGTTGTGGATAAAATACTCGTAAATGACTTCGTATTAAAGTTTGAAAAAGTGAAAACTCTATATGATAGTACAAGTGCTATAAATCTTTCAAAAATTCCCATATTACATTCATGAACTAAAAACATTGACAATAGATAACACTTCTTGTGAGACTATATTCTAAAAGGAGAAATTTCCCTAGACTTTACAAATACATAAGAACAACTTTCTGTTATATATTACTAAAGCATTGAATATTGATAGCTTTTCCTATCTAAAAAGATACTTAGGCTTATGCCAACCGAGTGACATCTACTAGAACCTTCTTTGAAAACATAATTTTTACAAAAAAAAACAAGTAAAATTATTTTTTAAAATATTTTAGTATCAATAAATAAGGAAAATTACTTTATAAAGAAAAGAAAGAACTCATTATGATAAAGGGAGAAAATTCTTTTCGATTAATGACAAAAGAGGGAGAGAATTTCTGAAAGCCAAAATTAAGGGGAAGTTAAAAAAGAATAGGTGTTTCTTAAAATAATTTGTATTGAAAATTTAAATAAATAAGATGAAATAAATACAAAGTTTGAAAAAGGAATATAAATGTTGTCATTAACAAAAGGTAGGATATTGTTAGTGATTTATATTTTACTAATGACTTTGTTGTATATTTATTTTATAGTACGATTGATTTTTAAGGTAGAAATTCAATGATGAAAAGTGTAGAGAAAGGTATAAAGCATTTTGAGACACAATTTGAAGCATCTATCTCTAAAAAAGCTCAAGGCTTAGAAGTAAAACCTAGAGACTCGATTCCAAAAGCTTAAATACATTTCTCGAGAAAGTTTGAAGACTTTAGAGGTCAAGAACAAATAAAGAAGACTAAGGTGAACTTCAGCAAGTTTTGTCTAATCAAACGATTTACAAAGTTCATTGCGCTGAAAACAATCTTTGCATAGTCTTTAACAACAAGCAAAAATTGGTTTGAAACATCATAATCTCAAAATCAATTTTTAGACATATGATTAAGAAACTTGATACCTTGATCGATCAATCCCTAATATTCTAATTTATGAACGTCAATGATCAATATATGATTATTTGTTTTGGATCTGATTTATCAACCTTCTATCATGATTGATCAACCTATGATCGACCAACTCCTTATCATAATCGATCACTTTTAAAATTAGTGTTCGATGATCATAAAAATGACGGATCGACACTTTTGATGAACACACATTTGGCTAAGATAATATGGTCGAGTTGTAGTACACCAAATTATGGGTCAATCATAAACCAAGCAAGAATTTCCATAAGTGTCTCGATTTAATTTTTCCTGGATAAGTCCAGGGTTGAACACAGGCACACTACCAATTAGCTTATCTAATTGGGTCCTAAGATAAGTGATAGGCTACTCTAAGGGGTTATCTAGGTTAAGTATGCAAAATACAACATAATGGATATATGATTTTTATGGATTTTTTATGCAACTGAAGATAAAAAATGAATACCAATGCAAATCACAATAGAAAATACAAAACGTACAAACAAACACAACTGGAGTTCCTGATTAGATGATTTACAAGTGAAGTTTATCAATCATTCCATGGTCTAAGTATGTCATCAATTATCTAGCATTTATTGGCCTAAGTCATCAATGTATCATTTAACTAAATCAGGTTTCATTTCAAATCCATCTAAGCACCCTAATTCACAATGCAATCAAGAACTCATCATTAACTAGGTTTAAAATAAAGTTCATGATTATGTCATTGTATTACCAAATAAATTAGGGTTTCAATAAATGCATTATGTTGGTTAATCATGCACTTGTGAAGCAATTAATTAAGTGTAAAAACAACATACTTCTCTAAATTTTAAACCAAGTAAGACAAGTCATATCATGGATTTAGCTGCATTATGTGAAAGAGCATGACATGAGCTTTCAAACAAGAGCAATTTCACTAAATTTGGACTTAAAGTTCTAGATATTAAACATCAAAGTCAGAGGCATATTTGTAAGAAAAACAAGAACATATAACAAGATACAAAAAAGGATTGAAATGAAATATATATAATTTATTGGGGCATATGTGCAAATTAACCGTGTGTGAGGGTATAAATGCAAATAAAATGAAATGGTGGGCTTATTTTGCAATCTCTCTAATGCGGCACATGCTGAGCATGTACACCGAGATGACTAATCTACAATATGTCAAAAATACAACCTAGGTTCCCCAAATGTTCCCCAATCACGTGCAACAGCTCACATGGTGGCTAGGCCAGGGTGGCTTGGCTAGCTCGGGATGCATGGTGCGTCGGGTGCTTCGTTTGTTGGTTCAAGCGCTCGATCCTAAGGAGTGAAGTGGTGCTTCGAGACCAGAGCGGGGAACCAATCTCAACTTTTAGATCAGATCCGATGGATCTCATCCAACAACAACTTCTCATCGATTTTGTCGCCCTCCTATGTGCAGGGTGGCGGAGCATCAGAGCTTCAACGAGTGCAGTCACCCTCCTTTGTGCTTCTCCTCCTCCTCCTCTAATGAGTGGAGAAGTGTTCTGAGTGTTGTGTGAAGGAGGAGATAGCTATGCGATGACCCGGGCAGGTCTGGAGTGGTGTAGGGAAGGAGGTTCATTGGAGAAGAAGCTCGCGGCCGGACCTCCTAGAATTTTTCGATCAATCAACTATGGCACAACCTACAGGGGTTAGTTCGTATATCTGAAGGATTATGGCTTTTGCTTGAGTAGGGAGATGAGATGGAATGGGGTCTCGTTGGAGGTGACAGATCTGAGCCTTGAATGGGTCTAACTCCCTATGCAAGGGATCAAAATGAATGAAGTGGAGATGACGATGGAGAAGCATAGATGACTAGAGGAGGGTCAAGTATGGAGAATGAGTATAAGACGAAGCTGGAGTTGTAATCAATTAATGAAGATGGTGGGTGTATGTGGTGTGAAAAATATGAGGAACACTAAGAAAACAAAGATTGGTTGAATTGAGGAATACCTCATGGGTGAAGAATCAATTGGAGGTGAACGGAGGAGCCCAGGGTTGAGATCTAGAATATCTCCAATCGTGTCTCTACATGCTAAACTTGCATGGATCTCGAGTAGCTATGCCAATGGCGATGTTACAAGGTGTACAGTCACCTTGGATGCCATCTTAGAAGATAGAGATCTTTGCTTCCTCGTACCTCACTCTCTGTCACAAAGGAGTTAGAGGACGCTCGTAAGTCTTTCGCGTAGGGCGGATGGGGTCAAACTTCGCTGGAGAAAGCGTATAAAAAGATAACTAGGGGGTGGTTCCAGATGATGGATGTGGGACTTTAACCGCCCCCATGACCAACAGTTGGAGGAGATGATGGCCTGGGCGTTGATGAATCTCGATTTCATCACCTTTATTCTTTTATTTTGGCCTTAAATCCCTAGTTAAATGCATGTATATAGCATTAGTTTGTGAAAAATAACACTTAATAAATCACATAAAATACTATATATAATAATGGATAATATACTATATTTAATTCTAAAATAAAAGAATAAAGGAAGAAAAAAAAAGAATGAAGTGTCAAAGACACTTAGTGACCCTAAACCATGAGGTCAGGTCATCTTGATGATGTGGTCGACAAGGAATAAAGTAGGGGGAGATAACGACTAATAATTACACAAAACCCTACTTTTTTATTCTTCAATAAATACATTTTGGAACCTATTTTTTTTATTTTTTATACCTCAAATCAATAAACTTTTAACATGAACGTTATACATAAAAATACAAAGAAAAATACAAAACTTATTTCATTTAAAAATAATGCAGAGTGTACTCGGGACACACAGAATAAAAATACGCAAAAAAACTTCTCAGGCACGTAACTTCTTCATACAAATTCAAATTTCTCCAAACTCACCTTTATTGTTTATAAAACTTAATTATCTATTTAATGAAGACAGTTTCATTCAATTTGGAGTTAAGATGCAAAAGTTGGCTTTTGGGCCCTCATTGTGTAATATATCTGTATATTATATTCATTCTTTATAGTTTTAGGTTTGTTATATTTTTATACATGAGTAAATATTATAAAAACATTTTTAATTAATAAAAATAAATAAATAACATTAAAAATACATTAAAATAAATAAAGTTATAGATTACATAAATGAATTTTACCTATAATATACTTATATAATACATATACCTAATTATAAGTATATAAATGACTTCAGAAAAATAAAATAAAAATATGTATGTATGTATTTAAATAAGTTATAAATATAAAAATATGTATATAAAATAATAAAATATAAAATACAAAATAAAAATAAAATATATGATATATAGGTATTGACACCTATAATTATACATGTAAAAACTAACACCTAATAAATAGTGGTGTAAAAATAAATAAAAATCATTAATAAATAACATAAAATACCTAACATATTGCATGTTTTGAGTTTTTGTTACAAGAAATCATTTTCTATTTTTTATTCTTTCATTTCTCATTTTTGGGCCTTATTTTGTAATCTTGTGGGCTTACGTGGACCAACCACGTCCCTCCGACAGTTGACCTATCTGATTTCCATCCCCTCTCATCTCTGACTCGTGTCAGAGCCTGCGACACCATTTCTCCCATTTTTCATTGACATCACGCCTCTCCCTCCACCCAAATTTCTTCACACAATCTCTATTGGACCCATCCCCTTACATGCATATGCCATAGATCCATTGTACATAGCCTCGATCATTTACTACAAAAAAGATGACGTGCACACACTGGCTTGCAATTGGCGACCACATGCTCTCGGCCAACTAGAGGCGAGCTTTTGGGTTACACATGTGCTCATCCGAGATGGTCGCCAATTTGCATTTTGAGGCGTGGCTCTAGGGTGTGTTTGTTAATATTTTAGCGAGCACATGGGTTACACAAGTGCTCGCCAATAGTGTGCTCGCCCATGTGAAATTCAAGACATGACTTGTGTGGGCACGTGTCATAAAGTTGGCAAGCACGTGCGGAGCCCTAGGTGAGCATGTAAGTGTGCTTGCTCGTATCTGTAAACAGAACGTTGGCGGGCGTCCTCTTCCTCATTCTACATGAGTTTCTCCTTGCAACCATCCCTCCAATGATCTGTGCTCCGCCCTCCTGCCTCCAGCGACCCTCGTCGGGTAATTCAATCATGTACACTTTTTTCTTTAAGTATATTCCTTCATCCTTTCTCTCATTTTTTATTATTTCATTACAATTCATTCTTGTTTTGATTGTTTAGGGTTTTCATATTGTTGATAGTTTGCTTGTTATTTTCTATATTCCTAGCGCCTAAACTTATTGTTTATGCTACATATGACTTGATTAGTATCTAGTTATAGTTCGGTTTGGTTATGGTTGTCTAATATAGATGGAAATTCATATGCATGCCAGGTGTTTGTTGAAATTCCACAACCAGTAACATTACTAAATTTGTATAATAAATTAGAATATTAAATTTTACAATACCACTAGTTACATTAGAATGATTCACGTCTTAGTTCGGATTTTAGATTGTTATTTGAAGTAGCAGAAAGGAGAGAATTAGATGAATGAAAATATGAGAGAAGGAAAGAAGAAATACATGGGAAGGAGTTAGAGTATGTATTGGTGGCATTGAACTAGAATTTAGAATAGGGATAGAAATAACTCAATTAAAAGAGGGAATGAGCGGTAATATTTTTTTGGGATTAAGAAGACAAGGGGATGGACCTCAGCTTAATGTTAGAAGAAAACAACAAACATAAGGACTTCTTAGGAGAGGGAGGAAGCTAGCCCTAGCTTCGGCAACGGTGTGTAGCCAAAGATGATAGATCGTGATGGAAAACTGAGCAACAAAAAGGAGAAAATGATGAATATGATTATTGATCTACAAAAATAATGAATTGATTGGAGAAATGAGAGAGTAAATATGGACAAGAAAGAGGGGGACATATATAGAAAATCATAGGGATATTATGGGAGAACCTAACTTGGAATCATTGGAGGGAGTCTCATGGGGTAGAGATCGATGATTTTCAATGCTCGTGGTTGTTAGCCATGTGAGCCGAGGCAAACCATTTCTACAAAAAATGTTATTGTGATCTTGTATATATAATTAAAAGTTATTGATTTATTTCACTCCTTATCCGAGATTAAACAAATGAATGCACTATAAGGTCCCTTAGTACAATTAGGATTATGTACCATGGCTATCTTAATTATCATACAACTGTTGATTCAATGGTCGAATCATAGAGGCTGGAGCTTGGATGAATATATGAAGAGTTATATTGAGGACTCATCAAGCACCGTCAATCGATTATTAAGAGATGATCTCTAGCCTGAGAAGGAGACGGCAATCCTTCTCTAAAGGTTGATATCTGACTGACCTCTTGATGCAGGTCCTCTGCATAAGAATAGAGATTCGGAGGTGTCAAATAAATTAGGTCAAAGAGTTGACTTAACGAGATCGATATAACCCAGACCTATGTCATATAATGTAATGATATATGCATGCATCCTCAGACCGGAGATAGATGTATTCTTATATGTATAAGTATGTTCATTTGACAAATGGATAGGTTGATGACCTAATCAAGATCTCTACAGCGGTGAGCTGGTGTGCATACGAGGGTATATGAGTAATGTGATCTCTCAAAGGGATCATACATGTTCACTTGTGAATCGTAAGACATGAGCTCAATCATGAAATATTGGGACCAACTAAATTCCATGTATGGTCGTCTTGATTTAGAAGCATGACAAGAATTTGTAGGTATGATATATTCTTTTGGAAAGTATATGATCAATACAAACTCCCAATGATCGAATGAGAAACTTAATGATAAAATCCCGAAGAAGACAATGTGAAATTGATCTAAATCTTCGGGTTTATTCTAGGTCTTCCAGTAGCATGATGTACATGTATTAGAAATACTCGAGGGTGATGCGATCAATAAACGATTGTATAACCATGACGCTTCCATTCCGAGGGAGTGATGAAACATGATTCGATTTATTGACTCCTCTTAGTAAATAAGTGATCTAATCTTAGCCCAAATGTTGGACATTGATCTGAATGTGATTAAGATGCAATGAGAAGATTAAATCTAAGGCTTTGATTTAATCAAGCATCTATGAGAGGTCCCCAAGATCTGGATTTGAGATGTGATCTCAATATCCAAGTCACTATATGTGGAATGTACAATTGCCATGTCCTTTTCTCCAAACACCCACGGAGAAAGTGTATTATTCTTGGAAGAGTTCAAGAATAATTCCATTGTTAATATGTATATCTGAGCATTGAGAATTTGATAATTAAATGTGATTAATTATCTTGAATAATGTGAATATGATTCATGATATTTAGATACATGAGAATGATGATCCAATATAATTAAATGTGATTTAATTATCATAGATATGAATAATGTGGATAGTAATATCCATATTAATCACATATATTATAAATGTGATTTATAATATATTAGAGAGAACTATTTGGAAATTGTATCTAAAAAATAAATGTTGATGTGAATTGGATTCACATTGGACAATACATTGAAAATACAATTTACATTTTATTTGGGTGTGTAAATATGATTCACAATTTCCAATAGTATGACTGAAATTATCACAGAATAATTTGGAATTATTTTTGTGAAATAATATACAATAAAAGTTGTTGTATATAATGAAAGATTATACAAGATATGAGATCTCATATAATAGAAAGGAGGAGAACCCCTTCCATATTGGGAGGGTGGACGACAACACTTGAATTAGGACTCAAGGTGTCCCCCTGATTGGAAGGAGGCTTGCCTCCTTCCTAATCCTTCATGGTATATTGATTTGATTGATTTAATTTATATTGACATTATTCAATCAATATTTAATTAAATTTAATTATTTTTTGTATTTTTACAACAAAATCATAGCCATTGAAAGAAACACAAGTCAATCTCAACCATTGAATTTGTGTTGCACATGGATTGTGATCCTTGTAATCCCAAAATATTATAAAAGAAGCACCAACCCTAGCTCTTATTTTACACAATATTATTGCAAGCCTCTCTCTCTCATTCTCATCATACACACCCTCTCTCTCTCTCTAAAGTGGTCGTTCACTTTTTGACCGAGAGAGGGTCGTCGTCGTCGTTACGTCATCGTGTCACCCTTCGATTGCTCATAGATCTTCATCTTCCTCGATGATCCTCACATGTGAATAATACCTCAGATTTTGTGTGATGAAATCAGGAGATCCATCAGATCTACTTCTTGGAGTGTGACAAGGACACGTCTCATCAACGTGCTCGCAAGCATCTCCTCCGTTGGGTAGGAATTGAGACAGGTGGTCTCTTCCTTTGGAGGATTCGATTGCAACCACGCTTCAAGAGGTATAATGATATATACTTTGTTGTTTGTATGAAATGATTCGAGAAGTGTTCTCGGGTCATGAGGTTTCATCACTTTGAAAATTTTTAAATTCCACTGCCCCGAGCAACTAGTGTGACTAGTTGCTCCCGATCGCATATGAAGCGATCTTCACGCTTCCACGTTGTGCTTAAGGTTTATGTATAACCTTCATGTGATATCAGAGCCTTGGTCAAGGTCTTGGATATGAACCAAAACTCTTGGCCAACAAGGTTTTGTAATCAGATATGCGGGAACCCATTGTTTTTGCATCCATAGTGCATTGTTTTGGTGTATTTTTTGTTATAAAAATGTTTTTAGAAAGTATGCATATGTCTCCAAAATAGTAGCCAATTATTGGTACCAAAAGTGCATGAATATAATTCGAAGAGTTCTCACCGCGATATTGTTTTTGCATGTATTCATGGATATGTAAGAAAATGATTTTTTTTCTCACTCTTTTCCCATCATGAAACATGAATTAAACACTTGTATTAAGTAGAGAATCAAACCAATAAACTGTTCGAATTTATTTCGCACGATTCTATCGACAGGAGGGAGGGAAAAAGAGGTCAGGAGAAGGCACTAATACCAAAGCTAGAAGAGACCTCTGTGGAGCTTTGGCATCTTGCAAAAGAAACCGCGGCTGAAAGCTAATACAAGATCTGACATCCTGCGTGCGAGTAGGTTCAAGGAGGTGCGCGAGTCGGCGAGGTTCACGTCTCGTAGGGTTTGCCTCCCTCAAAAGAGGGGGGCAGAGCGAGTCTCCCTCGAGATCTCTTCGACTCCCAGGAAACCAGAGAGCAGTTGGCTTAGAAGCGCCTTTCCTGGTCCCAAGAGTGAAGGAGAGGGATGAACAACTAGAATATAGCAACAACGGACGAACTAGTTCTTTTTGAGGTCTTGCATCATTTTCATTAGAGCACCGATATCATTAGAGAGTGGTTGGGTGCTCCTACGGTTGTGCACTCGACGAGGAGGGGGCCTGCGACAAGTACAGCGGTTGCTCTTGTGCTGGTGGTTGCGGTGGTGCGGTGATGTACCGACCTTGGTGATTGACCTGTACTGGTTGTTGCGGACTTGGGGTTCGCCATGATCAATTTTGATGAGTGAAAGGAAATCCCTCGTACTACTCTCGACTACTATATCTATAGATGCAGAAGCGGTCGCCTTAAATAGATAGATGTGAAAAAGCTCCTGTTTGCCCTAGATATTCCATATTTAGTGGAGATGGGTCGTATGATGATTGGATCACCAAATCTCTTTTCTTAATGTGTTTATTATTCAATAGAAATCATGGAAATTATGAATTTTCTTGATTAATTATGATGCTTAATAATTATGAAAATAACTGATTAAACATCGTTGGCCATTTAATATGTGTTTCATGAAAACCCTAGTTTATCCAAAATAGTTGTAAGACAATCTTTACATGCAAAACATGGTTGCTAGATATGCTTAGAAATTTTAGGAGCTTAAAATTATTTTAAGATACCTAATATTTCTGAACGATTATAATATATATTGCCAGTCATCAAAGTTGATCGTTAAACCGCAAGTACATTGGCATTAGTTTGTATTGTTCTCAATCGGAATGGTGAATGTTTCTAGTTCGGGTATGTTGACTTGGTTTACTAATTAGAGCCTTTCATGTCAAGGAAATGCTCCCTCCCAACTTAATTCGAATGTACTGGCTGGATCCGTTTTTGAGGAATGGATAATATGAGTAGGTCAACTTGTACTCTAATTATTAAAATACAGAATAATGCGTACTTGTAGGGTGTATACCATACAGTAGTATCAAGAAAATCCTAATTGTTTGTTCATTGATTGGATTTGATTTATAATTAATTTAATATGATTAAAATAATCAGATATAAATAAAATAAACACTATATTATGAATAGAGTTGTAATTCCCTTCGAAGAATTATTTATGTGATTATGATTCATAATAATTAGTTAAAATTTGAATGGGATATGAGGGATCATATAAATGACATCCATGGAATCTCGTCAACGCGAATGGTTCCGTCGTCATGGATTGTATGTAGGAGACGCTTGTTCGAAGTGACATCTCTGGCATACAAGCGCAAATAGATCAGGCTCTTTACTTCTCGAAAGAGTAAGGTCGTATGCGTATTGGCCCCAATATCAGTTCCTCATATTATTGGGGCAGTATTGGATTGCGCATAGTGACTTCTAATCATGTTGAATGTTGGTTCAGTTAATAACGGGTCAACTTCGCCTTAGGGGTGCTGGGCCCGAGTATTAAAGACTGAATTTGGAATGCAAGTTGGACTTGCAAGGTGGAATGAGTTCCCGCTTCTTTTTTCCCAAGTTACAGTTTCTCATATTTGATAGAGGGCTTTTTGTAATAGTCTACTAATCAAACATGATCAATAATCGTTGCGTGACCAAGTGTGCCTCTAATCAACAATCAACCCACAGAATATTTGATTGATAAATGTACGTGAATTAAAATGTATTATAATTCTACAATAAATGTGTATAGATGTAAGTATGGTATAGTATCGAACCCATGGAGCAATACATGGTAGCAAGAATTTTTATTTATAATTAAATAATGAATAATTAATAATGTATATTTTGTACAATATTAATTCAAATAAGAAAATTAATGAATTTGTTGGTTTTTTAAATAAAATAAAATAATAATTTATATATTTATGTTTTTATTTTATAATATTTTTATTCCTTTTTTATAACTTTTGATTTTTAGTTGTCTTTTTAATATATAACAAAGTCTGTATATAACAGAATATATAATATGAGATAATATAATTATAAATATAACTAAAAAATAACAAAAAATATAGAATAAAGTATTTTTATACTTTTTCTATTTTTCTATGGTTTTTGTGTTTTTAGTAATTTTTTCTAAATTTTGGGCATTTTTAAATTCAAAAATTATTTAAAACGGTGACTAATTAAATAGACCGAATTGTTTCTGGAAATTAAAAATAGTTAAAAGCCTCAAAAATTTCCAAAACTATTTTTAATAGATAATATATAATATGAAGAAAATTTAAAGATAGAAATAAATAATTTTGGGGTTTTAAAAGATTTTTTATACTTTTTATAAGTATTTTTGAGTTTTTCTAATTTTTAGTGATTTTATTTTTTTATTTCTAGGGATTTTCGGTTGGAGGGTACAAAATATAATAATAAACTAATACTATTTTTTTGGAATTGTTGAATATGGTTTTATAAATATTTTGAATTTTTCAAGAAAATAGAAAATAAAACGTGCTCTTTTTTTGAATTGTTAAATATGGTTTAAAAGTAGAAAAATGCTTAAAATGCAAAACTAATATTATAGTGTGAAAGAGCATGCAAAGAGGCACAAAACCCTATTTTTCATATTTTTGGAGAATGGATGATATTTTTAGAAAATAGAAAACAATTATAAAAATTAATTGAACTGACAAGGATATATTTGCAATTAAAATTAAAGATAAGGGTGAAATTACAAATAACCCAAAAGTTTACAACTAGATTCAAAGTTTAAATATTAAAATACAAATAAAAAAGTGCAAGGGCTTCTATGTAAAATGCCCTGCTCACGTGGGGGGGCACGTGAGCTAAGCTAGCAAGGACCAAATAACGATATGCAATATGTTCCACTTGCAAATATAATAGGAAATATAAACTTATTAAATAAATTAGGGACCAAATAAAAAGACAACAAAAATCGGGGGTTATATTTGAAATTTACCCCCACGTACGCCTAATCCAATGGTGAGCGGGTGCTCACTTATCAACATGTCAGCTCTGGAGGGAGCGATGATGGTTCAGAAGCCACAGCTCGGATTAGATCTCCAAGGGAGATCTGACGATGATGGCTCTAGTTGATTAGACGGTAGCTGGAAGCTTGCATGAAAAGTTCTTGATCCAACGATGCGGAGGGTATCTACAAGTACGGATGAAGAACATGGCATTGTGTCGATTCGATCGACGCTACCCTCCTCCTCCGACGTCGTCTCGATCCACAGAAGGGTGCTACAGGTCCTTGGAAGAACTAACATCTCCATGTGGTCTAAGGTAGTCCATAGCCCACCGATATGGCTGAGGCGATGGCGTAAAGAATGGGGTACCTGGAGAGGCTTCTCCTCCTTGAATCAACCCCCAGATGAGGTGCAGTCAGCTCCATACCTGTACAAGTGACAAAGAGGGTCGAGGGCAAACTACCTCAACCTATCAAAGGGTGGAATGGAAGCAGGGCAAGGTATGGCGACAGATCTCCTGCGTGGCGAAGTAGAGGTGGATGGAAGTGGAGATCCGAGAGATTACTCTAGAAGAAAACAAGGTGAATGAAGTGCGTCATAGGTGGAGAACGTGAAGGGGGGAGAAAATGAGGCGAGTGGTGGTGGTCTAAATAGTTGGCCACGACGAAACGGAAGTGGACGGAGTCTAAGAGCTCTAGCGATCTAAACCCTAAAATCTACGCTAAACAACTAATTAAAACACTAAATAAAATGCAGAAACGAAACCAGGATTAAACCTAACCTAAAAAAAGAAGGAAACTAATATCAATTTGGCTGAAGCCAAAGAGATGGAACACTGATGGCGAAGCTCGCCGGAGATGGGCAGGAACCGCTTCCTACTCCTCATTCCTCATTGTGAAGAATAACAGAGAGCTCCTGTCACAATATTCAACACCATGAATGTCCTCCGAGGGATTAAGGCAGAGCAAGAAGGGAAGCCACCTCAAAAATGAGAAGAAGAGGGGCTTTATACATGTGATGAACGAAAAGTTTTTGATGGAAGGAGGCGTGAAAAGGATGGAGGGGTGATGATGTAGGAAGGGTCTGCGTGAAAAACAGTTGTATGAAGAGTAGGATGATGGAAGCATACAGGACAAAGGAGACATGGTGGAAGTGGTAAAAAGGGGAGAAGACAGCTCAGAAGCACGTCTGATAGAAGTCAGAAGGGGAGAGAGGACAGTTGACCTAGGATCAACTATTGGAGAGTCCCGGTTGGTCCACATGGACCAACCGAGAAAAAGATAGAACAAAATCATTTATAAAATCGATAAATAATAATAAAGGATATTATTAATTTAAGTTTATGAAATAAAAAGTGTTTATTATTTTATGTAGTATTTAATTCCTATTTTTATTTATTTTTTAGTGGTTATTTATTACAAGTTAATATTTACATGTATAAGTATAGGTATATTTACCTATATTTTATATTATTTTCCTTTTATATTTTAGATTTTATTATTTTATATGCATAATTTATATATTTATAGCTTATTTAAATATACTTAAATATATTTTTATTGCATTTTCTGTGTATATATTATATAGGTATACGTATAAGTAATTCATCTATGTATTTTATACAATTATTTATTTTAGTATATGTTTAATGGTTTCATTTTATTTTAATTATGTACATATAATTAAAATAATATTTACCAAATTACAAAAATATAAATAATGAAAAATATAAAGAATAAATAAAATGGATATTTTATTCAGGTGTATTGTATAATAGGGGTCCAAAACCTAACTTATGCTTCTTAACTCGAAATTAAATGAAAAGTTATAAATAATTAAAGGTGATTTTGATGGATTTTAAATTCATATGGAGAAGATATGGGTCCAGGAAGTTTGGATTTTGGATTTTTATTCTGAGTATAGAATGTACACTGTATATTATTTGTGTCAAATCAATTTTGTATTTTTAGGTGTTTTTATCTACAAATTTCATGTAAAAAGTTTATTTATTTGAGGTATAAATAATAAAGAATAAAATCGATCCTGTAAATGAATTGTTTGGTATAATAAATTGGGATTTTTATAGTGTTTATTGACCATTATCTCCCTCTACTTTATTCCTTGTCGATCCAGTCATCATGATACCTAGGTCTCGGGGCTTAGGGTCATAAAATACCAGTGGCATTTTATTTACTTTTCTTTATTCTTTTATTTTGGCTTTAAACAATGTATTTTATACAATATTTATACAATAAATAATGGATATTAATTAATGCAAAATAATGCTATTTACATGCATTTGACTAGGGATTAAAGGTCAAAATAAAAGAATAAAGGTGACGAAATGGAGATTCATCACTCCCCTATACTTATCTTTGCTAGTCTATAGCAAATACTTATGCTTATAAGTGCAGAAAAGAAAATAAAGAAAAGAAAAATAAATAAAGTGAATTAATTTTAACTCTTAAACTTGTCTTCATGACATCAAAGCTTGGAGCTCAGTCGGATCCGTGGAAGTTAAGTTTGGTTGGAATCTTGATTTGGAATCGGACTTGAAACACAACAACCTCTAAAACCCACAAGACTTTGACCAAGACTCCTCAATAGCCAAGTCAGAATAAGCTGACATCATATGCAAACCCTTACGACTATGAAACTATCTTATACGATGTGTGTGATATGTAGCTCTCCTCGGTTGAAGCGATAAATGTCAGTCTTCTCCAACATGGTGACTCTAATTCCCCAATACAACAACTCTTTCCTCAAGAAGCAGGGTATTCGCTTCTAAGTTCAAGTACAACTAGGTCAAGAAGAGGAGGTGGATAGAAGAATGGACGGTAGCCAGTATAGCTACCTATTCTGGGATGCATGACTAGTGTAGCCACATCTAGATGCAAGCTCACATACATTTGACTACATGCTCCGGCGGGAATTGATTTTTCTTTGACTTTTACCAACTTTTCTTTTTGGAATTTTAGATTTTTCTGTATTTTTTGTACTATGCAATAGCATTTACATAAAGACTTTTTCTTTTTGAGCCAGTAGACTATCCCTCTTTTGAAGCATTATTTCAACCCACAACTTCTATCATTAGACCTCGTGTCTACTGGATCGGGTTGGGGTACAATGGACACAAAAGTGTTGCTAGACATGCGAGCCCACGGCGAGCCATTATGCAATAAATGTTATTGCAAATATCATTCCCTGATCTGAAATGAAGAATAACTAATTTGCATAATAGGTCCCTTAGTACAATTAGGGTTATGTAAAGTGGTCATCTTAATGATCATACAGCTGTTGATTCAATTATTGAATCATAGAGGCTAGTGCTTGGATGAATATCTAATGGGTTAGATTGATAACTCATAAAGCACCATCAAATGATTGTTTAAGAGATGATCTCTAGCCTGAGTAGGAGATGGCAATCCTTTCTCAATTAGGTTGATATCTGACCGACCTCTTGATGCAGGTCCTCTGCATGGGAATAGAGATTCGGAGGTGTCGAATTAGTTAGGTCAAAGAGTTGACTTAACGAGATCGAGATAACCAAAGTCCTATGTCGTATGCTGTCACGATACAGGCATGCATCCTCTGACCGGAGACAGATGTGTTACTATATGTCTGAGTATGTACATTTGGCAGACCAATAGGTTGGTGACCTAACCAAGTTCTATACACCAGTGTACTGGTGTGCATATAAGGGCATATGAGTAATACGATCTCTCAAAGAGATCATACAGGTTCACTACTGAACCGGAAGACATGAGCTCACTCATGAGATATTGGGAAGAATCAAATTCCGCGCATGGTCGTCTCGGTTTGGAAGCTTGATTGAATTCGTAGGTTTGATATATACTTTTTTGAAAGTATATGATCAAGACCTGGGTATGATATATGCTTTTGGAAAGTATATGATCGATACCAAATCTCAATGATCAAATGAGGAACTTACTGATAAAACCATGAAGTAGACATTATAAAGTTGATCTAATACTTCGGGTTAATTCCGAGTCTTCCAGTATGCAGGATGTACATGTGTTGGGAATACCTGAGGGTAATGTGATCATAAACGATTGTATAACCATGATGCTTCCATTCCTAGGGAGTGATGAAACAGGTCTGGATTTTAGTGACTCCTCTCAATAGAGAAGTAATATGATCTTGGTCCAAATGTTGGACATTGATCTGAATGAGATTCAGATGCAATGAGAAGATTAGATTTACGGTCTTGATTTAATCAAGCATCTATGGGAGGCCCGAGATCTGGATTTGAGATGTGATCTCAATATCCAAGTCACTATACGTGGAACAATACAATTGCACTGTCCGTATCTCCAAGTATCTGCGGAGAAAGCGCATTATTCTTGAAGGAGTTCAAGAATAATAGATCTGATGAATTATGTATCCAAGCAACAAGATGTTGATAATTAAATGAAATTTAATTATCAAGTATAATATGAATAAGATTCATATTGTGAGAATGATTATCCAAGATAATTAAATGAGATTTAATTATCAAGGAAATGCAGATTGTAGATAGTGCTATCCATAATATCTGTGTATATTATAAATATGATTTATAATATATTAGAGAGAGCACTTTTTTTGTAAATGTCATCTATTAATTATTAATGTGGATTGGATTCACATAAAGCAATTAATTGGAAATGTAATTTACAATTTAGTTTGGATTGTGAATATGATTCACATATTTTTTCAATGGCATGATTGAAAAATTCACTGAGTAATTTGGAATTAATTTAGTGGATATTTTTGCAATAAATGTTATTGCAAATAATTAAGAGATAATGATATAAAATAAAAGGAGGAGATAATCCACCAAAATATGAGGTGGTGTCACCCATGACTTGGTCATGGGTGACTCCCCATATTTTTGGATGGATTAATTATCCTTTTGATTATTATCTCATTATCTTATGATAATTGATTTTTATTGAATTAAATTATGTTGATGATAATGCAACATATATTTGATTTAATATAAATTAATAAATTGTTGTTTTTAAACAACAATGATCATGGCCGTTGATTAAATACACATATTAATCCAACCATTGATTTTGTGTATGCCATGGATTGTTGTCCATGGACTCCTAAACTAGTATATAAAGTGGGCAACACTAGCCCTTTGAGAGCACACATTGTACACGTCTAGTCTCTCTCTCAACTCTCATTCTCTCCCATCTCCCTCTCTCTAAAGGTGGCCGTCCACCTTGTGATTTTAAGAGAATAGCAATCGCTTCTACGTCATCGCGCTGTCACTTAGATTGCTCATGAATCTCCATCTTCTTTAGAGCTTCTTGCTCTAGAAGGAGACATCGGATTTCGTTGGACAAAATTAGGAGATTCAAAGCTTGGATCTTCATCGAGGATTGCGGGAAGCATGCGTCTCATCATCGCGTTCGCAAGTGCAATCTTCATAGATTGGACTTGAGTCAGGTGGATCTCTTGCTTTAGAGATCTAGTGATCGCAACCACACTTCGAGAGATATTTCTAATACTTTGTGGTTAGATGAAATGATCCAAAAAACGTTCTTGTGATCATGTGGTTTCATCATATGATTTAAAATTTTAAATTCCGCTGCACCTAGCGACTTGGGCGACTAGTTGCTTCGATCGCATAAGATGCAATCATCACGCTTCTGTGATGCACTTGAGGATTCCCCATATTCTTCAAGTGGTATCAGAGCCAGGTTTTCTAAGGTTTTGATTAGATCCATGAACCTACGAAGATTTGGGCTCTTTTGGGTTCGTGAAGATTTTAGCATTTCAATTTTCGCAGCCCTGTTTTGTGATAAAATTTCGGCCCTGTTTAAAATGTTTAAACACAAATTTTTAAATTGGATAATGTTCTCCATTAATTAAGGAAATAGTAGGATTTGAGTTTGCATGATTTGGAATCCGATAACTCAAATTATGATGTTTTTAATAATCATATGTCCACTGTTTCGGGGATGGTGGTTAGTGACGTAATTAAAGAGTTAATTACAGGTCCTAAACGCCTGAAAATGCATAATTATTACTTGAGTTCTATTTTAAATCAAACTGATGAACAAAATAAATTTGGTTTGCATTAATTGGATTTAAATTGATCGAGTTATGTTGATTTTAGTGAGTAGGGGTCACTGCTGGAAATTAACAAACTTGATCATGAACCTTGTGATTGTCATTCAAATAAATTAAGGGAAATTAATTATTAATTTTCTGAAATGATTATTGATAAATATTTGTGAAATGTTTAAAGATGATAATTATTTCCTTTAATAACATTGTGTTAACCAAAGTGATAAGATAGTTGATCTTGATCACAATTGGTTAATATGAAATTTCCAACAAACATTGTTTTCATGAAAACTCTAGTTTATACTACAATAGTTGTAGGACAATTTTTACATGTAAAACCTTGTTGCTTGAATAGGATTTGAGATTTGTTTAGCAAATCTCATTATAATACTAATCAAAATGATTTTGATTATTATTATTATTATATGGTATAATTTCAGTTGAAAAAATGATGATCATCTCAAGTACAAAGTGATCTATTTTGCATTATCCTTTCTCGAGGTGGATATGATGTCTAGTCCGGGAGCGTTGGGGTAGCAGGTTTCACCGTATGTGGTCTTTCCCACTCCCGTCAGTACTGGCCATGACAGCGGGTAGGGTTGGTATAATGCTTAAGAAATCATGATGTATTTCTAATTATTAAAATTCAAAATAATACGTATTTGAGATAATACCATAATTCAAGTAACAACTAAGAATGTTTGTTGGATATTAATTGGATCATTAATTTAATATGATTAGATTAATTGGAATCCAATTAAAAAATTAAGATACTCTATTATAAATAGATGTGTTATTTCCCTTGGAAGAATTGATCATAATGAATGTGATTCATGATGATTAATTAGAATTTGAATATGATATGGAGGATCACATAAGTGACATCCATGGTCTCCCGTCAAGGCAAAGGGTTCCGTCGCCAGATATTATATGTAGGAGACGCCTGTCCGAAGTGACAGCTCCTGCATACAATCCATGTGGATCGGGCTCTTCGCTTCTCAAAAGAGTA
This sequence comes from Ottelia alismoides, assembly GCA_037367405.1. Taxonomy (NCBI): domain Eukaryota; kingdom Viridiplantae; phylum Streptophyta; class Magnoliopsida; order Alismatales; family Hydrocharitaceae; genus Ottelia; species Ottelia alismoides. The sequence continues at coordinate 789,789 of JAZKJV010003768.1, forward strand.
AGGCCGTATACGTAATGACCCCAATATCGAGTCCTCATATTATTGGGGTGATATTGGATTGCGTATAGCGAGTATTAAACTTGCTGATGGTCAGTTCAATTAATGATGGGTCAACATCAACTTAGGGGTGGTGGGCCCGGGTGTTAAAGACTGAATTGGGAAATGCAAGTTGAACTTGCAAGGCGGAATGAGTTCACGCTTCTTTTTATCGGAGTCACAAGTTCTCATATTATTGGGATGTGACAAAGATAAGAAAGGAGATCCCAGATCTTACTTGAGATATAATAGTAAGTATATCTCTTACAATGAAAGTAATTAAGGGAATGAACTTTCAGTGTTGACAAGGCAGGACAACTTTGATATAAAACTCCTAACTAAAAGTAAAATATGTATATATATAATATATATACCCTTATGCAAATTTCTTATTTCAGATAATCCTTCATTAAACCCACTCAATGTTATACTCAATAATAACCAGTAATATATCATGGATTGGACTCATGATCCAGATATTGTATTTGCAGTTGGACACATAATGTATGTGGTTGCAATGTGCAAGTTTCCTCATAATAATGAGGAACGCCAATTAAATAGACAATAGGACTACAACACTAGGGTTTGTATGTGTCTTTAGTCTTGATCTTTCATCAAGTGTACTTTGGAAGTGACATGTCGATGATGATCGTAATTGTCAATTAATCCTTATAAAATTTAGGAAGATATTCTGGCATACATATGTGCTCTCGACATTTTAATCATGAATGACATGGTTCACTGCATCGTGCAGAATGGTAGCTCTATAAGAGATGATGTATTCAAAATATTCGAATACCTACCTAAACCAATGTTTTAATAGTCTAGATGGATGTAGACATGATGAGTGTCATCATTCTATTGTCTATACTCTAGTCATTCATGAAGCTTCATAATATTCATATTGTATGAATTTAATGAAGCATGTATAAATGTTGAAATGCTCTTACATTGAATTCTTTTGAATATAACATAAGAGATCCTTAGTCTTAAGCAATGGTTGTTTATAGATAAAGGGAGTGCAGTGGAATCATGGGCCAGACCCTAGATGAGAAGGATAGTCAAAGAGTTGAACATACTTCTATGACTTCCATATGACATCCTGAGAGTTGGATAAATGCCAATACTGCAATAAGTTGGTGTGTTGATAGTATGACTGTCAAGTCCGTCTAGAATCCTTAGAGAAGGACCCGGATAGAGCATCAGAATAATCTACATAAATCATTGATATTTGAATAAGATAAAGTCTTATAATTGTATCTCAATCTTCTAACAACACTTGCAATGGGTTGCATATGTTTTAGAAGACTGGAGAATTTGATCTTCAGGTTTAATAGTCATCTACATGGATTTTGATGCAATTGTTGCAACAATCTCTATTGTATATACAGACTTCATTATTTCAGTGGGAGCCCTTAGTCTTGGAGAATGTCTCTATGACCTGCTCATAGTTTATTTCCAAGAATTGGAAATAAACATGAATTCTAGAATAAACCTATCATAAAGAGTTATGATGGATATATTTCAGATAGTAATCTGGCATCTAGTGGACTCTAAGAAATTAGAAAATTAATGAATGGTTCATTAAGATTTCTAATATTGAAATTAAACCTTTAAAAGATCAATGTGAGGATGAAGATCATTTAACAATGATCTGGCATCAAAACTTGGACATTTATCTGTTGATTTGATCAATAGAATGGTAAGAGATGAAACTTTAGAATGTCTAAAATTTCAAACCTTACATACTTATGAATATTGTTTTCAAAGTAAAATATCCAATACACCCTTCTTTGAGAAAGGTATAAGATGTCAAGGTATTCAGGATCTCATACATATTGATGTATGTGGATCATCTATATCATAATGAACATTATGGATATGTGATATCTATTGATGAGTATGTATGATATGAGATTTCTTCTCTTCACCTGAGAAAACTTTGAAATGTTCAAAGATTTCATAATTTTGGTTTATAGCCAAATTTTGAAGAATGATGAAATGAATTTGATCTAACCTAGGTAGCTTGTACCTGTTAGATAAATTCAAAGAATACCTTATGAAGATATGAATATTATTTCTATCTCAATCCTCCTAACACATCTAAACTCAATAAAGTTGTAGGGAGATACAAATGGATCATGTGTGACATGATTTGATCAATGATGAATTTTAGCATAATTTCCTCTTAGTTTCCTGGTATATATGTAGTAGAGATTACATTATATATCCTTAATAAGATTCCATGCAAGTAAGCTGGAATCGAGCACTAGAGAGTGCTACTTCGTTAGGAAAATAAAGGATGGTATTGGATACCTACTTTATAACCCTGAGATTCTTAAATGATCTCATCTCTGAGAATGTGATTCTTAGAGGATGACTCTCTTGAGAATCAAGATGAAAATGAAGTAAAGGAACTCATTTAATCTTGAAAAGATAATGAGGCTCCTGAAATCGGAAACTAAAAGGATAATTAAAGATGAAGCACTAATACCTCTTCAAATGAGTTTGAGGATGTATTCCATATGTCAGTTAAGTGTGACAATGATCGGACTTCATGTGATGAAGCTCCTGAGGATCATGACATGGAAAGACGGATGTTACCAATAAAGGTCTAAGGTAGACTTCATATACAAGTGTTGTATATGGATCCTCGAGGATCCACCTATAAGGGTTAGACCCATTAAGGTGTAAATGGATCTTCAAGAGAAAGAGGGAACTAGATGAGAAGGTAGAGACCTTCAAAGTTCGGTTCGTAGCCATGAGCTACACACCGGAAGAGAAGACATTGCTTGCGATGAGACTTGCTCTTCAGTAACCATGCTTAAACCCATCGGATTATTGCTAACTGTAGCTACACAACTTGGCTTTGACATCTTCGAGATGAAAGTCAAGATTGCATTCCTCTATGAATGCCTCTCTGAGGATATTCACATGAAGTAACCTCAGGGCTTCATGGTTAAGGAAAGCAAGATGTGCAAGCTAAAGAAATCCATCTATGGACTCAAATAAGCTTCTTGTAGCTGGAATATACGATTTGATGAAATTATAAATGTTATGATTTCAGATAGAATCTTGATGAACCATGTGAAGCTTAGTGGGAGTTCCATTGTGTTCATCATATTAAATGTAGATAATATCTTAATCATTTTAAAATGATATAAGGATGGTAGTAAGTGTTTTATAGACTGGCTATTCCATATCTTGAAATATGATTTCAAGGATACCTCTTAGATCTTAGTTCTGAAGGTGTTCAGAAGCAAAGAGAAGAGGGTATTGGGATTGTCACATTTATAGTACACCTTGGACATATTCCATTCTTAGATATTCCAAGAAAGGCTTCCATCCCTTAAGATATGGTACTGACCTATCTAAATGGATAGCACCTCAAAGAATCGAGGAAGTGAATGCTAGAACTGCTTGCATTTGTGCATCAGTTACGAGAAGCTAAGTGTATGCTAGATGTGTACGAAAGCCAGATATCTGCCATGCAGTGCGAGTAGTAAAGTGTTGCTAACCCTACTGTGGAAGAGAAAACACTTGATTGCAGTAATAACAAAATCTTCATTGATGACAAGATTTTTTGATCTCAAAGTCTTATCTTCAAAAACTTAAGACTTTATAGATAGAGATCTAAAAGGTCTTAACTGTGGATACCTTAGGAGATAGAGATCTCCAGGAATAAGGGTATTCTGATAAGGATTATGGACATATTGGTTATAACAATTATTAAGCTATAGTGTCAAGGACGATATGACTGACAAGATTGAGTATTGGTTGCATAAGATGCAACATTCGCATTGGATGCGAGCACTGTTAATAGGGGATATGCAAGTGCCGTAAAAGGACTTGGCGTAGTCTCTCGGGAACAAAGTGACTGATCATCTTACCTAGCTATTTTTCTAAATAGCATATGATTATCACATGAGTGCGGATTTAAATGATTAGCCCATTAATGGCTCTTTGGGCTAGTGGGAGATTGCTGGACATGCGCTAGTGGAGAATTCAACTCATGGTGGAGTAATAGTAGTGGTTCATTCTGCTATATGATGATTCAATTCAAGGTGGAGATTGTTAATGTGACTTGAATCCTAACCACTTGTTGGGCTTCTGATGTGGCTGATCTGTATCATGGCTTCTGATTGGCTGAGAGCTGTTGAATCAGGTTTGCTAACATGTCTGATCTGTGTCTTGCCTTCTGATTTGCTAAAGACTGTTGGGTCAAGATTGCAGACATGTCTGATCTGTGTCCTGCCTTCTAATTGGTTGAGAATTGTTGGACCAGGATTCCTGACATGTCTTATCTGTGTCCTACCTTCTGATTGGCTGAGAGCTGTTGGGATGGATTGCTGAATACAAATGGTATTCTTCTGTTGTAGTATAAAAGGGGCCTTAGGGCCACGGGATACTGCAGTCCTGATTCTGATCTTGTTTCCCATCACATATCTGTACCTTTTCAGTATCCTCTGTATTGTTTTTTTCTCCATATAGTGAAACCGATCACCTCCGTCCAAGGACGTAGCCCATTTACGGGTTAACCTTGTAAATTCTTATGTTTGCGTCTTGCTTGTTTGATCGTGTTTTTGCGTGTTTGCTTCCGCGATTCGCAACAGGTTGTATCTATAGTAGCCGTCCAAGAAGTAGTAAAATCTATTCCATGTCACTCTTTTGCAAACATACACACATGAGCGCATGCACAAGCACATGCACGCACATATCACGCACGCAAACACAAACACACAGACACACATATATACGGACATGTTTCTAACATGAAGAGTTTTATTTGGGCATTCATTTAAACATTTTTTTGAAAATATAACAAAACATAATATGATACAGAGAAAAAAAGAGGTATCAGATGCTTACTCTGGTTATCTATACAGGGATAACTCAAATAGTTAACACAGAGGCCCTTGCTCAAAACTACAAAGAGAGTATTGGTCTTAGGATACAACACAATATATCGCTAGCGTGGACATGAGAACAGTATGAGCGTAGATGTCAAGTTACAGATGAAGATGTCAGATTTTTCTTTGATGTGATGCATTACCAGAGTCGGAAGTAGATAGATATCCCAACAATCAAGGAAACAACCACAGCACCAGCTGCAAGATAAGTGGGCAAAGAGCCACCTCTAACCGTTGTAGACTTGAAACGTGCATTATTTATCAAGGCAGTCTCTTCATGTTGCAGATCGCTACTTGATTTTCGCAATCTCAAGAGTGGTGCAGAGAGATAATCTTTGAGCTTGGGTGCTTTTTCTCCTGAAATGTGTGCACCTGTGAAAGTAGAGATAAAAGAGGGCCCTCAATACAATATAATCTTTTGATTAATATCCTCTCCATTTTGTACTATGAGGAAAAATCACACTCGAAAGGATTTTAAACTAGAAAAACAAATTTCAAAATAATAGAAGAATCTGTCTATTATGCAGTGACAGGGTCAGTCGACACGTAGTAAGCACCATTTTCTAGTTAAAAATGTTAAACATGAAGTAAGAAACCTTAAAGAAAAGAGTGTTTCGCCAACTTTAACATATGTGGCAATACAGCTCTGCAGAAGTCACAACGAATAAGAAACCACACCTTTCAATTCATTGGTTAACATACATGCTCTTTCATCATTCAGAGAAAAATGTGAATATCAATGAATAATGATTTTGTGACATTCAGCGTAATAATTCGTAGATAGATAACATAAAGCAAAACTCCCCTCAAGGCAATTATAAATAATTATAATTATATGGTATTTGTTAGTTTCTCATATTACAGGTTTGCACATGAAGAATTTCAAAGGTGAAATTGCACCACCTAACTATACGAAAAGCTGGGAACATAGAATGAAAAAGTTGATTAAACACTGACAATTTTACAGGATGGGAGTATGATAAAATGAGCTATCTTTAATTATGTTTAATTGCAGGTATATAAAATCATATGTTAGTAACTTATAATCAGGGAGCAGCTCTCATCGATGGATGCCTACTCCCTGCCATTAAATTTGTGAAGTTGTGGGGAGTAAAGTAAAAACAAGCTGATACCACAATCAACAAGATTTCCTCACCGAAGCAGGACTATTGCTTTATAGGCAGGCTGAGGATGACCAGGGGGTCAAGTTCTCTGCTATCAACAACAACAACAGCCTTTTCCCACATTAAGTAGGGTCGGCTATATGGACTGAAGTTCTCCACGATATATGAAATATATTACACTGGGTGCAGCCTTCCGGAATGGAGGTTGTAGAGTAGTAAAACAGTGATGAGAGTACAGAGGAGTTCCAACCACTCTGTTAAGCCCCTAATTTTCCACCTCGTCATATAGAGGGGAGAAAAGGGAGGAAAGAATCCAAGGACAACATTCCGATAGATTTGATGCAATAGTGGAGAATCCTTGGAAGGTGACAACTTTAATGGGCATATGAACATGATTTCATTTTATCAAAGCCCAAAACATTAACCCAATTAATATGGGCACTAATCCTCATGCATTCAGAGGTCTGAAACGGAAGTAACACATGTTGAGGTGAATATTTCTCCACATCAGTTTCCGTGACACTCCAATGCAAGCCAGACTGATTGGGACAGTATAGATGGACAATGCTCAGCACGGAAGTTTCCTTCAAATGACCCTGAATCTCGTCATTGTGCCGTGCAAAAAAGGGGAGTGGTGAATAGGTTGAGGTGGAACCTCAAGTTATCAAGTGGTGAGGCCAGAACCCAATTCCAAGTGGGGTTATGAACGTTGCCCCTAAACCCAGGTTGAAGATGATGCAGGCTGGCTAAAGGAGATAGGCTAGTGTTCGGGCATATGCCCACTAGGTGATGGCAATAATGGTTCCCCTTACTGAAGTAGGATCCCATACCAACACCAACTCGAGCCCATGGCCAGGGTAAAGACTTCGAGATGAAGGGAATACCCCCAAATATGGTCATGCTCGGGTAATGGCCCTAAACACATGGCTAAGAAAACAATTCAGATTTCATCGAAGGTCTGACATCTCATCAGGTTCCAAAGCTATTCCAAGGATCAGTCAACTCATCAACTATTTGAGCTCATTTAAGGCACTCACAACACAAAATTTTCGAGCTCATTCACGGTGTCAACAACCTATAATGTATAGGAGCTTATCCAAGGTACCCACCACCAGTTAGAATTTGGAAACTATACCAAGATCCAACTCAATTGGAGTTTGTCCAAGGCACTCGTGATCCATCAAATGTCGGATCTTATCCAGAAAACTCAGTCCATAGGATTTCGAAACTCGTCCAAGGTGCCAGCAATAACCTACCAGATTTTGAGAATTTTATTTGCTCCGACAACTCAAACTCAAGGTTTATTACCGTTCATGTGTGCACTCTTTCCTCTCATGCAAAATAATAGCAGCTCTAGGGGCCAGTCATGCAAAACTAAACGTGGGAACATTGTACAAACTGTTTCGAGGAAAGTTTGAATTTGTTGATTATTGGAGGGCCAACAGGAGGTCTTTTTCCCAAGGAAGCATCTAGAGAACGGAAGTATTGGAGTTAAGTCCAATCCTGGGTTTGCCACCGAATACTTAATTAGCCCGTCAGATCCTGGAGATGTATCATGTCTGTCTTTCAAAGCAAATGCATATGAATATGCATGAACTATGACGATTTTTCCGATTATACATTTAATATTTAAAGGTAAAAGCGAATTCAAAAATATTGCAACATTACATATTCCAATAAAGATTAATATGTTAAGACAACTTTTTATATAAACACTAGCATGTACACATGCTAAAATTTAAGCACGTGATAACAAAAAGGTCTCAAAACAAAGAAACTTAAATTGTAAGTTCCGTGACAATCTCCTCTTGAATGTGAACTGAGTAAGCAATATATGTAGTCGAATACAATGCTGTACAGAGTAGATTTGCAACCCATGCAACATAAATATAGTGCCTTGAAAATGTAATTCAATTGGCATACCGCATGGCATATGCAGCCGCATACGTAGTTCGAGCAGCTACGTTCATGAACCTTGTAAATCGCATCTCAAAATTTAAACATTGGGCCTTATGGACAATTCATGTCACCCGCAATCACCTTGGTAGCCTAAAAAATGTCTGAGATGGAGCGTTGTCGACCACAAGATGGACATGGGCAACCTCCGTGAAGGTTGTTGCTAATCATGGAAACGAAACCCACAAATGATCAAGCAAGAAAGCATGAATATACGCATATTTACAAGGTTCCCAGTAACTGAGCTACAACCTTGTGAGGCGGCGATCAATTTTCACTGTGGAAAAAGAAGAATAAATAGGATAAGGAGAACCCTAACCCTGTGTGTGTCTGTGTCTCTGTGTGGGTGTGGGTGTGGGGGTGGGGGTGGGGGTGGGGGTGTGTGTGTGTCGGTGTGTGTGTGTGTGTGTGCGTGCGTGTGTGTTTGTGTGTGTCTGTGTGTGTGTTTGTGTGTGTGTGTGTGCGTGTGTGAAGGCTGTTGCTAATCGTGGAAGCAAAATACACAAATGATCAAGCAAGCAAGCATGAAGACACACATATTTACAAGGTTTCCCGTAACTAAGCTACATCCTTGTGAGGGGGCGATCAGTTTTCACTGTGGAAAAAGAAGAATAAATAGGATATGGAGAACCCTAACCCTGTGTGTGTGTGGGTGGGTGGGTGGGTGTGGGGGTGTGTGCGCGCGCGCGCGTGTGTGTGGGCGCGTGTGTGTGCGTGCGTGCGTGTTTGCGTGTGTGTGTCCGAGAGGGCAATGAAGGTCCAAGAAGTGTTGAATGAGATTATACGAAGGGATCCTACTTATTTGGATCTAATCCCGAGAATAACCCAAGATAAATCTAAATGGAGGCAAAGAATCCATGTCGTTGACCCTAAGTAATGTGAGAAAAGGCTTTGGTGTTGTTGTATAAGGGGGGTTTAAGGTTATATAATAAACAAGTCATTCTATTTTTTCCGTGTGGTATCAGAGTGGCAATTGTACACCTATGATCGAATGCCCCACCCAAATAAACCTCCATGTTTTCCCATCAAAACCCTAATGTCAAGGGGCCCATTATATCATCTTGCATTGGCGAGCCTCATCTAGCAAACTATCGTTGTTGTCAATCATTGTTGACTAATGGCAATAGACCCTTCACCACCAACAGCCTCTAGCTGTTGAAAGTCATGCATTGTTGACTACTTTTTGCCATCAAAGAAGCCACCTAGAGCAGCATCCCATGGTACTCGAGTTGCACTGATGGTTGCCCCTCCATAAAAGATCTTATTTATACAGGCATACCCCCCATATATACATAATTCTCAAGGACCTCTTTCTCACATAATCATCTTTTGTTAATACTTGCTTACCATGATCATTGTGCCTGCCTTTAAGGCAAGGCCACTTGTCTCCAATTCTGATGTAGCTTCTAAGGGGTAAGGAGCCCTTGAACTTGATCAAATTAAAAAGGGGTTAAAAACTACATACTTTCAGCAGCAGTTGGTGGCGTTCGGAGCCCCGAAGGTCCACAAGGGTTTCAGCCTAGAGGATGGTGATGACCTCGCGACGATGATGGCAGGTTCTTCTACGTTGTCCGATCCCTAAGGGGCATAGGCGACGAGTCAAGGGAGGTATGGGGGCTCCGTTGAGGGCGCAACTGATCCTACGGTGGTTTGTAGCATTGGCGGTAGCTGTAGGGGACCCAGGGGCATGAGCGAAATTGATGAGGCATGTGGCAATTCATCTGTGTCGTGCAAAGCAGAGGGCGTGCTGGAATCCTTGGCGCGTCGGGGAGGCCACAGGTTGACACAATACCGGTTAGGCGTGTTCATGATGGTCCGAAAAACCTTTTGTCTTTCTCTCGAAAGCGGTGATGTGAAAATCCGTTGGATTGGGATACAAGAACACTAGAATGCAAGGGCGAAGATGGACTATAGGGAGGTGTTCTCTCGGTGGGGGAAGAGGTGGTTGCATCGGGTGGAAACCTGAGTGAGGGATATGCCCTGATCAGGGTAAGTTTGTTTGGTTGTGGCAGCCAACAATGAGGAGGAGGTTGAACCTGGAAATGAACCTTTGTCCGTGAATATTATGAGGGAGGTAGCATAGCAAAGTTTTTAAAGTGGCGATAGCTGCTAGAGTAGGGGTGTTGATGGTGGGGGTCAACCCCTTAGTTAACCAATGAATCTTCTATCTTGGAATGTACGGGGCCTAGTTCAACTGGAGAAGTGGTTGGCGGTAGGCTCCATATTGTCTACCCGGTTGATCGACGCGGATTGCTTGCAGGAATCCAAGATCGAGTCATGGGAGTCTGTAAGGTCCTCGTCTAACAGAGTTCAAAGCTTGTCCGGCGATTGGGAACATTGTTGTGGCTTGGAACAAGGGCATGTTTGACGCTTTGGATGAGCTAATTTTGGTCCACTCAGTCTCAGTTTCTTTGGTGAACAAGGTAGATCACTCCTGTTTTGTGGTCACCTATGCTTATGGTGTTGCGGGGTCTTGCCCAAATGTGGAGTTGTGGGAGGAATTGTGGGAAATTAGGAGACAGTTTCTAGAGATGGTTGGGTGGGCTGTGGGGGGGAGACTTCAGTGTGATGTTGTACATAGATGATAAGACGGGTGGGAGAGGTGAGCAGGTAGGGATGCAAACGGACGGATACAGATACGGATATAGGTATTACCGTATCTTTATCCGTTTCTGAATATGAATACGGATGCAGATGCGGATATTGACGGATATTAAAACTATTTTACCATATCCTTAAAAAACGGATACGAATGTAAAACGGATACTGATTTCATATGAGTAATGTTAGAAATACTCTATGGAATCGACTTAAATATATATAAATTGGATGGAAAACACATGATATAAATTTACTAATGTATTTGTATCATAAAAATTATACAAATATGGTAAAGAAGGTATATAATTATGTTATATAGGGTTAAAAATAAATCTATGACTATATTTATATACGAAAACGGATATACGGATACGGATATGGATGTTTACGGATATCAAAACGATATCAATGTTCGTATCTGTTTTAAAACGGATACGGATACATATGTCAAAATCTATATAAAAAGAATATGGTGACGGATCGGATATGGATATATCTGTAACCGTTTGCATCCCTATGAGCAGGACCCTGGGTTTATCTTTTTCGTTGAGGTTGTGGAGGAGTTGGCATTGGAGGTGCTAGATGCGACAAGCAGTTGCTATACATGGAGATCCTCGTCCCGATCGTGCATTGACTAGTTTCTATGGTCCATTGAGGCATTGGAGATGCTCAACTTGGCTACTATCATTTCACTGCCTAGATCTCACACGGGTCACACCCCATTATGATTGGATTCTTGCAGTGCAGAGGCTCGTCGTCCTCCTTCAAGTTTGAGCGGTGTTGGTTACTGGAGGACAGATTTCGTGATATGATGAGCTCGTTTTGGTCAGTTTTGAAGGTGGAGGGGCCAACTATGGTCAGATTTACTTTGAAGTTGGCGGCTTTGTGGTACAGGCTAGTGGACTTCAAGATGGACTCTCGCAAGGAGCAAGAGTTGAGGAAAAGCCCGACACAAGATGAGTTGGTGAGACAGGACTTGGTGGAGAACTCCAAGGAGTTGGACGAGGAGGAGTTGGTATGTCATGGGATTGTTCAGACGATCTTGGAGGAGAAGGACAGAAAGCAGGAATTTGAGTGGAGGCAGCGGTAGCGACAGAAGTGATTAAAAGAGGGTGATACCAATACAAGATTTTTCCACTCAGTGGCTAATGGTAGAATGAGGAGAAATATGATTTATTCGGTGGAGGTTGGAGGAGAGGAGTTCTGCGGGGAGGGAGAGGTGGTGAGGGCCATGACGAACTATTTCAAGGGAACGAGCATGCGACCTGCATGTAGTGGATCATGTTGGTTGCGGGTAGGGGTGAGTCATATTTTTGGCCTAGAGGCGGAGGGGTTGATGAGGCCATTTGATGTGTTAGAGGTTCACGAGGCAGTGTTTGACCGAAATGCGGATGGATACTCGGGGCTGGATGGTTTCCTGGTCTTATTTTTCAAGGAGTTTTAGGATATGCTTGCTGAGGAGGTGATGGGGGTGGTGATGGAGTTTACTGATGGGAATTGTGGTTTTGATTGGCTCAACCGAATCATTTATTTTTCTGCTCCCCAAAAAGGATGTTGCGACGAGAATCGAGGATTATATGCTGATTGTGTTGTCCAATGTTATTAATTTATTTTGGCAAAGTTGTTAGCCAACTGGCTTTGGGAGGTGCTAGGCAAGATGATTTTCTTTGCTCAGAGTGTCTTCTTACCTAGGAGACAACTAATGGATAGTGTTGTTACAGCTTCTGAGATTGTGGCAAACTAGCGTCGGAGGATAGCAAAAGGTGTTCTTTGGAAAGTGGATTTCTCGAAGTCTTACGACTGCATCGACTGCAGTTTCATTGGGCATCTTTGCACAGGCGTGGCTTTCCAGATAGATGGATCTCGTGGATGAAGAGGTGTGTCATGACCGCTTCATGTGTGGTCCTGGTGAATGGGTAACTGAAGGGGGGTACTTTCAGCCGTAGCGTGGAGTCCAACAGGGATGCCCGCTGGAACCGCTTCTTTTTGTGCTCATTACCAACGTCCTGACAATCATGGTTAACCACGTCTTTTCGAGGGATTTCTGTAGTGGCTATTCAATGGAGAACCTATCCATTCCCATTATCCAATACATAGATGATATGATACTTTTTGTGGTGGGTGGTGCAGATAGTTGCAAGGATTTGTTTGTTGTTTTGAACATCTTAGGTATTTATAGAGATATATGTGTGTTTGGTGCATTGTTTCTTTATTTATCGTTACTTATGTCTCTTCTTTAATTTACCTATAGCTCTCTCCTCTATATAAGAGAGCCTAGGGTTCCCATAAATAAACATCTATCATTATTTTCCTAACATGGTATCAGAGCGACGATCCTAGGTCGAAGCCCTCGTACCCAAGAAAGCCCTAACCCTAACCCCACCCACCGCCCTCTTCCAGGCGTCGCCGCCCCTTCTCATTTGGGCGTCGCCACCCTCTCTCCCGCTGACGGCACCGCCACCTCCCCTCCCGTCGTCGGCACCGCCGCCCTCTCTCCCAGGCGGCTCCATCACCGCCCTCCTGCCGACGGCGCTCTCATCCACTCCTTCTCGGGTACAACAACAGCTGCCACCGAACCTCCTCATTGACGTATCTCTTCAAGGCCCTCCGTTCTTGCATCGAGGTCCGTTCGTGTTGATGGATTTGATTGCATAAATCTACACATGCAATTAAATCCCCATATGTCTATGTAGACACTAGTCTATTGGTCTACAAAATCTTAGCTTTCTTCATCAAGCAATATGTCAGAGAGCAAAGTTGATATCCCTGCCACAGGCGCTTTTAGAGGTCCAACGCCGATTTCAAGATGGACGGGATGAACTACGAGCTATGGGCCATGCAGTTCATGAGCCTTATGGAGTCTACATGCAAGAAAAATATTCTTACAGAGGAAGAGTCGATCGAGAAAACTAGGGTCAATGCCTCGTGGGAGGCAGGTGATACATATGCCAAGTTTGACTTTCTAGTACATTGACGATAGAGATTGCCAATGATGTGTTACATCAATGTACCGCCAAGGTGATGCTGGATATCCTCACAGTCACTTATTCTCAGGCGAGGAATGAAACAAAGATTCTACAGCTACAACACGATATATTTACCATCAAGCAGAACAGACGGTCCCTTCATTCTTTATATACATCCTTGCGTGGGATGTTTGAGAAGCTCCACAGTTTCGTGCCCCTCACATCTACTCCCGAATAGCAGAAGACACATCAGAATGCCACCATGGTTGGTATATTCCTTGCAGTACTTGACCTAGAGTATGAGGCGGCCTGTTCACAGATACGGGCGAATGCCACCATTCCTCACGTGGAGAAAGCGTTCCGCAGACTCAGCAGGATCACTATCTCATCTCCTGCTTCTAGTCAGACATCTTCTGCGATGGAAGCCTCCCGTGGTAGGGGAGGCTCTTCTCAGTTACGTAGACGTGGACCTCGGGGTAGATGAGGTCATATTCGTCGGCCATGCACTTATTGTCATCGCCTTTGATATACAGAGGAAACATGTTGCTCCGAGCATGGTTTTTCAGCATCGGTTCACGTAGCAGAGCAAGCAGATTCTCGTGATGGCGCTTCTTCGGATCAGAGGTATGATGACCTCGTTGCTCGACTGCAGGATATCATGCCTTCAGGGAGTTCCCTAGATTCTTCCCCTACTTGAGGAGGCCACTGAGACATTGCATCTTCTGCCTCCTGCAATACCTCATATAGTACCTATGCTCTTACAACTTGCCATGGATCTGACATTACAGAATGTATTATGGACTCCGGGGCGACGCATCACATATGTGGTGATAGAGATCAGCTTGCAGCTTACAGATAGGCCCCTTTCAGAGAGAACCATTGTCATAGCAGATGGGACTCATTCCCGATCACAGGGCAGGGGGGATTAGTTTGACACCATCGATGCGTCTGCAGAATGTGTTGCATGCACTTGGCCTTTTTTATGAATTTATTATTTATTAGTCAGATCAGGGAGGATCTGCATTATCGAGCTATTCTTGACCCATCATCTCTTGTATTTCATGACATACTTACGGGCAGGGTGATTGGATGTGGTCGTGAGCAGGGTGACCGCTATCGGCTGGTTCGAACCCCCTATGCCGGTTTATCTTCTCATTCTACTGGACCAGTCTCTCATTTCACATGGCACATGCGCTTTGGTCACCTTCCACTCTAGAAGATGTGGTATGTCTTGCCTTAGATCTCACCTCGCTCTTCCTTCCATTACGAGGCTTGTCAGTTGGAAAAGCATCATCGATTTGCTTTTTTCTAGTCATCAGAGTCGGAGCAATATATCCATTTTTTAGTTATTTCATGTTGATATTTGGGATCCACGTTGTGTTCCCGATCACTAGAGATACAGATTTTACCTAGTCGAAGTTGATGTTTTTTCTCGCTTGTCATGGGTTTTTTTATTGACGATTAAATCTGAAGCAGGGTATGTTATTAAAACTTTTATCAATGAAATGCAGAATATTTTTCCTACATCTATGAAATTTCTAAGAACTGATAATGCTTTGAAATCCTGTACTCATGCTCTCTCAACATTCTTTTCATCCCGTGGTATTATTCATCAGAAATCATGTGCCTATACTTCTCAACAGAATGGTGTTGCGGAAAGAAAGCATCGTACTTGATGTTACCCGAACTCTTCTCGTTCAGAGTAGAGCCCCGCATTCATTATGGGGTGATGCAGTTCTTACAGCATGTTATCTTGTGAATTGCATGCCCTCGTCTGTTCTGGGTGAGAAAATTCCTTTTCTCTCTGGCATTTCCAGAAAAGGAATTGTTTTCAGTTACTCCTCGTGTTTTCGGCTCGGTCTCTTATATCCATTAGTTGTCTCCTAGTCTAGACAAGCTCTCTCCTAGAGTTGTCAAATGTGTGTTTGTTGGGTACTCCAGGATACAAAAGGGATATAGATGTTATGATCCTTTGCGCAGAAAATATTAAGTTACTGGTGATGTTACATTTTTTGAGTTGATGATGTATGTTTCTCCTACATGTGATTGGTAGACTTCATCATATTTAGATGATGAGGTCTACATGCCACCATCTCCTACGAGTTCATCGCCATCCCTGCCTATGCCAGTTGTTCCAACCCAGCCACCAAAACCTCCTCTGCCACCATCACCTCCTACTATACCGCCACATGTGACTGTTGTTCCACCATTTCCACGGTACTATACACGCCAGCCTTCTTCTACTCATGGTCTACGTCCGCCATCCAACACGCCTCAAGTATGCTCTGACTACAAGGTTTCTAACAATGAGTCTAAAGATGTGTCTGCACACGAAACTTTGTAGGGGGTTGATGCTCAGTTTGAGGAGATTCCCAATGACCTAGATGTTCCTATTGCCATTCGAAAATAGAAACGTACATGTACCACATATCCACTAGCTTCTGAGGTCTCATTTGATTGCTTGACATGAGAGTTCAGGAGGTTTATTACTGCACTATTTGTCGTGGCAATACCACAGACTTACCGTGAGGTATTAAAGATAGTCAGTGCCATCTAGCTATGGAAGAGGAGATGGTTGCCCTACAGTTGTGTGGTACCTGGAGCCCGGTCCCTGCTCCCAATGGGACATCTATTATTAGTTGCAAATGGGTATTTACAGTGAAACACAATACAGATGGGAGCACTAATCATTACAAGGCCATATTGATTGCAAGGGGATTCACTCAGACGTATGGAGTGGATTATCTGGACATCTTTTCACTTATAGCTCGCCACTCTACTCTACAAGTTCTTTCAATTGCAGTAGTATGTGATTGACCTTTATTTCAGCTCGATATTAAAAATGTATTCTTGTATGGTAATCTCCAGGAAGAAGTTTACATGCAGCAGCCTCCGAGGTTTGTCGTTGAGGGGGAGTGTCAACAGGTTTGCTAGCTTCATAAGGCAATATATGGCCGGAAGCAGAGCCCGAAGGCATGGTTTCAGAAGCTCTTGGATTTAATTGAAAAGCAAGGGTTTAGACGGTCAAATGCAGTACATGGAACATCCACATATATAGTTATTATATTGGTCTATGATGATGACATACTTGTTGCAGGAGATGATGTGTAGGGGATAAAAAGGGCAAAGGAGTGTCAGGGACGTCAGTTTGTCACCAAGGATCTCGGAACCCTAAGGTATTTCTTGAGGTTAGAAATTTCCGGAATCAACGGGTCTTGTGATAACCCAAAGGAAGTATGTCACAGTCACAGACATGCTTGTGGAGACAAGCATGATTGGGTGTAGGCATGCCACTACCCCTATGGATCCTAATATGAGTTTATATGATGATGATACATATGAGATAGACATGAGAAGATATGGAGAATTTGTGAGAAAGCTTCTCTATGTTACTATCACTAGACCTGATATCTCCTTTGCAGTTAGTCAGGTGAGTCAGTTCACGGCAATGTTCAGGAAGGCGCTATGTGGTATTCAGTCAGAGGGGACACTGCCTAGAGAGTATGCGGGGAGTATGTGGTTTGGTATTTTTTATTATTAAAAATATAAATTAATATTTAATATTATGTTAATATCCTCGGTCGGGAGAGTATGCGGGGAATATGCGGTTTTATGCGGAAGATTATGCGGTTGTATGCGGGGAGTATGCGGTTTTATGTTTTTATGCGAGTGGGGTTATGTGGTTTTAGATTAAATAAAAAAGTTCTATCAGAAAAGCGGCCGAGTATGCGGCCTCATAGGGGGTATACTCGGTCGAGTATGCGGGTCAACCCGCATACATGGCCGTTTCATCATACTCAGAGCGGCAATGCCCCCGAGTATGAGTATGCGGCCGAGTATGCGGCTTACTTGGCCGCTTTTCTGAACACTGGTTCATGGAGCAACTTTGAGGTACATATAGATGTTGTATATATGACACTGAGATACCTAAAGTCATCTCCAAATGTAGGATTGTTATCCAGAAAAGGAGCAAATATTATTATTTCAGCATGTGGAGATGCAGACTATGAAGGATGTCCCAAGGACAGAAAGTCCACTTCAGATTTTGTTGTATTTGTTGGGTGGATGTATTGTTTCTTGGAAGAGTAAGAAGCAAACTGTGGTTGCTAGGTCAAGTGTTGAATCTGAATATAAGGCTATGGCACAAGCGAGCACAAAGATGATGTGGGTTCGAGCAGTACTAGTAGATTTACATATAGACGTTCCTCTTCCTATGTAGTTACAGTGTCATAACCAGATCGCTCTACTCATTGTTAAAAACCCTGCATTTCATGAGATAACTAAACATATTACGGTGGATTGTCACTATACATGGACATGGTCCAAAAAAGCGTTTATCTCTACCTCTCATGTCAGCTCAGGAGATCAAACAGCAGACATCTTTACCAAGGCTTTGCTCAGAGGATCTTTTCACAAGTGTTCATCCAAGCTGAGCATGATTGACATCTATGCTACATCTTGAGGGGGAGTGTAGAGATATACGTGTGTTTGGTATATTGTTTCTTTATTTATCTTTACTTATGTTTGTCTTATGTAATTTACCCATAGGTCTCTCCTCTGTATAAGAGAGCTTAGGGTTCCCAGGAATAAACATCTTGCATTCTTTTCCCAACAATATTGTATCTAGGATGAGTATAAACATGGAAATTTCAGAGTTTGTTCCTTTTGTGCTGGCATATGTGGAGAGGGACTTGTATGCGGACTGGTTGCGATCGCCTCGCAGGAGTTTTCCTCTGTGTTACCTCGGTGTGCTGTTGATGGCTAGTAGGATGCGTGTTGATGAGTAGTTGTATGTCATTGAGAAGTTGGAGCAGAAGTGGCTAGGTGGAAGTTCGTTTGGCTATCAAGGTGGGGGGGACTGGTGTTGTAGAGTTCTGTCATTTATGCTATACGATCTTCTTCCTGTCATCTACATTGGTGCATGTGGGGGTAAAAAAGAGACTTGAGTCCATCATGAGGCGATTCTTCTGTTCGTCAGCCGACCAGTCATAGGGGCTCCCTTTGGTGGACTGGAAGACAGTGGCTTGTTCGAGGGATGATGGAGGACTTGGCATTCGGAGTTTGGAAGAAAAGAATAAGGCACTAATGAGAAAATGGATCGCCCGCATCTGGATCAAATGCGACAGCCTGGTCTGTGGCTTGATCCAGAGGGTATATGGGCTCAGACTCTCTTTTTTAGGTCCCCAAGGATCTTGGCCTATCACCTTCCTACTTCTGGAGAGGTGTTTACAGTGTGGCACAAGAGATCTGGTCGTTCTTGAGACTGATGATAGGGGGATGGCTATGGTTTTCGATTCTAGGTGGATGATCAGAGCGGGGGAGGGGCTCTGCAGGAAAGATTTCCATAACTAAAGGTGTTATCAGCGAATCTGAATGGTTTGATGGTGGAGGCATGTGATCCACGCCAGGAGGAGCTCCAGGTCTTGCTTGAGGAGATGGAGAGTATGGTTGGGCCTACTGACGGTTGGACTTGGTACGACGGATCTTTTTCAGTGGGAAAGGCATATAGAGCCGTAAAGCGGCCTTTGTCTTTTGATCTTGGGGTGTGTGGCTAATTGCAGGCGTCTATGGAAATGGAAGGTTCCGGGTCATGTAAAGATTTTTTTTGGCTCCTCGGGAGGGGAAGACTGCTAACTAAGGATAGATTTTCGAGACAAGTTCTGACAGCAGACCCGATGTGTCACCCGCATCTGGATCAAATGCGACAGCCTGGTCTGTGGCTTGATATGGAGGGTATATGGGCTCAGACTCTCTTTTTTAGGTCCCAAGGATCTTAGTCTATCACCTTCCTACTTCTGGAGAGGTGTTTGCAGTGTGGCGCAAGAGATCTTGTCGTTGTTGAGACTGATGTTAGGGTGATGGCTCTGGTTTCCGATTCTAGGTGGATGATCAGAGCGAGGGTAGGGCTCTGCAGGGAAGATTTCCATCGCTAAAGGTGTTGTCAGCGAATCCGAATGGTTTGGTGGTGGAGGCATGTGATCCACGCCAGGAGGAGCTCCTGGTCTTGCTTGAGGATATAGAGAGTATGGTTGGACCTACTAATGGTTGGACTTGGTACGACGGATCTTTTTCAGTGGGAAAGGCATATAGAGCCATAAAGGGGCCTTTGTCTTTTGATCTTGGGGGTGTGTGGCTAATTGCAGGCGTCTATGGAAATGGAAGGTTTCAGGTCATGTAAAGATTTTTTTTGGCTCCTCGGGAGGGGAAGACTGCTGACTAAGGATAGATTTTTGAGACAAGTTCTGACAGCAGACCCGATGTGTCGCCCGCATCTGGATCAAATACGACAGCCTGGTCTGTGGCTTGATCTGGAGGGTATATGGGCTCAGACTCTCTTTTTAAGGTCCCAAGGATCTTGGTCTATCACCTCCCTACTTCTGGAGAGGTGTTTGCAGTGTGGCGCAAGAGATCTGGTCGTTCGTGAGACTGATGTTAGGGGAATGGCTCTGGTTTCCGATTCTAGGTGGATGATCAGAGCGAGGGTAGGGCTCTGCAGGAAAGATTTCCATAACTAATGGTGTTGTCATCGAATCCGAATGGTTTGGTGGTGGAGACATGTGATCCACGCCAGGAGGAGCTCCTGGTCTTGCTTGAGGAGATGGAGAGTATGGTTTTGGCCTACTGACGGTTGGACTTGGTACGATGGATCTTTTCAGTGGGAAAGGCATATAGAGCCGTGAAGGAGCCTTTGTCTTTTGCTATTGTTGGTGTGTGGCTAATTGCAGGCGTCTATGGAAATGGAAGGTTCCAGGTCATGTAAAGATTTTTTTTGGCTCCTCTGGAGGGGAAGACTGCTGACTAAGGATAGATTTCTGAGACAAGTTCTGACAGCAGACCCGATGTGCCCCCCTTGCTTGGGGAATGTTGAGGATACCAACCACCTCTTCTTCGGTTGTGGGAGCTCCGTGTCGGCATGGAACTTTTTGGGTTGTCGGGGATTTGCTCCTGATAGTGCCTCGGGTTTCTGGAACTCCATTGGGGCATATTGGACTGGCACGGAGAATGAGGCGTCGGGGTGTTTGGCTTTGGTCTGGGCCTTTTAGTCGACCGACTATTGCAGCACTGGTGGCACATGTGAGGGCATTGAGCGAGAGTTGGAGCTTGTATAGCAAAATTATACTATACACCTCTAGCCTTGTAATACTTTTATTGGTGATAATGGTAAAGTTTTCTGAGCACACACCTAAACAGTGGATGCCCTTATTCCTTCCAAAAAAACTACATAATTTGGTCACATCTTTTCAAAGTGTTTGTTCTTACAATACAAGTGATGTTCTCATGGAGATCGACAAAAAGATTGATGCAAAAACCCGATTCATCCCAGTTGACACCGTGATTCTTGCAATTTATGTTGGTGATGTAGTTCAAACTGGAATGTTATAGCAGTATCTAAGCAAACAAATCATCCTGTAAATGTATTTGTCACAAGGATCTTGGTCATCTATGACACTTCTTAGGGCATTGAAGTTTGTTAGAAAATCGAAAGCGGAAGCGTAAACATGGATAAAATAAATAAGAACAAGAAGAACGCGGGATTTTTACGTGGAACCCTACTCCGTGAGGAGCGGGATGAAACCACGGGAGAAGCCCTCAAAGGGGCGGATACTTTATTCCTTTTTCTCAATGAGTACAGGAGGTCTGGGGCTCCTTATATAGCCTCTCCAAAGCCTCCAAGTCCCACCACTGGACGATGTGGGACTAAACACTGGATGGGGTAAATGGATCTCCTCCAGGATCCATTTACCCTGTTACAACTCAATGGGCGCACAACCATATACTCTAACACTCCCCCTCAAGCTGGAGCATGCAATGCTCAGCTTGGACAAACAGAAAGAATTTCAACTCAATGCTACAGGACACTACGGACAATATCAACCCAACGTGCACATTGCTGCAGTCGAGGACGTTGCTTCTCATGCCGTGCAGGTGAGGAGGACGAACGGGCTGGAGTGTGAGTCAACTGAAGACTCGTAATCTGACCATCGAGTCTGAAACTGCGCCTGAAGTCTCCTCGTCGGAGAACTGGGTCTCTCCCATCTGGCTCAGAGAATGGTGCACTGCTCTGGTGTACCTATGATACCACATGAAAACTCTGGCCGCACAACAACAAGAATGATGGGGACCTCGAACTGATGATGGCAACATATGCTCATCTGAAAATGACCGCACCCTCGTGCGAGTCTGAAACTGGAGACTCGGAAGACAATCGTCGAGTCTGAACCTGGATCTGAACCGTAGAGTCTGAAATTTGATCGGTCTGGAAATCTGAATCTGGAACACAAGACCTATGACTCTACACCATACTCCCCCTTTCTCCCATACTTGTCGGAAAACATAGATGTCGACCAAGTTGGGAGAAGACAAGATAAATAGGGGAAATGAAACAAAATAAGCCGTTACAAATTTTTCGGCTTCTCAAAACATGGATAACTTTTGGCCGTTTCATTTTTTTACAGCTCCCTCCTCTCTTTTTTTTCTCGTAAATGCGTACGGCTTTTCTTTGTACGCCTTCTTTTTTTTTCAAAATCACTTTTTTTTTCTTTTTTCTATATATTGGGACTGTCTCTTTTTTTTTCTTCGGCCAACTCCCCTTCATTTTCTTTGCCCCCCCCCTTTTTTTTCATTTTCTCCTGTCAACTATCGGCCCACTTAGCCGCTTCAAACAAAAACATTATATATATATATATACAAAGGGTCATCGGGGCCCATTTTCCCGCAGCCTAGGGCTCCTGTTAAGGAAACCCTTGCAATAACCTTCGACCCCAACAGGGGTTGCCGCCGCCTGGGAAGAACTGGGGCTGGAGATCGCGCGCCGCCTGGTGATCTGGTGGAGATTGCGTCGCGCGCCTGGATGCGTGCTTGAAGGGAGGAGGCGCGTCGCGAGGCGCGCCTGGAGGAGGAGTTGGTGCGGCCGCCTGGTGATTGCAGCGGTCGATGCGGGGATCGCCTGCGGGATGGGGCGCGCGAGGAGGTTCCGCCATCTGTGATTGATGAAGCTTTGCGCGAGGGGGAGTCCCATATGCGGCAAGAGCCGTTCTTAGGGCTGCGGCTTGTTGAGATCTCGTCAGGACTGGAGGAGGACTTCGCCTCCCAGAAGCATCGCGCCTGGGGGCTACGACAGGGGCTCGCTGCCGGGATCGCCCGGATGCGGAGGGCCTGAGTGCTGCGGCAGGGGTGCCGCCTTGAGCTGGTGCGGCAGGGGTGAGGAACATCTGGAGCGGATCATAGGGTTCCCAGCGTGGGAGTCGCCCTCCCTTTTCTTCGTTGAGCCGACGCAGGGAAAAAATGTAGAGAGACACGCCTTGACTGCCACCGTCTGGAACACGGGGATGAGCGAGTGCAGCGGCTTCGCCCCATATTCAGATGTGCACGAAAACAAAACTTCAATCGGATGGATGTGTGCACGAAGAACAGGCATGCCGCTTGCACGTAGATGAAGAGAATGGCGGCTAGGATTCCAGACGGAAACGTGAACATAAGATCATCTCCGTCGGGAGATAGATCACGTTCCTGAACAGATCCTCGAACTTGATAAACATAATAAATCGGAACCTCCTTGAATCAAATCTCGAATAGAATAAATAAAATAATGAAAGATCTCGAGAATCGAACCCGCTCTGATACCATGTTAGAAAATCGAAAGCGGAAGCGTAAACATGGATAAAATAAATAAGAACAAGAAGAACGCGGGATTTTTACGTGGAACCCTACTCCGTGAGAAGCGGGATGAAACCACGGGAGAAGCCCTCAAAGAGGCGGATACTTTATTCCTTTTTCTCAATGAGTACAGGAGGTATGGGGCTCCTTATATAGCCTCTCCAAAGCCTTCAAGTCCCACCACTGGACGATGTGGGACTAAACACTGGATGGGGTAAATGGATCTCCTCCAGGATCCATTTACCCTGTTACAACTCAATGGGCGCACAACCATATACTCTAACAAAGTTACTTGATATTCAAGCAAACTTTTTATATCTCAGTAAAAGTATTGCCTTGAGCATAGACCTTAAGCTTGGTTCCAGAAGTTATCGAATGTCCTCGGGAGCTTGGTATTTTCCATATCCTCATTAGGGCACTATATGTTTGTGCGGAAGACATGGAAATATATTGTTGCCATGTTAGTGATGTAGATGATATTGTCCTTGTTTTTTTTTTTTTTGAAGGCTTGACAGCACTTTGTGATGTTGGATTTTGGATCACGGAAATATTTCCTTGGGATTGATATAGTCCTTACAGTTAGGGTGTAATTATGTCCCATATGAAGTATGTTAATGATCTACTGTAAAAGACTGTGATGTTGGGATCCAAGCCATCGTGAATTCCCATAGATCATAAGGCATGCATTTGTGAGCTTTGAATGGAAACATGAGTTGCTGCATGCAGTCAGTTGAAAAGTTACGATATCTAACTATTACTCAGCTAAATATCTAGCTTGCAGTTGGTAACTCAGGAAGTTGATGGACTGCCCTACTCGAGCTCACTTTGATGCATGCATGATGATTCCGAGATACATCAAGACCTCTCCAGGAAAAGGATTTGTGATGACTCAGAGAACCATTCTGAATTTTGCAGCTTGTTATGATGCTAACTATGAAGGATGGACTAGTTAGGAACTTCACTACTGGCTTTTGCTTTTGTACCTACTGGGTGAGGAATTTTATTACTTGGGGGAGTAAGAAAGAGCCAAATGTCCCCCGTTCTAGTATAGAAAACGAGTAGAAAATGATGGCTCATGTAGTAGCAGAAATAGTGTGGATTCCTTCAATGCTTACAGATTTGTAGATTGCTCGAGCTCAAATGTGACAGCTAGGCAGCCATGAACAGGGAGAAAATACAAGTACATACAATCAGAGTATGACTAATCCTTAACCAATTTAGAAGGTTTGGTGCTTCGAACATCTCCATTATATGTTAAATACGATAAAATAAATGCAATGCCCATGAATAGAGGGCATCATAGGAACACAAGTGGTGACGGAAAGAGTAGGTAAGAGATATTCCACCCACACTTCCAAAGCCATCCTCCGTTATGGGGTGTTCAATTGAGAATGCAATAAAGGGGACATTGGAACTAGGGATCATAAATTGGCAAGTGAAAAAATGGCGAGTATAATGTTCCCTATTTAATGTAAGCAGCAAACCTCACACTTGTTTTTGCTCCTCTACAGAGGCGACACATGTTCAGGAAAAGAGAAATTTTCCCTCCTAAGTATTGAAAAATGATACAAAGGACCTTGTAAAACAACAAAAATAAATAAATTATGGACCACTGCCTGATCCCATCCAAACTGGATCAGCCTTGGCTTGATCTAGCAGATCTTGATCGATATGAGCTTCTTACTAGAGATTGCAGTTGAGGATTCAAGCAAACTGACCATCACAATAATAGCTTGGACAATTTTTGCAACATTTAGATGCTCCCATATACCAGATCTATTTTGAATATGCATAATGCTCGAAGGGGTCCAAGCATATTTATGTATAATACACCACTTCTATATGAGGGAATTGGTAGCCGTTATCACTATGTATTTAAGTTTCACAGTTGATTGGTGGACTGCAAGATAAAAAAATTGACAGCCACCTAAATTTCGCGTCACAAAAAAAAATAAATTTCAAAAGTTCTATTTCTAAATATGAGGCTTTATGGGCATTGTGATGTCCTTATTAGCATAACAGCAGCAAACTAAACCCATTCTTTTGGATGATATGTTTACCTTGATCAGAATTTCTCATCTTGTCGACATCCACTGAGCCAGTCGATTCTTCAACCTCAAGTAATTGCTTGTTTTTCTTGTCCTGCACATTGACTTTCAACTTTAGAAAAATGATAAATGATATAAATCAGTAGATTGTAGCTTCCAATTATTAGTCCATACTTCATTACATGTCACTGGAACTTTATATCCATCTTCTGCAATAGTTGGTTCACTGCAGACAGGATTATGGGACTCCCGTTGTAGTCTAATCCTTCGTGTGGCAGTTCCCTGTATGGTTGTAGTGGAAGAAGGAACAGCCCGTGGTCGACCACGCCTTATTTGGATACCTGACCCAACAGGACCACTCTCAACCCTAACATAACTAGCTGCATGAGCATTCGTTGATATGGGTGGAGTGTCGCACAATCCTTGGAATGAATCAGGGGAATACACTCCCACAGAAGCTTCAGAATTAGGAGTATAGAAACTGACTTCCTGGTTCCTGTAGTCTAATGTAGAAATTTGCTCTGAGTAATCAACAGAGTCCATAGAGTCTTCTAATATTTGGTAGCTAGAGGGATTTCCAACAATATTACTCTGGACCTGAAATTTCAAATATGAAAACCCCATATGACTGAAACCAAAGGAAAAAAAATCAAAACAAGAAAAAAGCATGACAAAACTTTCTCTTCTACAATTTTTCGACTAAAACAGGACGGAAAAAAACCTCACCAGATGCTGTTGTACCCCATTAGCTCCCACATCCTTCACTAGTTGGATGTTCACATTTACCCGCCGATCACATTTATCGATAGCATAAGCTTCATAGGCATAATCTTCTTCACACATAAGTGCATCACCATTTGCTACTGTTTGATCAACAGAATTTCCCAAGAATATCTCGTCTTGATTACTCAATATAGAATCCAAATACTCCGTGATGTAATCCTGCTCTGTGCCATCAACATGATATAATCCTAATTGATCATCGAACCCCTCATAGAAGGGGACGTCGGCTAAGGGGATAGGAGAAGAAACATGTGGATAGTTATCAGGCTCTATTTGCTTGAGAGATTTAAGAATATTATCCTGTCATAATCAAATTCAGACAATAATGCTTCAATCAAAGATTTTCATGTTGGTATGAAAAGAAAGAGAGTAGAAACCAACAGTATCAAGTAAAACTAGTCAAAAGTCACATACTTGCACATTTTCCACTTCATTTTCAAGATCAGCAGCATCAGAAGCTATAAAGCTATTGCTGAAGCTGTCCTCTGTTTTTGGAGGATAAGTTCCATGATCCAGATCATCAGTAAGCCAACTATCGACAACATATGGTTGCTGCTCAATGATTATATCCAGAAGTTTCTGATCTTGTCGCATCTCATGCATGTTAACTTCCTGAGTTATTTCCTTTTCAGATTCATCTCCATTCACAGCTGTAATTTGAGTATCACCTGGAGATAATTTTGGCAGGAGGGGAGGAAAGCTACATTCATCAATTTTATCAAATTCAAGCCGTGAAGTCCTTTCTTCAGGTTTCTTGAAAAGACGACAAAGAACATAAGCACCCTAAAAGTTAAAAAAAATACATGTTAATTGTGTAAACAAATTCAAAATAAAAAATTGATATTTTAAAGTGTACCATGACAAAAAGTTGAAAAAGTATATAGCTTCCTTCTGACTAACAATGAAGTTACAGTTCGGCAGCCAGCATGGCTGGACCAATTCCAACAACCAAAATAAGTCAACCAAGCATAACCGATCCCTTTTCCAAGTTATGAGGAATGTGAAACAAGCATTCTTAGCTTCAATTCAACTTCTCCTAGTATTGGGCCACAGCCAGACTCGAATCCAAATATGCAAGGTTTTGCGTAATGATATCCTCTTAATTTTTTCCGAATTGCAAGGAATTTAAAGGAAGGATTCTTAGCCTTCATGAGCCATGTTCCCCCAAAGATTTTTTTTCTTATGCACCTTGGTCAACACTCTACCCCCCCCCTCCCCCACTCGAGTCATGCAAAGGTCTTGACTTTTGCCGGCATCTTAGACGCTCAGAAGATCATGCAATCCCTTGCACGGATCAAAGTACAAAAACAATGGTGAGTAGCACAACACCTTATATGACTTCTTGGTCGAGAAGTCACCATCATATCCAGTGATAACCTCGTGTAGGTTTCCTTATTCAAAAAAAACATTGTTCAGTATTTCCTACACATTCAAGAACTCATGCAGCTACTCATCAGAGAGGACTGAACAAAAGAGGGAGCCCGAAGATCATTAGACCATGCATCAACAACACATACTTAGTGGTTGGTTGTCAAGGAAAAAAGTCTCAGAACAGATAACACAATACCCCATTCTCTAACCAGTCTTCTTTTAAAAATATAAAGATCTCCCAACCCCCAACACCAACTGTTAGAAAATAGAATGCAGAAGCGTATCAGAAATAAAAAAGAATAAACAACGAAGAACGCGAGATTTAATGTGGAACCCTACTCCCTACGGAGCGGGATGAAACCATGGGAGAACGCCTCAAAGGGTTGATTTATGCATTGCACTTTTTCACTGGATATAGAGGGTGAGGGGCTTCTTATATAGCCATCGTTGAATCTCCACATCTCACAATTGGTAGATGTGGGACTAAACAACTAGATGTGGTAAATGGATCCTGGAGCGATCCATTTACCCATCTACATCATAAGTGACACATAACACATATACTCTAACACTCCCCCTCAAGCTGGATTGTGTAATGCTCAGCTTGGACAAACAGAAAGAAATCTCAAACTCACAATATAAGACAATACAGACAATATCAACTCAACGCGCACAACTGTCGGCTGTTGTCGAGGACATTGCTTCTCATGTCATGCAGGTGAGGAGGAACAAGCGGGCTGGAGTGTGAGTCAAACTGAATCTCCTCGTCGGAGAGCATGTGCTCTATACTGCACCTGTCAGAGTCACTGCAACTAAAAATGAGTCTCTACTTGGAGAACTCTGGCCTGCAACAATAATGTGGGCAACTGCTCCAACTTTGAAAGGGCCGAACTGAAAAGCCCTGGAGACATCCTCGTCGGAGTCCACGGTTGCTGGAGAATGGAGTCTAAAAAGTCTCCTCGTCGAAGAACTGGGTCTCTCCCATACCGGCTCAGAGAATGGGATTTCTAATCTAGAGTCCCTATGAAATAACATGAAAAACCTAGCCCACATGGCATAGGGAATGGGATCTCTAGTTTAGAGTTCCTATGGAATACATGAAAACTCTAACCAAAATAAAAGATGGGGACCACACGAAAGATGGCAAATATATGCACATTTGAAAAGTGTGTCTCTCTTTGGAGAACTCGAAATGGGTCACTCAACGATGGAGTGCCTCGAACTTGGGCTCTGAACCAATCCGCAGAGTCTAAAATCTGACTAATTTGGAGTCTAAAGAATCCGAACATTTGAATCTAATCTGTAACTCTACACAATACTCTCCCTTTCTCCCATACTTGTCGGAAAACAATGGCATCGACAAAGTTGGGAGAAGACAACAAAGATGGGGAGAAACATGAATCACATAAGTCGTTCGTTTTTTTACGGCTTGTCTCCCATTTTTTAAAAAAATCCTATTTTAATTTTTTTTCTTTTTTTGTAGCCGTTGCATCATTTTTTTATGGCTTCCCCTTTTTTGGAAAAAAATTCGTGTACGGTTTTTTTCTCTCCTCCCTTTTTTTCTTTTCTTCGGTCCACCTGGGCCCTTACAATGGAGAAAAAAAATATTTTTTTAACAATAGTCGAAGCCCACTTGGGGCTAATATTTAGGGCTCCCACTTAGGGAATCCTCTCCCGCAAATGCATGCTACCCCCAATAGGGTTAGGGCTCCACCACTAGAGCTCCTGGATCCGGGAGGAGCACCGCTGAAAGAAGAGATGTTGCTCGAGGTGCTGGCGGCGCGAGGTGCTAGCGGCCCGAGGAGGTGCGCGAGGGGGCGCGACGTGACGCGATGAGGCTATTGGAGGACCGCGGCCTCTATGGAGCAGTTGCTGAGGTAGCAGCCGCCACCATCAGATCTGGAGGTGCGACGGTGGCCGGTGAGGAGGGAGTCAATGTTGTCGTCGTTGGAGGGTGCTATCGATGGTGGGTTCTGCCTAGACATGGAGGGTGCGCCTCCTGTTGCAGCTGTAGATGGAGGTCTTCACCTGGAATACTTTGCGATGAGGAGAGTGCACCCACAGGAATGGAGCAGCGTCATTACTGCTTCTCGAGATGCGGCTCCTGCTCGGTAGGTGTCGCCTCCTGGAAGGGCATCTGGTGCGCCTGAAGAAGAGGAGGAAATAGGTGCTACCTGGGGAGGTTCCGCGCAAGATCTGCGCTGATTGGACTATCGTCCGGGGAGTGCGCGAGGAAACGCCATGTGCGGATGAGAAGGTGTTGCGCCTCGGAGAACTGGAGATGGGGCTCTTCCTGGGCATCAGGAAGAGCCCCACGCAGCTAAATCTGGCTCCTGCAAATTTTAGAACTTGAAGAAGATAATCGGATGAATTTCAGAAGTGGAACAAGATATTTGCAGGATTAGGGTTTCAAAAAGAAACCATATAACTTTGAACCATACATGATAATAAAAAGAATAAATCTCTCAAGAACAAAATATCAAAATCGAATCTCAAACAATAATGAAAATAACTCCTCGAGAATCGAATCCGCTCTGATACCATGTTAGAAAATAGAATGTGGAAGCGTATCAAAAATAAAGAAGAATAAACAATGAAGAACGTGGGATTTAACGTGGAACCCTACTCCCTAAGGAGCGGGATGAATCCAAGGAGAATGACTCAAAGGGTTGATTTATGCATTGCACTTTTTCACTGGATACAGAGGGTGAGGGGCTTCTTATATAGCCCTCACTGAGTCTCCACATCTCACAATTGGTAGATGTGGGACTAAATAAATAGATGTGGTAAATGGATCCTGGAGTGATCCATTTAACCATCTACACCATAAGTGACGCATAACACGTATACTCCAACAAAATAAAGGTAACAACTGAACTCCGACCAAACATTAAGCATCTTAGTTTTAATTTACTTTTTTAAAAATCATAAAAATTTGTTAAGAAAATCGACCAACTAATTAGGTCAGCTAAAAGCAGTTCGTCTAGTTGACCGACTAGACATATTCGTATGGAAGACCCCACAGATCAGAATAGTCGTGCTGACTAGTCGGTCTAGTCAATCGACTTTTGCAAGCATGTGGCTAGATAGGTAGTAGAATGGGGCTTTATCGGATTACAGTCTATAGGACTTTTTTACTCCGAGTTCACAACAATGTCTATAACCCATCCTTCATCAAAGAAGGTGTGGATGTGACAGGTCATCTATACTGTCATGGAAATCTTTGGGGACACATTTGGACTCAAAGTAAATAGAACCAAGTCAGTTTTTTGTTTCTTTAGGATAGCTCAAGAGGTGACAGAATGTGGTAGATCTTTCTCTAGTCCATGTACGATTATGCCTCTCTCAGGTAGACCCTAAGTAGCGATAGACTCAAATAGATCAACCCTTGATTGAGAAACTTTAAATGAAACTCTCCGATCGGAAGTCAACATACTTTTTTGAGGGATGGATGCCTCGTGTTGCTAAAGTTAGTCTTGACCAAGGTTTAGGAAAGCGGTATGCGTATGCGTTCGGACTGGTCACCGAATACTGATTAAGCGGTATGCGGGGGCATATGCGGGGTATATGCGGATCTAAGCGGTTTTCTTATTTTTAATTTAAAAATAAAAAAAATATCTATGAATAACATTACCACTGAAGTTATGTATCTAAGTGGAGTTAAAGAAGATCTAAGAAAAGCTGTTCATGTTAGATGGGTGTGCATATATACTTTTAATTGCCTCGTATTTAATCACAAAAAAATATTTACCATAAAAACTTTACATTATATGATTCGTAATAACAAAACTTCAATACACATGCATGCACTACATGAGCAAAACCTCAATTGACATATATAAAAAATATTCGACGATATGTTGCATATTGTCGTGAAAATAATACATGAGAAAAACATAAAACATTGCATATACATAATGGTATAATGCATTGCAATTGTGTAGAAATGCATGCCATATTCTAACAATTGAATGAAGAGACAGAGTTACAGAATTAAGGACCTGAATTAGAAGTTTGAAAAGTTGGAGATGCTGAGTAGTATGCGGGGCATATGCGGGATATGCGGGGCATATGCGGGGCATATGCGGGCCGCATATGCGGGGAGGGCGCATAATGCACTGATTCAAGTAATCGGTGCGGTCTACATGCCGCACGGGCATATGCGGCCGCATATGCGGCCCGTGCGGCCGATTTAGTGAACATTGGTCTTGACCCTCATCCATGATTTCTTTTGCTCAACTCGTTGGCTCCTAGTGGGTGTTCGACAACGTCGGAATCCTTGAAGAAGAGGTTCTTTTGGACTAGCTTGTAATAGGAGACATGTAGTGTTCCTTAGTTGGGGGCTTGTGACACAACCAATGGAGGAGGGAGGACTAGAGGTATTAAGGCTTGACAAGATGAACAAATCCTTTTTAGCAAACTGGACAATGAGAATTTAAGTGCAAAATGAAGATTTGCTTTGCCCCCTAGTATGCTCTACATGGGTTACCACTTATCTCTATAGAAATGGTGATAAGCCAGTAGCCATTCTATAAGGGAGTCTAATAAGTTCTCCTGAATGTAGTGCCCCCTTTGAGACCAATCTTGGGGAATGCTTATTTATATTCCAAACTGCTGAGTGGATTGAGATCTGATGCAACGTCTTAACAAGCTCCATCCGAGCGAATATTCCTACTCTATCCCAAATGATAATCAGGAAACTACTGTTATGGCACATGCAAGTATCTTTATTGCTTCCGCAAATAAATTTACAAAATCAAAATGGTTTATTGATACAGGTGCATCTGCTCACTTATGTGGGGAACGTAGACTCATACATCAGATGCGCAAAGTCCCGTCGGGACGCACTGTTCAAGTTGTTGATGACATATTTTCTCCTATAAAAGGTAAAGGAGATGCTCATCTCACTCCTAATATCAGGCTCAATAACGTTTTATTTGTTGCAGAATTTCCCATCATCCTGTTTTTTGTTAGTCAGATTTGCAAGGAACTCAACAATGGGCAATATTTTAATGCGGTTTCTTGTATTTTTCAGGACATATTGACTGGGGAGGAGGATTGGTACGGGTCAGGAAGAAGGGGATATCTACCATATTGTGTTGTCTTCTGGGACTGCAGCTTACTCTGGCACGTCTTTCTCAGCATCCTCCCGTGCTCTCTGGCACTAACGTTTGGATCATCCATCTCTACAGAAGCTCCGACGTGTTCTTCCCAGCTTCCTCCCACTACCAACCTAGAGTGTGAGGCCTACCAACTAGGGAAGCATCACAGGAGTTCCTTTCATCCATCAGGGAATATCCATTATGGTAGTCTTTTTTGAGCTTGTTTATCTAGATGTTTGGAGACCTAGCTGATATCCTGATCGTCTAGGAAACCGTTATTATCTGGTCATAATAGACGATTTTTCTCGTGTGTCATGAACCTTTCTGATGAAAAATAAGCCTGATGTTCTTTCCATTATTACTCGCTTTATAAATGAGATAAAGACTCAGTTTGGTACAACTATCAAGATTCTAGGTCTGATAATGCTAGGTAGTTTCTCTCTTATGACATGCAATCAATCCTTTCCACAAATGGGATTTTACAACAGACTAAGTGTGCTCGTACTTCTCAACAGAATGGCATGGCTGAGCGTAAGCATAAGCATATTCTTGATACTGCACGTACAATCTTAATTGATTATCACGTTCCCTCTACTTATTGGGGTGACGTTGTCCTTACCGCTACATATCTTATAAATCGAATGCCTTCCACCACCATTGATGAACAGGTTCCTATTGAAGTTCTTTTACCAGGAAAAGTTTTGTTTCATGTCCCTCCTAAGGTGTTTGGAGTGTAGTGTTTGTTCATATACTTGGTCCTGGAAGGGACAAGCTTGCAACAATAGCAGTCAAATGTGTTTTCCTAGGATATGTCAAAAATCAGAAAGGGTATAGATGCTACGATCCTCACTCTCGAAAGCACTACATCAATGTGGATGTCATTTTCTTTGAGTTTCTTCCATATTACTCCAGTTCTGGCTCTCATGTTCCTCCACCACCTACATACACTCCTCCACTTCCTCTCCCTCTTCCACATGATGATTTCTACAGGAGTACTGCTTCACAATGACACCCCCTTCTGAGCAGGTACCATCTCCTCATATATGTCATTCGACTGAGGCTTTACAGACTGGCAATCCTTCTATATCAATAGATACAAACATAGGTACTTCAAGCGGCTCCGTAGATGCTGATGTAGATCAACCAATTGCTCTAAGGAAGGGGATAAGCCAATGTCCATCTCGATACAACAGGAAACATCCAATCTCAGTTGCAGTGTCCTTTTCTGGACCTAGATCCTCCTATAGGCAATTCGTTGAAGCAATCTCTGATGCGGTTATCCCTCGCATGCATTATCGAGGCCCTTCGAGATTCCCAATGGAGCTTAGCAATAGTGAAAGAAATAGTTGCATTGCTCTCCCGCAACACCTGGTCACTTGTAAAGCCACCCCACAATGTTAGGATAGTAGGGTCAAAATGGGTTTTCACAGTGAAGTACAATCCAGATGGCTCAATTTCTCATTACAAGGCACACCCAGTCGCGAAGGTGTTCACCCAAACATATGGAGTTGACTTCTTTGATACTTTCTCTCTGATGGCTCGTCTATCCACTATATGAATTCTAATGGCAGTTGCAGTACAACTTGATTGGCCATTACACCAGCTTGATGTGAAGAATGCATTTCAGTATGGTGACCTTCAGGAAACTGTATACATGCAACAACCTCCAGGTTTTGAGGCTCAAGAGGAGTGTCAGAAGGTGTGCATTTTACGTAAGGCGTTTATGGGCCCAAACAGAGCCCTCACGCCTAGTTTCAGAAATTATCAGAAGTACTAGAGAATATGGGGCTCATTAGATCTTCAGCAGATCACTCTTTATTCACAAGAACGAATGGAAGAGGAACAATGGCAATGCTCCTCTATGTGGACGATATCATCCTTATAGGAGATGACTCCGATGATATTTTCGAAGTTAAGAAGCAGCTAGCAGAACAATTTGTAATCAAAGACTTAGGGCCACTACGATACTTTCTAAGGATTGAAATTACTAGGTCCAAGCAATGATTAGTCATGTCATAACGAAAGTATGCAATTGATCTGCTTCAGGAAACAGGAATGCTAGGATCAAAGCATGCACAAATACCTAAGGATACTAAGGGACGCATCTACGAGTCAGGAGAGATTGAATACACTGGTCGATATAGGCATCATGTGGGCAAATTGCTCTATATTACCATTACTCAATCAGACATATCCCTAACCATTGGGAAATTAAGCCAGTTTATGGATGCTCCCACTACAGCTTTCTTTGATGCATACATTATGGCTTTAAGGTACATCAAGTCTTCTCTTGGGAAAGGTCTACTCTTCACCAAAGGCAACAACTTACATCTTATAGCTTATTCAGATGCAGATTATGGAGAATGCATGATAGACAGAACATCTACTACAGGTTTCTACACCTACTTGCCAGGAAACCTTTTCACGTGGAGGAGCAAGAACAATCAGTAGTGTCACGTTCAAGTGTTGCTAGTGAATATAGAGCCATGGCTCATGCCGCTGCAGAACTAGTATGGATCCGATCTGTACTCATTGATCTTCATGCCACTCCCAGCAATACCATGGAACTTAGATGCGACAACCGTATGGCAATGCATATAGCCAACAACCCTATGTTCCACGAACGCAATGTTCAGGAAGATGTTATGCGGTATTCAATCGGAGGGGTCACTGCATAGAGAGTATGCAGTATGCGAGGAGTATGTGGTTTTATGTGGTTTGATAATTTTATTATTAAAAATATAAATAAAAATTTAATATTATGTTAATATCATCAGCCGGGAGAGTAAGCGGGGAGTATGTGGTTTTATGCAGGAGAGTATGCGATTTTATGCAGGAGAGTATGCGGTTATATGCGGGGAGTATGCGTTTTTATGTTATTATGCAGACAATAAAAAAATGTTTATTAGAAAAGCGGACGAGTAGGCGGCCGCATAGGGGGTATACTCGGCCAAGTATGCAGGTCAACCCGCATACATGGTTGTTTCACCATACTCGGAGCGGCAAGGCTACCGAGTATGAGAATGCGGCCGAGTATGCAGTTTACTCGATCGCTTTCTTGAACATTGCACGAGCGTGGAAGTTGACTGCCACTACACTCGAGATCTGATACAGAAAGGGTTGCTTCATACTCAAAGCGTACCATCTACTGAGCAGACTGCAAACATGTTCATTAAGCCACTCGTACACACGCAATTCAAGAAATGCTGCAACAAGCTGAGCATGATTGACATATATGCTCCAGCTTGAAGGGGAGTATTGAGAGTTGTATAGTTAGCCACAAGTGTAGGGATATTCCGGACAACTCACGATCTAGGAGTCGTCTTCCATGTAACCCTAACCCTAAGACTCCATCTATATAAGGAGCCATAGGGTCTTCTTTCTCAACAAGAAAAGTAATCATATTCTTCTACGGTGTCGGTGCAAATTCTTACTTTGACTACTTAGAAGGGCTTGTTTAATGACAAAAGCTTACAAAGCGAAGTTCTCAATAGAACAGGTGAGGAGCATCGAGTAAAAAGACAATTGTATGTCCACGGTGCTAAAGAAACAATTGTTTCCTATGAATGGTCTAATAATTGTAACTACGCACCAGGATTGATTGGCTGAATTGCATGAACTCGGATAGATATTGGAAGTCTCTTAGGGTTGCCCATGCCAGATTTAATGCTGTGTGACTGCGACTGTTGGCCATTCTGTTGGCAATTTGGTTGGCACGCAATGACATAGAATTCCGGCATAAAAAGTTGTGTGGAAAATGCAACAGCGCATACTACGACCCTAGTTGTTTGCCAGGTTTTCTATGTGCATGCATTCATGTGTGTAATTAGTCTTTATGTGTGCACTAGTATGGATGCTCACCTTCTTTCTCCGACACACAGGAGTAATACTTTAGTTTAAAGATAAAATCCATATCCCAGCCCTTTTGGGGATTAGCTCAGTTCTAACTCCAAATAGGTCTTGAATATTCTACATTCCTTTTTAACCTTTGTAACACTTCACAAGGCCACAGTGACTCATGCAACGGAACGGAATGAATTCAAGGTTTATTTAAAAAAATAGAAAAAAATCAATGTTCACCAATACCATACTATTACTTAACATTGACGTGCTAAACAAATAAATAGAAACTAATCAAAAGGACAAGCTTTTTACGGTTCAACATGCCATTAAATGGGACTTGCAGCTTTTTCTGCACAACTAAAAAATCCACTTTTTTCACCACGCTTACAGTATTGGTTGCAATATTGAATAAAGAGGTGGAAACTAACAATGGTCCAAAATTAAAGAGATCAAATCATCTTGGAGGATTACATCTGGTAAGGTGTCTATTTAATTTGGAAGCATCCCAGGTAAGATGTTAGGATCAGAGCTTTTGAGGCAATGAAATCCAGTGTCATCTGAATTGATGAGAGAAAAACATAAAAGCGGGAGAAATGCCATGAACAAATGGATTCCCAACAAGATTCAATTTATATGACATATCCCCTCCAGCAAAATGTTATCAAAGTTATGCTCAGTTCATCAAAAATCTAAATGAGCATAATGTCCATGAATAAAAGGAAAAGGAACAGATGAAGGAAACAGTTCATCACCCTTTTTATGGGTGTTAAAATTATCATTTAATCATAGACCAATATCAAGCAAGCAACTGTACCAGCATAATTCGCTAGTGATGGGCGTGATGTCCATATTAGATCATATCCAGACGGCACATTGATCTCCAATAATTTCTCAAGTAATGGATCCACAATGCCAAGAATTTGTTGACCAGAAATCATCAAAATCCTTGAAAAAGCCCGTTTCCAAGTTTTTTTACAGTTTTAGAGAGCAGAAAAATGTAATCACCTGATCATTGTCAGCACCATCCAGTTCACCATCAACAGTTCGGTACTCATGCATTATCCAACAAGACCTCTCCCCCTTGGGTGCACGGCCTCGGTAGAAAACAAGTGTCTTCTTCATGCCAATCAATGCAGTGCCAGCCAGACAACGTGATTTTATCTTCCTGTCCTTACCAGTAGCCTTCCAGTAACCTGCTTCAGTTGCCCTGTTGGACCGATGCCCATTGGGATATTTCCTATCTCGCGGTGCAAAGAAGAACCACTCTGGGTCGCCTGTCCTGATTAGGGATTTATCTAAAACCACAAAAAAATAGTAATCAGCACCAGCATAATGGATGAATGAACAAGTTATTTTCTTTTTAACTAAAATGAAAGATATGATTCTGGAAAAATCTATACCAGGTTCATATGGCACCATTTACATTATTTCTTCCAAGTAATGAAATTACAGTCTATTAGACAATTAAAAATTGCATTTGTATCTGTGCATAAGAACCAAATAATCGTATTGGAAAACTACATCATAGTCTCACTCTATAACAAAATTTTAGATATTTTCGAAATAAACTTTAAAACAAAAAATCAATGTCATGATCAAAATGTATTTCTTTGTTAAGCATGAGCTCCATATCACCTGCAAACAAACCAACAGACCCATGGACATCGTGGTCATTAAGAATCTCGGTTTTCACGATGCGACCTGTTGGGGAAAACTAGACTTTTTTTAAGATGAAATGATGTGTCGCCCAAGAAGCAACACTAAAAACATATACTATAATAACATAAATTTACAAATGAACCCACTTCAATATTTTGGTGGTAGTGCAGTGTGCCTACAAACCCAAAAGACCAGGGTTCAAATCCCCCTTGTGGATATTACGTTAGGTAACTGACAATCAACGTAAAAATAGTTTGATCTTTCAACATATTTTTAAATTTTGAGCAAGAATTCATGTAGCAACCCTACTTAAAGTGAAAGAAAGCTTTGACATTTTTTAACATAAATTTACAAATACCAAGACTCAAAATTAGCCTAGGCATGCTAAGTTACATTTTCTCATGGCATAGAGCACCACATCATTACATGCCAGCTAGATTGCCCATAAATGAGCAATAGCCATATCCTTCCCTCCCAACGATCTCATCCCAATGGCCCCCATGGAGGATAAAAAACCCATTGTACGGGAGTGGTTTAACCAATCAACTGGGTCAAAACATGACAGCCTCCCTAAAATCGATGCATGTGAAAAACAAATGATCGACATTCTCCATCCATTCCGAGCATCTTGAACACTCTACATTGTTGTCATACAAAATCTTGTCCATACGACCATTCTTCACCATCTGCTCTCTCTCTCTCTCTATGCAGTAGCCACAGGAAAATTTTCGCACGTAAAGGGCTTACTTTTATGAGGGATCTACCCCTTTATATATAAGAAGAGGGATGGTCATCAAACTACCATACGTTGCACAATCAATGTGGACTAAACGATGAAGAAAAAAGAGGCAACCAATAAGCCTTCTCAAAACTTCCCCTCAACCAAGAGCATAAATAACATGCATGCTCAATTCATACACATATTGAGCAAATAAGCTTTGTGCTAGCGGCTTAGTGAAAATATCAGCAATCTGTTTAATTAAAGGAACATGTGAAGTCTGAAGGAGTCCTCTTCGATTAGGTCTTTAAGTGTAGTTGCGATCAATTTCCACATGTGTGGTCCTCTTATAAAAGACAATATTGTTTGTAATGAAAATGACAACATGATAGCCACAATGCATTTCTATGGATCCCGTGACATCAAAACCCAAGTCATGCAGAATAGATTTACACATACAATCTCAATTGTAGTATGGTTTATAGATATTGGATTATTTACTCAAATGAGCAAGTACGCCCTATTCTTTGTTATTCCATATAACAAGATTGCATACAACAAAGGTGCAAAAACCTATAGTAGCTTTTTTGTCATGACTATAACTAGTATGATATGAATAAAAGAATCCAACTATATACAAGGTGAATAAGAGTGATTTCTCGATGCACCCTAGAAATATCGTAAGATGTGCATCACCGCTTCAAGATATACCTTCCTGGGGACAATCATTAACTAGATAACTCAACTCATACTGCAAAGGATATGTCTGATCGGATTGATGGCAATGAGAAGTTTGCCTACTGTAGAAAATGTGAATGTGAAGTGTAATCAGAGACAAAAAAAATATAAAAAAATAAAGAATACTGGGATTTACGTGGAACCCTACTCGATTAGGAGCCGGATGAAACCACGGGAGAACCGTATCAAAGGGTTGATTCGTATATTGAACTTTCTTCAAGGTTACAGGTGGTGTGGGGCTTCTTATGTATCCCCACCAGTAAGACCAAGTCTTACTAATCAATGTGGGACTAAATCTGTGGATGTGGTAATTGGCCCGTGGAGGGATCTAATTACCCATCTATGGACACATACGTTAACAATCCCTTCCAAGCTAGAGCATGCAATGCTCAGCTTGCACAAATCAAAAGAAATCTCTTACATAATATAAGACACTAAAGACAATATCAACTCAACATATACTATACTGACTGCATGCTGAGGACGTTGCTTCTCATGTCGTGCTGATGAGGAACTAAAGGAATTGAGTGTGAACCGAGTCTCCCGCCAGAGAATGTGTGCCCTGTACTACATATGTTAGAGTTACCGGAACTGAACCTCCTCGTCAGAGAACGTCTGCTTTGTACTACACAACATCACCTGAACTAGAATGAGTCTCCTCGTCGGAGAATGTGTGCTTTATACTACACAGAGTCACCTGTATCGAAATTAGTCTCCTCGTCGGAGAACTTGTGCTATATATTGCGCAGAGTTACTGAAATCGGAATGAGTCTCCTCGTCGGAGAACTCTGGCCCGCAGCATATCTCCTTCATTGAAGACTGCTCTATCTCTCTGAAGGGGCAACAAAGAATGCAGTGGGAATATCCATACATAGATTTCTGAAGATGGGACACTCTCATGGGGACCTCGAAGTGAGTTCACTCTCATACAAACCTCAGAAGGATCTTGTACTAGAGTTCATGATCATTGGAGAATGGAGTCTGAAACTGAGTCTCCCCATCGAAGAACTGAGTCACTCGAACATAGAGTACTTTGAATTGGTAGAATCAAAATTTGAAAGCTCTACACAATACTCTCCCTTTCTCCCATACTTGTCGGGAAAAGATGATGTTAACCACAATGGAAGAACAAATGAAGTGGGGAAAACAAAAACTATCTCTCAAATTCTTTTTAATAAGCCTTTTTTCAATCGGCTTCTCTCTCTTTCTCCTTTTTTCAATTCATTTTTTGTGCAATTTTTTTTGTACAATAGCCTTTTTCATAAAAATGTCTCCCTTTTTCTTTCAAAAAACATAAGGCCCTGCAGTGCAGCCCATCCCAATTAGGCTATATATCAGCTCCCCTTTGTTTTTTTAGTAAAATAGACATGATGGGCCTTAAATAATAAAATAAAAAGCCTCTCAACCTCTGCTCAAGGCCCGTGGAAAGCAATGCACTCCTACTAAGGCTTTATCAGGATTCATACAATAGAAGAATCCAACCAACCGCACGGTGTCTTCGAAATGAACTAGGGTTCCCAAGGAGAAACCACCGCTGATGTTGTTGGCATGGGAAATGGGCATATGAAGAATCAACTTTCACGCAGGGGGTGCTTGAAGGAGATCACCAGGAGTAGGTGCTTGAGGGAGATCAACTGGAGTAGATCAAACTAAAGGGAAGATCGAAGATGCATTCAGGTGGAGGAGCCCCTCCATGTGTTTGCCGAAGGGGTTTGTCACTACTTGGAGGAGCTACGCCACTTTCATATTGGTTGTAGTTACTCATCATCATTTGCTTTGATTTGGTTCCTACCATGGTGGTGGGTCTGGGAGGCGATGCTTGCATGGGTTGCACCACTTGAGATATTCCTTGGCGAGGAGATGACCATATTGGTGGTTGTATGGATCAATTGATTGAACAAAATCAATGTAGGGGTTCCAAGCGTGTGGGTTCTTGGATCTGCGAATTGAAGATGGTCCACGTGTTGTATATAGCAGCAGGTAGCGGGTGGCATCAGTCGTGCTAGTGATGCGGCTCTCACATAAGAGCACATGGCTTGGTGTCGGTGCCGACGACCTGACTTTGAGGAATTAGGGTTCCAGAAAACCCTAGAACTCAGCACTGATGACGTGATCTTCGGATGAACTTGAGCAACTTTTCTTCTTGACTTAAACATATATCTAACATGAATAAATAGATAACATAATCCATGATAATCGAAAATTATCATCTAGAACATAATCAACAATCAAACCCTAGAATTGCACCATGTAGAAAATGAGAATGCAGAATTGTA
Organism: Ottelia alismoides; assembly: GCA_037367405.1. Lineage (NCBI taxonomy): Eukaryota > Viridiplantae > Streptophyta > Magnoliopsida > Alismatales > Hydrocharitaceae > Ottelia > Ottelia alismoides. The sequence continues at coordinate 831,577 of JAZKJV010003768.1, forward strand.
ATTAGAGATAAAGAATATAAAATATTAAAGAACGCCGAGATTTACGTGAAATCCTACTCCAAAAGGAGCGAGATGAAACCACGGGAGAATCGCCTCAAAGGACTGAGTTGTATGTTTAACTCTTTCCAAGGTTACCAAGTGGTGTGGGCTTCTTATATAGCCCCACAAGTAAGACCAAGTCCCACTAATCAACGATGTGGGACTAAACTTGTGGATGTGGTAATTGGATGTTGGAGGGATCTAATTACCCATCTATGGGTGCATACTCTAACACCTGCTAAAACCATGTATTGTCAAGTACCAACCTACTTTGAGGTATCCTCGTGTATCTTAATATATAATTCCTAAGGCATAAAAGCAAGTGTGGATCCAAGCATCTCATTCTCGCCAAGAAAGTCAAGATGTTATATTATATTTGTATTATAAATATGACAACCTTTCTTTCTTTTTATGTATAATCCCAACCAGGCAACTTTTTAATCTCTAGTATTTCCTCTCCATATGAAGAGAACCCTACGATCCTATAATATTCATTCGCTTATTTCCTTTCAATATGGTATCAGAGCAACGTATCTTCGATCAGAGCTCCTGGTCCGTTTTGATAGGGAGATTCCTAGAACAACAAGTTACATCTTCCTTCACTTTTTTATAAGAGATATATAGTAGTTAAAGAGGGTATTTATTCTCGTTGTTTTCTTCATATGAAAATCAGAGGTCGGGGAGCTATTCCCTTGACTCGTACTGATGAGAAATTGACTCCACCGAAATTGAACAAAAAGCTACGGAATTGGCCTATTTCTTAAGTATACCAATTGAAGTATTTTGACATGCAGAATGAATTCTTTCTAGGCATGAGTGAAGGAACTCGATAACATCCCTTTCTTTTATTTTTAATGTAACTAAAGTTTCTTTAGAATGCTCATTCAAGCAAGACATGATAGATTTATTTCATCCTTCTATTAGCAGGAACGTGCCCCATTAACAAAAGCGAGAGACTTCGCGATCCACCACAACAACCACTAGAAACAGCAATGTAGCCATCCACAGGCAATAGCAGTGTTTGTAATTTGTAATCGGCAGCAGCGGTGGCTGCAACTACTAGTAGCTGCAACAGTGCCGCTAGGGCTCATATAGGCTCCAACAAGCTCACGAGTGACCAGTTCACCGAAAGGATGGGTACTCCAGGGTGCCTTTGTCTACACAGTTGTGGCACCCCTTTCTTGTTATAAGCACTTATGAAATTATCTGTTTTTTCAGGCCTCATGTTTTAGGACGATCTGATTTGGATTTGATCATATAAATCACATGTCAAGGTTTGTCAAGCTGCCTACAATGGTGATGGAAATGTTGTATAACTATGTCTACACAAACGACCTCCCTATTATGATTGTATAAAGTATAAACAAGTTTTGGTCCATCTCTCTCACGGTTTTGTCATTCTTGTATGTGCTTTCTTTTGTCATGGTAGAAGAAAAGATAGATGCTACTCCAACTCCTAGGGCCATCAAGGCTCACAGTCCCATTGTCAAGATGGATGAGAGAAACTATGAGTTGTGGGCGATACAATATACGAGCATCATGAAGAGTCACAAGGAGTACATCTTGAATAAAGCAGAGATGGTCGATGTAATCGTGTTAATGTCATTTAGAAGTAGAATAATACGTGAACCCAAGTTTGGGTATCAGGTCCTCTGACAAGAGATATTGTCAATAAAATCCTACATCAGCCCATGTCGGATATTCTTGTATTGATATACTCTCATGTAAAGAATGAGACAAAGATTCTTCAACTTCAACATGGCATCGACATGACCAGGCAAGATGGTTGCCCCTTCCACTCGTTATACTTAGGTTTGAGGAGCATGTTTAAGAAACTCCACAGTTACATGCCTTTGAGTGTCACCATTGAGCAGCAATTGACATACAACTACACAAGAACACCATGATGATTGGTATTTTCCTTAATGGTCTTGATCCGACGTATGATGCAGCACATAATTAGCTTCTTTCTAATGCCACTATCCCTCTTATGGAGGAGCATACATCCATCTGAACAGAATCTCTGTGTCATCTGCACTTGCATCCCATACCTTTTATGTCGTGGTTATTTCACGAGGTAGAGGAAATTCTGCTCAGTATAAATAAATGAGTATGTGGTCAAGGAGGTGGTCACCATCCACCTTAATGTACTTACTGTAAATGTCTAGGCCACACTGAGGACACATGCTAAAAGAAGTATGCATGCCTCTGTCCATGTTGTTGAGCATCATGGGTTGGCTACATCACCATCTAACTAGAATTACGAGGATATTATCTCCCGATTGAGGGGATCATGGGACCTTCCCTTGCTAAGTCTGATCTCCCTACTGCACCATCTAACACGACAACCTATGTCACTACCTCAAGTATAGGTCATTCTCTTACTACTTGTAACAGCATGACATTACATAATGGATGATCGAATCTAGAGCTTCTCATCATCTTTGTAAAAACAAAGAACAATTCATCTTGTACAGCTCGATTCCTCCAGGTCGCTTAGTCATTATTGCTGACGGGAGATACTTTCCTATTACAGGGATAAGGGGAGATATGTCTAATGCCTTCTATGCATCTGTAGAATGCTTTGCATGCTCTTAACTTCTCTATGAATTTGTTATCTATTAGTCAACTAAGGAACTTAATTGTCATGCCATATTTGATCCATCTTGTCTATTGTTTTAGGATATACTTGCATGTATAATGACTGGATGTGACTGTGAGCAAGGGGTCTCTATATATTGGTCCAGTCTTTGTATGCAGGCAGATCTTCCATCTCTACTGAACTAATCTCCTCCTACATTTGACATCTTCTTATTGGTCATCTACCTCTTCAAAAGTTATGTAGGGGCCTCAAATCTCTCCTTGGTCTAGCTTATAGTATGAGGCATGCCAGTTGGGAAGCATTGTGCTAGCTTTCCACCTTCCACGTCATAGTGGGCACATTCACGGTTCTTTATTTGATATAATGTATTTCACAATTTGAGGTCTCAGTCATGTTCCTAAACTGAGGTGCATTGTTTTTATCTTGTTGTTGACGACTTTTATCATTTATCATGGATTTTTCTTATAAAGCATAAGTATGAAGTTGGTGATATTGTGAAAAGTTTTTCGTTGAAATTTTTCTATGTAATTGTCAAGTATGTGTGTTCTAACAATGCCTTTGAATTTACATGAGCTGTTTATCTCAATTTTTCAAGTCTCATGAGATCTTACATCAAACTTTATGTGCATATACCTTTTAGTAGAATGGTGCTGTTGAGAGGAAGCATATACATCTTTCTGGACTATGACTCTCTTGATACACAGTCACACTCCTCACTCTTACTTGGTAGACATTATTCTTATTGTCTGCTATCTGATTAAATGCACGACATTTTTGTCTTTAAAAGATTAGATTCTTTTTTTATTATGTTTCCGGATATTGATTTGTTTTCTCTAACACTGTATGTCTTTAGTTGATTTGCTTTTGCTTATTACTTGACTCAAGGTTGAGACAAGTTATCTCCTCGGTCTATCAAGCATATTTTGTGGGGTATCGTAGGATCCATAAAGTGTATTATTGGCTTTCATTCGACAAAGTACTATGTTAGTGCTAACATCACATTCTTTAAGTCGGTTATGTATTTCTCCACCACTAGAGACAGGATGACATCATCAGAGTCTGACACTGAATTTTATCTTTCATCTCATCCTATTGTATTGTCTCCCTACTACTCAAGCTGAGACTTTTTCCCATACGTATTTTCGAAGACCAAGAGTTACATAAAGCGCAAGACTTTTCCCATATCATCTTGAAAATGTAGTTCTTTCCAAAAGCATAGCATCGATGAACCTGAGATGGATAGCTCATGGAAAGCCTCACATAGAACTCAAATATAACTAACTGGTACTATCATTAGGTTGAAAATAAAATACATGGTTATTAACTTAAAAATGCAAGAACTAGATTGTCACTTTACAAAAAGGACAATTGATTTGCCTTTATGTATAGCATCTCTTAGTCCATTAAATCCATTTTTGTTATTCAATAGAGAGAAGTTGGTCCATATGAAAAGCTATATAAAGGGGATTTCTCAACTACTGATATAGTAAATTTGGAAAACCACTTAACATATGACTTTCGAAAAAAAAATCTGAGTTAAAATGACATATAAATCTTGCACAACAATCACTTGTGAAGAAAAAGGTATGTTGTATCATTTGATTTGTAATCTTATCAAGTTAACACTCATTTTACATGTTTCAATTACTACAATTGAAAGAACATTTTCTGTGATGAAATATATCAAATTATCTTCAGCATAAGATGGGGTGTCGATGGTTAGATGATAAATTAATTGCTTACATTGAAAAGATGTGTTCACTAATGTCAGTAAGAAGAAATAATTCAACCGTTTCAATATATGAATTCTCTTCGAGGATGACTTTAACGAGGTAATTTGAGAATCAAGTATATTATATGCATTTTTTGTATCGTAAATGTCAGTTGATTTTATTACATCGATCATTGTTTTCTGTTTATGCCCCCCTCAACTAATATTATAACGGCTTGCATTCAATCCCCTTTTCGACTGCATTTTCTCCCTTCATCCCGCACATGTTCTCGTATTCCTACAAAAATCCATATGACCAACATAATTATCGTTCTTCTTCTTCTTGTGCTCCGTCACCAACATCCCTTCCTCTTTGAAAATCCACGCTCCGTCACAAACCCACGAATCAAAGTTCCAGCATCCCCATCCAAAAACCTTTAAAGCAAAGAAAGCAGAGGTATCTTTACCGGGGAGATCCCAGGGCTCGCACTTGCAGACGTCGATCTCAGGGATGACTTCGATCTGGTGCTTGCGGCCGCTGATCTTGCCTTTGAGGTAGTGGTTGATCAGCTCTTCGTCTGTGGGGTGGAAGCGGAACCCCAGCGGGAGCGACTCCAACGGCAGAACTACCATCTTCCTCCACGCAAAGTATGGTCCCTATTGGTGGACTGGAGATCGAGCGAGACGAGGCGAACTGGAAGGAGGGGGGGGGGGGGGCGGGGGGGTTATTTCTCTAGCTCGGAAAGTGAGACGGGGAGGAGCGGTGCACGACGAGAGTAAAGAGACCGTGAACTTTAACGGTGTCGTGCATGTGAAGTTTGGATTCCTGTTGGAGGAGGATCGGATTGGTCAGATAATGAGCGGGTATTTTGTTGGATCGCTTTCCTAGACTATACAGAGATGCCATGATGTCCTCCTTCCTCTGGGGTAAGAACTTTCCAAGAGAAGGCACGCATGCTTGGACGTAGATATATCCCGGTAGATGTACATGGTAGGAATCGCAAAGATCCACATAAATACAGAGGATATTCATTTAAATCTTATTCCGTTTACACCATAAATCCAATTTACATCGTGATCCTTGTAATTTTACTATCTATCACACAACAGTTTCTTGGACAAAAAGGAAAACATGCTAATTGAAATCATATTGCAGAAATTAGATGGGGGTATGATTTATTAGACAAAATTTCAATGGTTATAATGTATTAAAATCCTTAGACAGTTAAAAAAAACTTGGGTAAATTACCGAAGAGGTCATCTATATGCTAAATCATTAGCAATCTTTTTTCACGGTTGCTAATTTTGTTTGTTTTGTAGCATGTGTGAATCGCTTGATCAAAACAATTTTATTATTTTTATTTTACTCGAACAAGCTTCAGGTCAAACTTAATGAGACGATATATGACATATACAAGGTAAAAATGGGGTTGCCCACTAGGGGAATTAACTTGGTTCTCCTGCCTCGTTTTTCTTTTTTTAAATTTTATTGAAAAATATAACCGTGAATCTTCATAATTATATCACTATATTATGTCATTCAAATTTCGTGTGAAACAGAGACTCCTACGACCTTCATCCAAACGACATAGTTAAACATAGTGATTTCAACCACTCTGTGACCGTTAAAAATGAATGTCTAGATGGAGGCGTAGGAGTCTTTATTTCGCACTTGAATGACATAATATAGCGACATAGTGATGAATTTCCATGGATTCATTTTTCAAAAAAATAAAAAATAGGAAAATATGGTGGGGGAGCCAAGTTAGCTCCACCCAAGGGGCAGCCCCATTTTCTCATATACATAGGGAAAATGGGGTTGCTCCCACCCCATTTCCCCTCTATTTTTTATTTTTTTGGAAAATAATATATTTTTTCATCACTATATCTCCCTAATATGTCATTCAAAATTTCCAACAGAAACAGAGACTCGTGTACCCTCCATTTAGAAACAGGTAATTTTTACAATCTTGGAATTGATGTAATCAACTTCTTCTGGATGGCGGGCATAGGAATCTCTGTTTCTAACGAAAATTGAATAACATATTAGGGGGATATAGTGATGAAAGTATAAATGTGGGGGAATGGGGAGGTAGCAGCCCCATTTTTCCTCTCTCTCTCTCTCTCTCTCTCTCTCTCTCTATATATATATATATATAGAGAGAGAGAGAGAGAGAGATAGGGAGTATACACCCAGGTGCATGTAAGTTTACATTCAACGGTGCTTCTAACTTCCACTTTTTTGACTTTTTTGAAATGAAACTTTGGAGGATGTACTTAAAATCATAAGTGAAAATGTGTTTCAAATTTCATGTAAAACAAACATTTCTAACATGTTAAACTGGAGGGGATCAATTTCAGCCAATTTTGAGACCGTTAAAATTTAACAGTCTTAATGGAGGGGGATAGAAGTCTCAAATTGAGTTGAATTTGGAATGATTAGCATGGTGACATATGGTAATCTAAAACACCCAAGGTTTCATTTCAAAAAAATAAAAAAAAGTGGAAGTTAGGGGCACCAGTGTATTTAAACTTACATGCACCTTGATGCATACTCCCTATTCTTGTGTGTGTGTGTATATGATAACTTAAGTCTCTAGGGTGGTCTGGTCTTTTATTTATATATCACGACCTCAATTCCAAGTCAGCAAATTCTTCTATTTACCGAATCCGTTTACTCGACGATAATTTTATTCAAAAATAAGAGCTAACATTAAGAAACATGTTATAATAAAAAATGATATAATAAAGCATACATTACATTTTTGTTCATAAAGTATAAGTTTATATAGCAAACTATCAGACTGTATTCATTACATGTGCACCATGCTAAAAAGTTTGAACCTAAAAGGAACTCCTAACTACTTTGAGATTAAAAGTAAAATGACTAGTGGCTAGCTAACTACTGACCTTACGATGGCTCATCGGTGCTTGTTGGATTTTCAAATAATAATAGGACAAGAGAGAGACCATTACTGAAGCAAGAGAAAGTAAAACAAGTATATTAAATTTAGAAAATTTCATTATGTTTATTCATAGTTTGTCCTTTTCACTTGATCTATCCATTCTACTCCATGTCAGGTATTAGTCATGTCATATGACCTAAGACTCCAAAGTTGTGGATACTTCAAGATTGGAGGTTGCATTGAACTGAACTTATTTCTTCGTACAATGTCTCAATCAATCCTCCAATACTACACATACAATTTTCATTTTACTTATTTCTCAGAGTTTTCAAAGTTTAAACCTTATCCTATTTCATAAGGAAGCACACAGTCCTCGAATATCCGTTTGCTTTGATCTATATGTTTTCGTGTAATTGCTTAATCCTTTACCAATGACTTAAGATGTATACTATAGTGACATAACCGATACTTATTTCCCATCGTGCCTCTACGTGGCACGACAACATCTTTAGTCAGGAAATCTGTCTAATGGCAGTTGAGCTTCACATATTGCAAGTAATTTATTATGCACGCTCAATGCTTTAGAGCAACCATATACCATCAAGATTTAGCGTGACATACAGACTTCTTTTAACAATCCTACATGTTGCATATCAAACTTGTAGTGTCTACTCCAAGTCATTCTTATCGCAGTGAACAAAACATAATTTATCGATAGATCCACTTAAAACTATACATATTTTTATATAAATTCATTTGTTATGTACATAATGTAGAAATGGTATATTTTTTTATTTATCAAACTTTTAACTTACTCCATCACCCATTAAGATACACACACACACACATAAATATATATATATATATATATAAGCATGAATTATAATAATGGTATGTATGCATCATTGCATGAGTTCAAGTTTGGTAAAGTTCAAATAAATATAAAATCAACTAACTAAAAGCTTCTTAAAATAAGCATATGAATTTTCGTCATGATGAAAATCTTAAATCAATAATTTACTTGATTAATCTTACAACGCCAACAATAAAAGAAAGGATTTCTTTACCTAATGTATTAACTCTTGGGCAGTCACAATCTACTTCTATTTGTGTTCACGTAAGATGATTAACACTCCTAAAGTGATAAAAAATTCCATTTATGATTAAAGGGCATGAAGAATGCACAAGAACATGAAGAGTGTGAAGATAATAGATTCTTTCAAAATTTAGGCAGAGTTGCCCCTTATATCATTGGGATATTTCGAAGAAAAATTTTGGTAGAGTTTCTCCTTATATCATGTGATATTTCAAAGAAATTTCTATAGAATATCCTCTTATACATGATATTCTAAAAATAGTAATAATATTTTAAAAAAAAATGAATCCAAAAGACTAAAAGATGAACACCGATATACATGACGTCATGGGTAGGTTAAACACTTGAAGAATCACATGTTTACTGACTACAAGACATCGCATAATAACATAATTGTTAGTATATAATGAAGAATCAGTATGCCTTGAATCATGGATTGGTTAATCATTTTCCAAATCACATGTTCACCAACGATAAAGATATCCTCACCCAAGCAGGGGTATCCCAGGGTTCTTCCTTATATACTAATATTACCATATGAAAGAAGAGGAACATGAAATTCTACCTCATGTTGGATCTACTTACCTCCCAATCAAAGCTTTCTTGAGAGGCTCATTGTGACACCCTTAGGATCCGGGTACTCGGCAAACCAATCCACGCACATACATTCCACATTCGAATACTAATGACATACACATAAGCAGGAGAAATAGCACAATTTACTGAAATATAAAATTTCCTTTTTTTCCATTCATGACCTGTTCATAATCACATTTCATTGATCATTCCATGTCCACAAAATATACATGTAAGCATAAATAGGATGTCCACAATTATACATATTACATGCCATGTCTCTCAACAAAATGGTAAAAGTAAAGAAGGATAGCAAAATTACTGACAACTATACCACAAAAAGGTGTCGTAACGCTGCTCAAAAAGTGATGGTGCCTCCAACGATCACTGCTGCGAACTGCGGATCCACACGTAGGTACGTTATGAGCAAAGTTGCCCAATACGATTTAAACAAACTACACGACAAGAAATGCATGATAAAATGTGTGCAAAAGAGAAAGAAACAGGGTATTTGATCTCACAAAGAATTACATGTTTACTTTTTATTATTTGATCTAGATATGGATACGAGTAACCAAGCTTCGTGGATAGTCTGTGGTCTTGGTCTAGATGAGACCTCACACTATGACTCTAAGGTAAAAGAAAATACCTTAGGGTTGGGGTGCCTCCGTAGGCATGCGGTGGGGTATAATGCATCCTAACTAAGTTCCCAACACGTCCACTAGCTTCACTTCCCAATGATACTTCCGATTCACAAATTAGATTCCAACCCGCAAATCATCGCGAGAATTCGATCCTCCTTATACACAGGAGATTCACGTCCCATCACCAACTTCATTAACCACAATTTCCCGGAACTCCCCTCTTAGTGTTCCCACTCGGAATACCGACCAATGTGGCCTACATTGTCCTGTACACGAGTGTTAACTCTAAGTGACAAGCGAAACACTAGCCGACCAACCATGACTACTTGGCCCGCGCTCGAGCACCGGGCTAAAGCACGCAAGTGCGAGGCCAACACCGTCAGATTAGCACCTCGGTGTGCCAAGCAACATGTCCCCCAACCATCGTAGCTACAGTAGCAGTTGGGATCGCGGTCAACTAGGTTTCTACCCGAGACCCCAAGGGTGCATGCCCCTCCCTTGGTGCAACTACTCCATCTACCCGCACATCATAAAATCCTAACCATACATTTATATAGTGGAGGGTTAAATGGACTCACACCTAAGAGTTACCCAAGTACAACACTTGACAGTGTATTTCACAAGTTTTATTATGATTCTTACTTCACAACTGCTTGCTTGTGATTCAGGAGTAACTTGTCATAATTTCTTGATGGTCACGTTTCTACACTCGAAGGAGACTTAAAATGTCCTAGTAAAGAGGGCCAAGACTATTTGGGTCTCCAAGGTGTATGCAAATTAACTATGATGGATGTTAGAAAAAAAACATACATTTAATATTCAAGCCCCTTGAATGATCTGAAGGTTGAAGCAGATTACCAATGAAGTCTGGCAATTGGTCAGCAAGTTAATTATCTGAGGCAACCTTAGGGTCACAGAGACAAGAGGATTCATTTTCAAAATTGACCCCCCACTCATGCTTAAAAGGAGGAATGACATGAATTTTAGTCCATGAAGTCGAGATAATGTTGTCTGTATCTCGTCACTTAATCCAAAGCCATCGACGTATATTAAGATTAGTCATACGTAGGTTCTGAAGTTTTCCTAGGTCCCTAGGAACAGATCCACATAAAGCATTTGTCCTCATGCTCAAATATTTCATGTAAGAAAATTTCCCGATATATGCAGGTAAAGATCCGCTGAGGTAGTTTCTGCTGGTTTTGAAGTTGCATTCTTGAGTACACTTTGAGTATAATCTCATAAGTTTGATGTAGTAATACACAGATACATCTAAGACATCATGCATAACCTATTCATTTATCCTTGACACAACACCTCGATCGCCTCATTTTATGTTGATATCCGTTGTCTTTGATCCCTCATAATCAGAATGATTCACAAAAAACGTTAGTGCCAACAACTTCCATAGAAATAGGCCTCCAGGGATTTGAATAATTGGACGGTTATCAATATCCGAGTACACCACTCCCACATCAATCCGTAAGAATGGTCCAACAGAATGGGAGATCTCATGGATTTGTCTTAATTTCTTTTAGTGTTAATGAAAATGGGCATGGATATTCCAGGTTGTAGGATTTCTTTCAAAACAGAGATGCATACACAAATCATTACATCAGAAGCATTACAAGAATTCCGAATAACAGTGGCAAAGAGTGCCACATATGTAGAGATTTGCTTGTTGACAGAAGAGCAGGTGGGAGGGCTGGAACTTCGTACAGACAGAAGGTCAAGCAGTAAAAGTGTTTCTAATGGATGTTAATTTTGATACAGAAGGCAGACAAAAGCTCCAATCTGAAATTTGGGTCTTGGAAGTGCGGTTAAGATTCTGCAGATCTTGGAGAAAGCTCTTGCTATGGATTTCGATTCCAACAAGAATCAACTCATAGTGCTAATACCCACAAATGACAGGAGCAAGAAAGCCGTACCACCGAAATCGATGGGGTTCAAGACGCATGTGAATCTGCAGCAAGAGGAAGGAGAAGCGTACCTTCTGGCTTTGGGTCGTCGATCCAAGGCGCTCCGGCGGCCCTTGGTGAAGGAGAGGGGAGAGGAATGGAGGAGGGGAGAGCTGGAGGTCGAGAGAAGGAGAGGTTGGGCGATTTGGGCGAGGTTGGCGAAGGGAGGGAGGGCGGAATATACGGGTCCGACTCGGATTCGGATCCGGGTTCGGATCTGAAAGTGACTTGTACCCCTCCTTGCTAAAATGACCATAACTTGAGCTCCCGAAGTCGGATTTTAACGTTCTAGGACTCGTTGGAAAGCTATCGACGAGCCCTATGCAATGGACTCCTTACTCGAATTTTTTGATCACTGGACAAGTACAGATTTTACAATCAAGTCCAAACTCAGTAAAGATTTGCGTTTTAGTCCCTATTCGGGTTTCGGGGGTTTCACATCATAAAAATCTCAAAGGAAGTCTCGTCCCCGAGACTTAATATGACTCTAGTTGATTTCAATGTCCGAACCCCTTGTGTCCAAGCCTCACCGAGGAATGAGCCCATAAAAATCTCAAAGAGAGCAAAGCCCATAAAAATCACAAAAGAACTCGACTACGGCTTCAGTTTCGTACCTGTGAACAATTGAGGGTATTTCTCCCTCATGTCCGACTCAGGTTCCCACGTCGCTTCCTCAACGTCTTGACTTCGCCACAGAACCTTGACCAAAGGGATCTCCTTCCGCCTCAACTTCTTGACCGCGTGGTCCAAAATCTGCACCGGCTCTTCTAGGAAGGATAAGTTTGGCTCCACCGTCAAGTCCTCGTAGCTGATCACATGTCGAGGATCTCGGATGTACTTTCTGAGATTCGACACGTGGAATACGTCATGGATGCCCTCGAGGTGTGGGGGAAGGGCTACCCTGTAGGCTACTTTCCCCACATGGGCCAAAATCTCGAACGGTCCCACAAAACGCGGTGCTAGCTTGCCTATTGCACCGAAACGTTGTACGCCCCTCGTTGGGGACACACGTAAGAACACGAAATCTCCGACCTGTGGAAAAATGCTTTAGATACACGAGACTGCCTAAGAATTATACCCATCAGGACACGAATATACTGCAACATACCTGAAACTCAAGGTCTCTACGCCGCCGGTCGGCGTAACTCTTCTGACGGCTCTGTGCGGTCAGCAATTTCCTTCTAACAGTATCCACCACCCTAGATGTCTCCTCAATGATTTGTGGGGTGAACATGGCATTGTCACCCACCTGCTGCCAACATAAAGGAGTGGTGCACCGCCTCCCATACAATGCTTCAAAAGGTGCCATGCCTATGCTGACATGGTAGCTATTGTTATATGTGAACTCAACTAGTGGGAGGTGATCCTTCCAAGATCCCTTCCACTCAACCGCACAGGCTCGTAGTAGATCCTCCAAGGTCTGAATGGTCCTCTCAGACTGCCCATCTGTCTGTGGATGGTAGGCTGAACTCATATGTAGCTCTGTCTTCATGGCTCTCATGAACTCTCCCCAGTAGTGTGATGTGAAACGGGAATCTCTATCTGACACTACTTCCTTGGGTATCCCATGCAACCGAATGATGTGTTGAATATATAACTTGGCTAGTTGCACTGGTGTATGTGTCATGTTGATCGGGATGAAATGTGCTGACTTGGTCAACCGATCAACGATGACCCATATCGCATCATGCCCTCCAGGGGTGCGCGGCAATGATGTGACAAAATCCATGGAGATGCTCTCCCATTTCCATATCGGAATGGGGAGAGGCTGCAGTAAACCAGGAGGCCTTTGGTGTTCTGCCTTCACCATCTGACAAGTAAGACACCTGCTAACATGTTCGGCTATGTACTTCTTCATGCCTTCCCACCAAAAGTGTTGGCAGAGGTCTCTGTACATCTTGGTGCCACCTGGGTGTATGGAAAGTCTTGAGCTATGCGCCTCATCCAGGATCTCTCTCCTCAACTCCTTGTCATCTGGTACACACACATGGTCCCCCTTCCATACGATGGATTCACGGACTCGAAATCCGTCGAATTCATCTTTCAAGCATCTATGGTACAAGTCTTGGATCCTCTGATCTGTCTGTTGCCCTTGAACGATCCTATCCCACAAGCTGTGATACTTGGCTGGCACTGTCACTGCATCGGATGTGCCCTCAAATGGATGCCACTCACTAAGTGCAGTGAGCACATCCCAAGTCTGCAACCAGGCTGCCGAACCCTCAACGTATGGTCGCCTACTCAAGGCATCTGCTACCACATTTCCCTTACCAGGATGGTAGGAGATGGTACAATCATAATCTTTTAGCAGTTCCATCCACCGCCTTTGCCTCATATTTAGCTCCTTCTGATCAAAAATGTATTTGAGGCTCTTGTGGTCTGTGAAGATCTCAAATGTCACCCCATACAAATAGTGACGCCATATCTTTAATGCAAAGACTACGGCCGCCAACTCCAAGTCATGAGTGGGGTAGTTGCGTTCATGGTTCTTCAGCTGTCGTGACGCGTATGCCACAACCTGTCCACGTTGCATTAATACTGCACCCACGCCTTCCTTGGAAGCATCCGTGTACACGGTGAAATCTAAGGTACCAGAAGGAAAGGTGAGGATGGGCGCAGAAGTCAATCGCTCCTTCAACGTTCGAAAACTCAGCTCACATTTGTCACTCCAGACAAATGGCACATCCTTTTGCGTCAACCGGGTGAGGGGTAGAGCCAACTGGGAGAACCCTCTAACAAACCTCCTGTAGTACCCAGCGAGGCCAAGGAAGCTGCGAATCTCTGTAACTGTCTTGGGTCGCTCCCAAGACACCACTGCCTCTATCTTAGCGGGGTCAACTGACACCCTCGCTCCAGAAACCACGTGGCCAAGAAACGCCACCTCAGAAAGCCAAAACTCGCACTTGTTGTATTTGGCATATAACTGGTGCTCTCGGAGCGTCTCTAGTACGGCGCGGAGATGAGACTCATGCTCGTATTCATCATGAGAGTAGACTAGAACATCATCAATGAACACAATAACAAATCTGTCCAGATGCGGACGAAAGACCCGGTTCATCAAATCCATGAATGCGGCAGGTGCATTCGTGAGTCCAAATGGCATTACCAAAAACTCATAGTGGCCATATCTGGTGCGGAATGCAGACTTCATTACATCGGCTTCCTTGATCCTCAATTGATGATAACCCGATCGCAGGTCAATCTTAGAGAACACTGCTGCTCCCTGCAACTGGTCAAATAGATCATCTATCCTGGGGAGTGGGTAACAGTTCTTGACCGTTCTCTTGTTCAACTGCCTGTAGTCTATGCATAGCCTTAGGGATCCATCCTTCTTCCTCACGAACAGGACCGAGGCCCCCCATAGTGACATACTGGGACGGATGAAACCCTTCTCCAATAGCTCCTGCAACTGTACCTTGAGCTCCTTGAGCTCAGCTGGGGCGAACCTATATGGAGGGATAGAAATCGCTGTGTATCTGGCAATAGCGTGATCTCAAACTCTATCTCTCGTACTGGCGGTAATCCAGGCAGTTCATCTGGAAATACATCAGGGAACTCATGCACAACTCTGACATCCTCCATCATCTGATCCTGTGTCGCTGAGTCTACCACGTAGGCAAGGTAGCCTTCGCAACCTTGGGTAAGAAACTGTTGTGCCCTCAAGGCGGAGATACACTCAATCCCACCCTCAGATAAGCACCCATCGAACTGGAATGGAGGCACTCCAGGTAAGTGGAAGACCACCGTCTTCCCAAAACAGTCCAGGCACGCATGGTGCCTCTCTAACCAGTCCATGCCCAGGATGATATCAAAATCCTCTAACTGTATCAACAACAAGAATGCAAGCATCTCATGTCCACCTATCTGTACACACACATCCTCCATTGCCTGGCGGATAATGAACAATTTGCCCCCTGGACCCTTGATGTAGTACGGGGAAGTAACCTCCATCACTGACTTACCCAATGTGGGCACCATATGATGTGCAAGGAAGGAATGTGTAGCCCCTGAATCAAACAGTGCATGTAAAGACGTCCCATGAGCTGAAATCATACCTTTGACGACCGATCCAGAAGCGTGGGCCTGCTCTTGTGTTACGGCATTCAGCTGTCCTCGTCGTGGTGCACTAGATCCTGCAACACTAACTGTCTGTTGTGGGGCTCGCTGGAAGTCACGTCCTCCTCGACGGGATCCTAATCTCTGAAACTGGCTAGAAGACCCAGTTGGTCTTCCACTCTGTTGCTGCTGCGCGCCTACGCTACTAGTACGCAAAGGGCATTGGGCCTTGAAGTGGCCCGGCTGTCTACAAAGGTAGCAAGTACGACTGTCTGCCTGTGACAATCTCCCACAAAAAGCGGAACTGCCACCCCCAAGTCCACGGCTCTGTGTCTGCGTAGGGGGATGAGAAGAAACTGAACTTCGTCCTGCCAAGGCTTGTCCCAAGGTAGGCGATGGTGCGAACCTGCTAGTGGATGGTGTCGCCGCTGTCGGGTGGTGGCGACGGTCTCTACGGAACTGAGAGAAGTCCCGACGCGCAACTCGGCTAGGCTGGGGTGGAGGTAACTGCGACTGACCCCCATGCAATCGACGTTGTGTAGCTTCCCACTTTGTCGCCTTCGCAGTAACCTCCTTAATGGAGGTAAGGTCCAAGGTGGAAAGTCTGTCCTGAACCTCCTCGCGCATCCCTCGGATGAACTTCTGCAAGTTCTCCTGAGGGTAAGCAGTCGTAGCAGGGGAATGGCGAGACAACTCTGTGTATCGGATCATGTACTCTTGGGCCGTCATCGACCCCTGTGTCAGTTCAGCAAACTCTCTCCTCTGATCCTCCACCCAATGGTCCGGGTAGAACTCTGCACGGAACTCGTCAAAGAAGATCTCCCAAGTGATGGGCTCGGTCAAGTGCTCCTTGGTGGCATTCCACCATCGCTCAGCATACCCAGCAAGAGAGTACTCAGCAAAAGATACCCAAGTATCCTCGGGTGCATGTATCATCCTCAGAACCTTGGACACCTCTGACATCCAAAGCTCTGCATCGTCAGGGGTGGTAGTGCCGAAGAACTTTGGTACCGCCGCCCGTTGGTACGCTGCGTAAGTGCTCTGATGCTTCTGCAAGGCATCTGTATCCTTTGGCCGCTCAGGATCCATAGAGAACGACAAGTCGACGCTCTCCTCCCCATCGTGAGAGGGACGGTAGGAGGAGGAGTCCTGCTGCTGGAGTCGCTGCTCAAGTGCCTCTTGGCGCTGTTGGATCCCTTGCACCGCCTGTACAAGGAGAGCCAATTGTTGTGCCACATCCTGGTCTACGCGTGGCGGCATGGTTCTGCATAAAGAACTAAGGCATTAGTACTTGCTTTTTTTTTAGAGAGAGACATTATGAGAGACATGTGGACATGGTTGAAATCGTGTTATTCTCCTATGGATTCATGTTGGGTCAGAAGACTTCAACACTATCCAATATTCGAATACCAATAAGGAATAATATACATGGAAGGGAATGGAGTACCACGGCTCTGATACCAATCTGTGACACCCTTAGGATCCGGGTACTCGGCAAACCAATCCACGCACATACATTCCACATTCGAATACTAATGACATACACATAAGCAGGAGAAATAGCACAATTTACTGAAATATAAAAATTTCCTTTTTTTCCATTCATGACCTGTTCATAATCACATTTCATTGATCATTCCATGTCCACAAAATATACATGTAAGATAAATAGGATGTCCACAATTATACATATTACATGCCATGTCTCTCAACAAAATGGTAAAAGTAAAGAAGGATAGCAAAATTACTGACAACTATACCACAAAAAGGTGTCGTAACGCTGCTCAAAAAGTGATGGTGCCTCCAACGATCACTGCTGCGAACCTGCGGATCCACACGTAGGTACGTTATGAGCAAAGTTGCCCAATACGATTTAAACAAACTACACGACAAGAAATGCATGATAAAATGTGTGCAAAAGAGAAAGAAACAGGGTATTTGATCTCACAAAGAATTACATGTTTACTTTTTATTATTTGATCTAGATATGGATACGAGTAACCAAGCTTCGTGGATAGTCTGTGGTCTTGGTCTAGATGAGACCTCACACTATGACTCTAAGGTAAGAGAAAATACCTTAGGGTTGGGGTGCCTCCGTAGGCATGCGGTGGGGTATAATGCATCCTAACTAAGTTCCCAACACGTCCACTAGCTTCACTTCCCAATGATACTTCCGATTCACAAATTAGATTCCAACCCGCAAATCATCGCGAGAATTCGATCCTCCTTATACACAGGAGATTCACGTCCCATCACCAACTTCATTAACCACAATTTCCCGGAACTCCCCTCTTAGTGTTCCCACTCGGAATACCGACCAATGTGGCCTACATTGTCCTGTACACGAGTGTTAACTCTAAGTGACAAGCGAAACACTAGCCGACCAACCATGACTACTTGGCCCGCGCTCGAGCACCGGGCTAAAGCACGCAAGTGCGAGGCCAACACCGTCAGATTAGCACCTCGGTGTGCCAAGCAACATGTCCCCCAACCATCGCAGCTACAGTAGCAGTTGGGATCGCGGTCGACTAGGTTTCTACCCGAGACCCCAAGGGTGCATGCCCCTCCCTTGGTGCAACTACTCCATCTACCCGCACATCATAAAATCCTAACCATACATTTATATAGTGGAGGGTTAAATGGACTCACACCTAAGAGTTACCCAAGTACAACACTTGACAGTGTATTTCACAAGTTTTATTATGATTCTTACTTCACAACTGCTTGCTTGTGATTCAGGAGTAACTTGTCATAATTTCTTGATGGTCACGTTTCTACACTCGAAGGAGACTTAAAATGTCCTAGTAAAGAGGGCCAAGACTATTTGGGTCTCCAAGGTGTATGCAAATTAACTATGATGGATGTTAGAAAAAAAACATACATTTAATATTCAAGCCCCTTGAATGATCTGAAGGTTGAAGCAGATTACCAATGAAGTCTGGCAATTGGTCAGCAAGTTAATTATCTGAGGCAACCTTAGGGTCACAGAGACAAGAGGATTCATTTTCAAAATTGACCCCCCACTCATGCTTAAAAGGAGGAATGACATGAATTTTAGTCCATGAAGTCGAGATAATGTTGTCTGTATCTCGTCACTTAATCCAAAGCCATCGACGTATATTAAGATTAGTCATACGTAGGTTCTGAAGTTTTCCTAGGTCCCTAGGAACAGATCCACATAAAGCATTTGTCCTCATGCTCAAATATTTCATGTAAGAAAATTTCCCGATATATGCAGGTAAAGATCCGCTGAGGTAGTTTCTGCTGGTTTTGAAGTTGCATTCTTGAGTACACTTTGAGTATAATCTCATAAGTTTGATGTAGTAATACACAGATACATCTAAGACATCATGCATAACCTATTCATTTATCCTTGACACAACACCTCGATCGCCTCATTTTATGTTGATATCCGTTGTCTTTGATCCCTCATAATCAGAATGATTCACAAAAAATGTTAGTGCCAACAACTTCCATAGAAATAGGCCTCCAGGGATTTGAATAATTGGACGGTTATCAATATCCGAGTACACCACTCCCACATCAATCCGTAAGAATGGTCCAACAGAATGGGAGATCTCATGGATTTGTCTTAATTTCTTTTAGTGTTAATGAAAATGGGCATGGATATTCCAGGTTGTAGGATTTCTTTCAAAACAGAGATGCATACACAAATCATTACATCAGAAGCATTACAAGAATTCCGAATAACAGTGGCAAAGAGTGCCACATATGTAGAGATTTGCTTGTTGACAGAAGAGCAGGTGGGAGGGCTGGAACTTCGTACAGACAGAAGGTCAAGCAGTAAAAGTGTTTCTAATGGATGTTAATTTTGATACAGAAGGCAGACAAAAGCTCCAATCTGAAATTTGGGTCTTGGAAGTGCGGTTAAGATTCTGCAGATCTTGGAGAAAGCTCTTGCTATGGATTTCGATTCCAACAAGAATCAACTCATAGTGCTAATACCCACAAATGACAGGAGCAAGAAAGCCGTACCACCGAAATCGATGGGGTTCAAGACGCATGTGAATCTGCAGCAAGAGGAAGGAGAAGCGTACCTTCTGGCTTTGGGTCGTCGATCCAAGGCGCTCCGGCGGCCCTTGGTGAAGGAGAGGGGAGAGGAATGGAGGAGGGGAGAGCTGGAGGTCGAGAGAAGGAGAGGTTGGGCGATTTGGGCGAGGTTGGCGAAGGGAGGGAGGGCGGAATATACGGGTCCGACCCGGATTCGGATCCGGGTTCGGATCTGAAAGTGACTTGTACCCCTCCTTGCTAAAATGACCATAACTTGAGCTCCCGAAGTCGGATTTTAACGTTCTAGGACTCGTTGGAAAGCTATCGACGAGCCCTATGCAATGGACTCCTTACTCGAATTTTTTGATCACTGGACAAGTACAGATTTTACAATCAAGTCCAAACTCAGTAAAGATTTGCGTTTTAGTCCCTATTCGGGTTTCGGGGGTTTCACATCATAAAAATCTCAAAGGAAGTCTCGTCCCCGAGACTTAATATGACTCTAGTTGATTTCAATGTCCGAACCCCTTGTGTCCAAGCCTCACCGAGGAATGAGCCCATAAAAATCTCAAAGAGAGCAAAGCCCATAAAAATCACAAAAGAACTCGACTACGGCTTCAGTTTCGTACCTGTGAACAATTGAGGGTATTTCTCCCTCATGTCCGACTCAGGTTCCCACGTCGCTTCCTCAACGTCTTGACTTCGCCACAGAACCTTGACCAAAGGGATCTCCTTCCGCCTCAACTTCTTGACCGCGTGGTCCAAAATCTGCACCGGCTCTTCTAGGAAGGATAAGTTTGGCTCCACCGTCAAGTCCTCGTAGCTGATCACATGTCGAGGATCTCGGATGTACTTTCTGAGATTCGACACGTGGAATACGTCATGGATGCCCTCGAGGTGTGGGGGAAGGGCTACCCTGTAGGCTACTTTCCCCACACGGGCCAAAATCTCGAACGGTCCCACAAAACGCGGTGCTAGCTTGCCTATTGCACCGAAACGTTGTACGCCCCTCGTTGGGGACACACGTAAGAACACGAAATCTCCGACCTGTGGAAAAATGCTTTAGATACACGAGACTGCCTAAGAATTATACCCATCAGGGCACGAATATACTGCAACATACCTGAAACTCAAGGTCTCTACGCCGCCGGTCGGCGTAACTCTTCTGACGGCTCTGTGCGGTCAGCAATTTCCTTCTAACAGTATCCACCACCCTAGATGTCTCCTCAATGATTTGTGGGGTGAACATGGCATTGTCACCCACCTGCTGCCAACATAAAGGAGTGGTGCACCGCCTCCCATACAATGCTTCAAAAGGTGCCATGCCTATGCTGACATGGTAGCTATTGTTATATGTGAACTCAACTAGTGGGAGGTGATCCTTCCAAGATCCCTTCCACTCAACCGCACAGGCTCGTAGTAGATCCTCCAAGGTCTGAATGGTCCTCTCAGACTGCCCATCTGTCTGTGGATGGTAGGCTGAACTCATATGTAGCTCTGTCTTCATGGCTCTCATGAACTCTCCCCAGTAGTGTGATGTGAAACGGGAATCTCTATCTGACACTACTTCCTTGGGTATCCCATGCAACCGAATGATGTGTTGAATATATAACTTGGCTAGTTGCACTGGTGTATGTGTTATGTTGATCGGGATGAAATGTGCTGACTTGGTCAACCGATCAACGATGACCCATATCGCATCATGCCCTCCAGGGGTGCGCGGCAATGATGTGACAAAATCCATGGAGATGCTCTCCCATTTCCATATCGGAATGGGGAGAGGCTGCAGTAAACCAGGAGGCCTTTGGTGTTCTGCCTTCACCATCTGACAAGTAAGACACCTGCTAACATGTTCGGCTATGTCCTTCTTCATGCCTTCCCACCAAAAGTGTTGGCAGAGGTCTCTGTACATCTTGGTGCCACCTGGGTGTATGGAAAGTCTTGAGCTATGCGCCTCATCCAGGATCTCTCTCCTCAACTCCTTGTCATCTGGTACACACACATGGTCCCCCTTCCATACGATGGATTCACGGACTCGAAATCCGTCGAATTCATCTTTCAAGCATCTATGGTACAAGTCTTGGATCCTCTGATCTGTCTGTTGCCCTTGAACGATCCTATCCCACAAGCTGTGATACTTGGCTGGCACTGTCACTGCATCGGATGTGCCCTCAAATGGATGCCACTCACTAAGTGCAGTGAGCACATCCCAAGTCTGCAACCAGGCTGCCGAACCCTCAACGTACGGTCGCCTACTCAAGGCATCTGCTACCACATTTCCCTTACTAGGATGGTAGGAGATGGTACAATCATAATCTTTTAGCAGTTCCATCCACCGCCTTTGCCTCATATTTAGCTCCTTCTGATCAAAAATGTATTTGAGGCTCTTGTGGTCTGTGAAGATCTCAAATGTCACCCCATACAAATAGTGACGCCATATCTTTAATGCAAAGACTACGGCCGCCAACTCCAAGTCATGAGTGGGGTAGTTGCGTTCATGGTTCTTCAGCTGTCGTGACGCGTATGCCACAACCTGTCCACGTTGCATTAACACTGCACCCAAGCCTTCCTTGGAAGCATCCGTGTACACGGTGAAATCTAAGGTACCAGAAGGAAAGGTGAGGATGGGCGCAGAAGTCAATCGCTCCTTCAACGTTCGAAAACTCAGCTCACATTTGTCACTCCAGACAAATGGCACATCCTTTTGCGTCAACCGGGTGAGGGGTAGAGCCAACTAGGAGAACCCTCTAACAAACCTCCTGTAGTACCCAGCGAGGCCAAGGAAGCTGCGAATCTCTGTAACTGTCTTGGGTCGCTCCCAAGACACCACTGCCTCTATCTTAGCGGGGTCAACTGACACCCCCGCTCCAGAAACCACGTGGCCAAGAAACGCCACCTCAGAAAGCCAAAACTCGCACTTGTTGTATTTGGCATATAACTGGTGCTCTCGGAGCGTCTCTAGTACGGCGCGGAGATGAGACTCATGCTCGTATTCATCATGAGAGTAGACTAGAACATCATCAATGAACACAATAACAAATCTGTCCAGA
The DNA here is from genome assembly GCA_037367405.1 of Ottelia alismoides. Classification (NCBI taxonomy): domain Eukaryota; kingdom Viridiplantae; phylum Streptophyta; class Magnoliopsida; order Alismatales; family Hydrocharitaceae; genus Ottelia; species Ottelia alismoides. The sequence goes on from JAZKJV010003768.1 coordinate 854,223, forward strand.
TGCGGACGAAAGACTCGGTTCATCAAATCCATGAATGCGGAAGGTGCATTCGTGAGTCCAAATGGCATTACCAAAAACTCATAGTGGCCATATCTGGTGCGGAATGCAGACTTCATTACATCGGCTTCCTTGATCCTCAATTGATGATAACCCGATCGCAGGTCAATCTTAGAGAACACTGCTGCTCCCTGCAACTGGTCAAATAGATCATCTATCCTGGGGAGTGGGTAACAGTTCTTGACCGTTCTCTTGTTCAACTGCCTGTAGTCTATGCATAGCCTTAGGGATCCATCCTTCTTCCTCACGAACAGGACCGAGGCCCCCCATGGTGACATACTGGGACGGATGAAACCCTTCTCCAATAGCTCCTGCAACTGTACCTTGAGCTCCTTGAGCTCAGCTGGGGCGAACCTATATGGAGGGATAGAAATCGCTGTGTATCTGGCAATAGCGTGATCTCAAACTCTATCTCTCGTACTGACGGTAATCCAGGCAGTTCATCTGGAAATACATCAGGGAACTCATGCACAACTCTGACATCCTCCATCATCTGATCCTGTGTCGCTGAGTCTACCACGTAGGCAAGGTAGCCTTCGCAACCTTGGGTAAGAAACTGTTGTGCCCTCAAGGCGGAGATACACTCAATCCCACCCTCAGATAAGCACCCATCGAACTGGAATGGAGGCACTCCAGGTAAGTGGAAGACCACCGTCTTCCCAAAACAGTCCAGGCACGCATGGTGCCTCTCTAACCAGTCCATGCCCAGGATGATATCAAAATCCTCTAACTGTATCAACAACAAGAATGCAAGCATCTCATGTCCACCTATCTGTACACACACATCCTCCATTGCCTGGCGGATAATGAACAATTTGCCCCCTGGACCCTTGATGTAGTACGGGGAAGTAACCTCCATCACTGACTTACCCAATGTGGGCACCATATGATGTGCAAGGAAGGAATGTGTAGCCCCTGAATCAAACAGTGCATGTAAAGACGTCCCATGAGCTGAAATCATACCTTTGACGACCGATCCAGAAGCGTGGGCCTGCTCTTGTGTTACGGCATTCAACTGTCCTCGTCGTGGTGCACTAGATCCTGCAACACTAACTGTCTGCTGTGGGGCTCGCTGGAAGTCACGTCCTCCTCGACGGGATCCTAATCTCTGAAACTGGCTGGAAGACCCAGTTGGTCTTCCACTCTGTTGCTGCTGCGCGCCTACGCTACTAGTACGCAAAGGGCATTGGGCCTTGAAGTGGCCCGGCTGTCTACAAAGGTAGCAAGTACGACTGTCTGCCTGTGACAATCTCCCACAAAAAGCGGAACTGCCACCCCCAAGTCCACGGCTCTGTGTCTGCGTAGGGGGATGAGAAGAAACTGAACTTCGTCCTGCCAAGGCTTGTCCCAAGGTAGGCGATGGTGCGAACCTGCTAGTGGATGGTGTCGCCGCTGTCGGGTGGTGGAGACGGTCTCTACGGAACTGAGAGAAGTCCCGACGCGCAACTCGGCTAGGCTGGGGTGGAGGTAACTGCGACTGACCCCCATGCAATCGACGTTGTGTAGCTTCCCACTTTGTCGCCTTCGCAGTAACCTCCTTAATGGAGGTAAGGTCCAAGGTGGAAAGTCTGTCCTGAACCTCCTCGCGCATCCCTCGGATGAACTTCTGCAAGTTCTCCTGAGGGTAAGCAGTCGTAGCAGGGGAATGGCGAGACAACTCTGTGTATCGGATCATGTACTCTTGGGCCGTCATCGACCCCTATGTCAGTTCAGCAAACTCTCTCCTCTGATCCTCCACCCAATGGTCCGGGTAGAACTCTGCACGGAACTCGTCAAAGAAGATCTCCCAAGTGATGGGCTCGGTCAAGTGCTCCTTGGTGGCATTCCACCATCGCTCAGCATACCCAGCAAGAGAGTACTCAGCAAAAGATACCCAAGTATCCTCGGGTGCATGTATCATCCTCAGAACCTTGGACACCTCTGACATCCAAAGCTCTGCATCGTCAGGGGTGGTAGTGCCGAAGAACTTTGGTACCGCCGCTCGTTGGTACGCTGCGTAAGTGCTCTGATGCTTCTGCAAGGCATCTGTATCCTTTGGCCGCTCAGGATCCATAGAGAACGACAAGTCGACGCTCTCCTCCCCATCGTGAGAGGGACGGTAGGAGGAGGAGTCCTGCTGCTGGAGTCGCTGCTCAAGTGCCTCTTGGCGCTGTTGGATCCCTTGCACCGCCTGTACAAGGAGAGCCAATTGCTGTGCCACATCCTGGTCTACGCGTGGCGGCATGGTTCTGCATAAAGAACTAAGGCATTAGTACTTGCTTTTTTTTTGAGAGAGAGACATTATGAGAGACATGTGGACATGGTTGAAATCGTGTTATTCTCCTATGGATTCATGTTGGGTCAGAAGACTTCAACACTATCCAATATTCGAATACCAATAAGGAATAATATACATGGAAGGGAATGGAGTACCACGGCTCTGATACCAATCTGTGACACCCTTAGGATCCGGGTACTCGGCAAACCAATCCACGCACATACATTCCACATTCGAATACTAATGACATACACATAAGCAGGAGAAATAGCACAATTTACTGAAATATAAAAATTTCCTTTTTTTCCATTCATGACCTGTTCATAATCACATTTCATTGATCATTCCATGTCCACAAAATATACATGTAAGCATAAATAGGATGTCCACAATTATACATATTACATGCCATGTCTCTCAACAAAATGGTAAAAGTAAAGAAGGATAGCAAAATTACTGACAACTATACCACAAAAAGGTGTCGTAACGCTGCTCAAAAAGTGATGGTGCCTCCAACGATCACTGCTGCGAACCTGCGGATCCACACGTAGGTACGTTATGAGCAAAGTTGCCCAATACGATTTAAACAAACTACACGACAAGAAATGCATGATAAAATGTGTGCAAAAGAGAAAGAAACAGGGTATTTGATCTCACAAAGAATTACATGTTTACTTTTTATTATTTGATCTAGATATGGATACGAGTAACCAAGCTTCGTGGATAGTCTGGGTCTTGGTCTAGATGAGACCTCACACTATGACTCTAAGGTAAAAGAAAATACCTTAGGGTTGGGGTGCCTCCGTAGGCATGCGGTGGGGTATAATGCATCCTAACTAAGTTCCCAACACGTCCACTAGCTTCACTTCCCAATGATACTTCCGATTCACAAATTAGATTCCAACCCGCAAATCATCGCGAGAATTCGATCCTCCTTATACACAGGAGATTCACGTCCCATCACCAACTTCATTAACCACAATTTCCCGGAACTCCCCTCTTAGTGTTCCCACTCGGAATACCGACCAATGTGGCCTACATTGTCCTGTACACGAGTGTTAACTCTAAGTGACAAGCGAAACACTAGCCGACCAACCATGACTACTTGGCCCGCGCTCGAGCACCGGGCTAAAGCACGCAAGTGCGAGGCCAACACCGTCAGATTAGCACCTCGGTGTGCCAAGCAACATGTCCCCCAACCATCGCAGCTACAGTAGCAGTTGGGATCGCGGTCGACTAGGTTTCTACCCGAGACCCCAAGGGTGCATGCCCCTCCCTTGGTGCAACTACTCCATCTACCCGCACATCATAAAATCCTAACCATACATTTATATAGTGGAGGGTTAAATGGACTCACACCTAAGAGTTACCCAAGTACAACACTTGACAATGTATTTCACAAGTTTTATTATGATTCTTACTTCACAACTGCTTGCTTGTGATTCAGGAGTAACTTGTCATAATTTCTTGATGGTCACGTTTCTACACTCGAAGGAGACTTAAAATGTCCTAGTAAAGAGGGCCAAGACTATTTGGGTCTCCAAGGTGTATGCAAATTAACTATGATGGATGTTAGAAAAAAAACATACATTTAATATTCAAGCCCCTTGAATGATCTGAAGGTTGAAGCAGATTACCAATGAAGTCTGGCAATTGGTCAGCAAGTTAATTATCTGAGGCAACCTTAGGGTCACAGAGACAAGAGGATTCATTTTCAAAATTGACCCCCCACTCATGCTTAAAAGGAGGAATGACATGAATTTTAGTCCATGAAGTCGAGATAATGTTGTCTGTATCTCGTCACTTAATCCAAAGCCATCGACGTATATTAAGATTAGTCATACGTAGGTTCTGAAGTTTTCCTAGGTCCCTAGGAACAGATCCACATAAAGCATTTGTCCTCATGCTCAAATATTTCATGTAAGAAAATTTCCCGATATATGCAGGTAAAGATCCGCTGAGGTAGTTTCTGCTGGTTTTGAAGTTGCATTCTTGAGTACACTTTGAGTATAATCTCATAAGTTTGATGTAGTAATACACAGATACATCTAAGACATCATGCATAACCTATTCATTTATCCTTGACACAACACCTCGATCGCCTCATTTTATGTTGATATCCGTTGTCTTTGATCCCTCATAATCAGAATGATTCACAAAAAACGTTAGTGCCAACAACTTCCATAGAAATAGGCCTCCAGGGATTTGAATAATTGGACGGTTATCAATATCCGAGTACACCACTCCCACATCAATCCGTAAGAATGGTCCAACAGAATGGGAGATCTCATGGATTTGTCTTAATTTCTTTTAGTGTTAATGAAAATGGGCATGGATATTCCAGGTTGTAGGATTTCTTTCAAAACAGAGATGCATACACAAATCATTACATCAGAAGCATTACAAGAATTCCGAATAACAGTGGCAAAGAGTGCCACATATGTAGAGATTTGCTTGTTGACAGAAGAGCAGGTGGGAGGGCTGGAACTTCGTACAGACAGAAGGTCAAGCAGTAAAAGTGTTTCTAATGGATGTTAATTTTGATACAGAAGGCAGACAAAAGCTCCAATCTGAAATTTGGGTCTTGGAAGTGCGGTTAAGATTCTGCAGATCTTGGAGAAAGCTCTTGCTATGGATTTCGATTCCAACAAGAATCAACTCATAGTGCTAATACCCACAAATGACAGGAGCAAGAAAGCCGTACCACCGAAATCGATGGGGTTCAAGACGCATGTGAATCTGCAGCAAGAGGAAGGAGAAGCGTACCTTCTGGCTTTGGGTCGTCGATCCAAGGCGCTCCGGCGGCCCTTGGTGAAGGAGAGGGGAGAGGAATGGAGGAGGGGAGAGCTGGAGGTCGAGAGAAGGAGAGGTTGGGCGATTTGGGCGAGGTTGGCGAAGGGAGGGAGGGCGGAATATACGGGTCCGACTCGGATTCGGATCCGGGTTCGGATCTGAAAGTGACTTGTACCCCTCCTTGCTAAAATGACCATAACTTGAGCTCCCGAAGTCGGATTTTAACGTTCTAGGACTCGTTGGAAAGCTATCGACGAGCCCTATGCAATGGACTCCTTACTCGAATTTTTTGATCACTGGACAAGTACAGATTTTACAATCAAGTCCAAACTCAGTAAAGATTTGCGTTTTAGTCCCTATTCGGGTTTCGGGGGTTTCACACTCATACCTTTCTCCTTCTTGAATTTTTATCAACAATACTTCGCTTGCGCTTCTTCACCACCTCCTTTTCCCTCTCTGTCAAATTCTTAACCTTAGCCTTGAATGGTATGTAGTATGGAATGGTTATATGAAGCATCTCAAATAACTAAATCATGCTCCCTTAAAATTTTCTCAGAATTTATGGTGCTTTATTGCACATAGTGCATTTTGCTTGATTATGTGATGAATACCCATTCATCTACCTTTATTCTTCCATTTTGTATTTAAATCCCCATCAAAACACATGTAAATACAATTAACTTGTACAAATTAACATTCTTTATTCATGTATAATTAGTCTGTAATTACCTTATAAACACTTGCATTTAAATCCAAAACAAAAGAATAAAGTAAGAAAAGAAAAATAAATGAAATATCAAAGATAGTGAATGATCCTAAACCTCGAGGCCAAGTCAATATTGACTTGGTCGATAAGGAATAAAGTAGAAGGAGATAAGGGTCATGTTTTATACAAAAACCCAAATTTTTACTCTTCAAAATAGCCATTTTTATCCATTTTATTCTTCATTTTACACATCACAAATAATAAAGTGATCTACATGAAATCTGTAAATATTAATATATAGAAAATTATAAAAATACTTGTCAATAAAAATAATGCACAGTGCAATTGAGATACACATATGAAAAATGATGCAAACTGAACTTCACATATCAATATCTTCTCTTCATCTGAACTCAAAATTAACCAAACTCGCCTTATTGTTCCTAAAATTAAATTATCTATTTAATGAATATGGTTTTATTAAAAATGGAGTTAAGACGCAAAACCTGGCTTTCTAAGGTTTGTACTATGTATCTGTATATTTTATTCTATACATTTTTACCCTCCTTATATTTTTAAAGAATTGTATAGATTATTTGAAATACATTAAAAATATAAACACAAAATAAAACAATTAAAAACACACTAAAATAAGTAGTACAATAAAATATATAGGTAGACTATACCTATAGTGTGTATACATATATATTTATTTAGGCATGTAAATAAAATCATAAAAATAAAATAAAAATATGTAAATATGAATTTCATTATATTATAAATATAAAATGTGTACATATGATAATAACAATTAAAATTAAAAATAAAAATACCCAAAACATGGATAAATATACTTATATTCTTTCTTGTAAAAAGTAACATCCTAGAAATAAGGTTGTAACAGTAAATAAAATACCCATAAAATAGCTTGAAAATAGGAAACATCTTTCATGTTTTGATTTTAATTAATAAAATCATTTGCTATTTTTAATTGAATTAATAATAGATTTAATCCCTATTTTCTCCCAACTTGGTCCACATGGATCAATCAGGATTCAAGGTTAGTTGACCCCTGATCAACTGTACCCTTCGTCCCCTTTGTCTCTATTACAGTAACGAGACCCCTCTTCTTCTCCAATTTATCACGCCTTCTTCTTAACTCCATATCCCTCGAGCTACTCACTTTCTGACCAGACCATGTTCCTCTTCCACACCCATAACCTAGACCTCACCAAGCACTGATCTTCTGCACGTAATAGCCCTCACAATATCGAACATCGCCATTTGTATAAAAACCACCCCACCTTCTTTTTGAGTTTTGATTTCTCATCTTCCATTGTAACCCCAAAGGATTCATCTGGAGTGTGTTCTTAGTGACAGTAAGCAACCCCCAGCCCCGTCAGTGGTGATGAGGAGGAGGAGAGTGTGGTTCAACCATCGCTAGAGCACCACTCCCATGTGTTCATTTGCTCCCAAGTTTAGCGACTAGGTATGAGACGTTTAATCACATTTCTAGTGTAGATTTTATACCCGTCTTTAACTCCGTCTTTCATTTCATGCTTTTAGTGTCAGTTTTAGCTTAGATCCATATATCCCAGTATGCCATAGCTCTAGATCTTTGGTCATTGTTCACACTTGTAGCAACCTTGTTCTGACTCCAAAACACATCCACCTCAAACCCATCAAGTTTTCCATAAGATCGACCCATCTATCATCCCTGATTTTGCATAAATCAGGGAGATCAAAGCTCATACTCCGTCGCACACTAGAGCACATTCGCCCATCCATTTAAGTACTTATCATCTTTAATATAGGGTAGGAGCATAGGTCTCGAGCCGTTGAGTCTTTTATTATAGGTCCAAGCTTCAAAGGACCCTTAAGTGGGTCGATTCAAGCCTATGAAGAAGCTCCAGGCAACCTAAACATGCACGAGCCTCTAGGCCTCTTTCAATGAGTCTTGGATCTTTTTGAGGCCTCTAGGAGCTACGAAGGAGTATCAGTTCCATTTCGATCCCATCAGCGGCTGAAGAGATAGCTTGAGGACGAAGAATCCACCATTTGAAGTAGCTCTAGCAAGTGTTCTTACCCTTGTTCTTCCAAGCAGCCCTAGCGTCGTTGGATCAAGTACACATCCTCCAGGTCTTCAGCCACCGTTAGATCAAGGACCACCTGCATCGTCAGATATATACTCGAGATCTAATCTTTGGTGTCCATCAGTGAAGTGGTACCGAGATATGTCTGTCTAGTAGTACTCACTCTCCTATAGGGTTAGCCGATAAGGACTTGCTACAAGATTACATGAATAACAAACAATAAAAACTACCAAGATAACAACCGAACTATGACGACATCACTTGAGTTGCATCGGTGAATCCAATAGTTTTGGTGTCCTGCTTGGATCTAGATTAAGATCAAAGATCATAGTCACATGCACTTGCACCTTTTCTTTTTACTTCGTATGCCATTCCTTTTACTTTGCTCATTTGAGCATTTTCTCATTCTATCTTCCTTTTATTCCTTGTGAATCTCTATGCTCATTATTCCTCATCCCTACTCCTTTTGTCTCTCAAGATGCCGGGTCTTGGATGGCTTAGTCTGGACTCCGCAAGCGATCACATCGATTCCTCAACTATGACATCGCCAATAATTTAGGGCGATTCCAAAGAGATTGGTTTGGACTTTGCGAGCCACTATCAAGACTAACTTCTTCTTCATCTCAAATAAACCATGACCACTCTTACCCCTACATTCCTCCTTTGTGGATGGAGATCGACTTGTCTACATACACATTATTTGATTCAATAAATTTCGGACATGATCCTAATTTTGAACATCTCTCCACATCCGGTGCACAGTTCCAAACTGATCACGATTCATTTCATCATGATGATCTGTAGCCTGATCAGGATTCCAATGTCTTTGAGTTTGATTCAAAGATGTATCCATCGAAAGATAAGGAAACATAAGTTGAGAAGAATGAATTGAATGCTCAGATGCTCACATCTACGCAAGCAGTTCAAACACAACTAACTGCATAGGCCGAAGCTCAGGCTGCCTTCCAAGAGATGCTATTAGAGCTAAGAAGAGATAGAAAGAATAGATGAGGAGGAGAAGCACATGCAGATGGACCTTGTGGAGGGGAAGATGAGGAAAGAATAGAGGATCCCAAGCCTACCCTAAAAGATACTTACAATCTTGGCACTGGCCAGATGATTGAATGGATCCAGATTCCACTGTTCCATGGATATTTTGAGCTCAAGCATAGCTCTTGTCACTTCTCCATCATTCCACATGAACACAAATGAGGAACCATATGTCCATCTTCAGTAGTTTGGTCGTGTCTGCGGCACTACTCACTACCCTAACATATTGTTAGGTGTAGTCAAGATGAATACCTTTCCCTTTATCCTTCAAGATAAGGCTCTATATTGGATTAATCATTTAGTGAAGGTAGTGATGACCTAGGAGGAGCTCAAGTGGGCATTCCTCCATAAGTATTACCCTCTTGGTCGTTTGAACCAGACGTATACTCACATCTCTAATTTCTTCTGAGGACCGCACAAGTCCATTCATGATGCTTGGGAGATATTCAAAGATTTACAAGAGAAGTGCTCCCATCATGACATTCTGAGGACCAACCTAGTCCAACACTTCTTTAGGGGGATCAATCTAGAAAGGCAGAGGCTGATAGATGTTGCATGTGGTGGCTCTCACTTCAATAAGGATGAAGATGTTGTCTAACAGATTTTCAAAGAAATGGCCAAAGGAGAGGCTGTTGTGTCTTCGTCTCGTGCATATCATAAGCAACCCCAGATCTACCACAAGTCCATCAACATGGCAACATCCCATGATAAGGGCATGGATAAGAGCTCTAACTTGAGTATCATATGGAGCCACCTGTGTGAAGTAGACATCATTGAGAAATGGTCACAGGATCTTGAGAAGCTAGATGTGATCGAAAAATGGAAGAAGACCATGGAAAAATTGGACCAGATTACCAAGAAATTGGAACTCTTGGTGAGCACGATCAACACATGCCAGTCTATGAGCTCAACAACCATGACTCCTGCTGAGCCGAAGGAATCACCATCACCACGTAGTCCAATACAACCGTCATCCATCCAACATGTGTAATGCATGCATGCACCAGACCAGGTACCACCGTCATCGCAGCCGCAACAACAGATGATCGTGTACCATCTGGAGCTCCAATCTTTTGCAGAGTCATTTTTCCTACCTTCACCCCGAAAATTAGGAGGTGAACAAAATATGGAGTAATGAACAACAATTGACCAGTCCAAGCTGACATCAGTAGGGTCAATCTTCTGCCATTCAGTCGTACCCACCAATTACATGGTGGGAAATTTTTCCAGGGTCAGCCTTAAAACCACCAGTCTGCAACACAATCACACACTTGGAGATATTCATATCAACAGCCAGTGTACCACCACTAATAATTGTATCACCACTACTCGGTTGCTCAATATCAGAACCATCAACCCCCTCTTCTTCACTATTATCAGCATCAATATCCTCCTCAGTGATGCTCTCATAATAACCAGACACAGTGTCCACAACATCACTACCAATCTCACTATGGTCAACACTCTAAAGCCTCTGAGGTTGCACCTATCAACCCAGCCTTAGACTATTTGGCTCAACTAGTGAAGAGACTCGATGAGATGAGCCAGAAACTTGATGAGCTCTCCGCCACCAAAATGATCATACCAGCGTAGTTTGAGGCGAATCCTAATAATTTTAAGCGTAAAGAGCGGATATTCAAAGATGTATCCTCCAAACCCGATGAGTCAGGTATCTATGATTATATTATGTTATCTAATGTTGTAACTCTAAGGAGTAGTAAGACCTTGTAGCCATCTGCCACATCAAAGGAAAATACTAGAGCATCCACTAGTGAATCAACAACATCTGCATCAACCGATCCATCAGCAGGGCTGGGTAACAAAGAAGAAGAAGGAGGAGGAGCACCAGATCACTAGAAAATTCAAAAAAAATGAAGAAAAAGGAAAATGTCAAAAAATAGAGTAAAGCCTAGACATAACCGATCCAGCCGAGGACAAAGTCGCATCAGCAGACGGTCCCGTATCGATTGAAGAAGCTGAAGCTCCTGTGTTTACTTTTTTGCATGTTTTGAATGACTTTATACCTTCAAGCCAGTCATTTGTAATTAATGGTTCAGTTGTAAAAGTGAATAATGCTTTTCAATTTGTAAATATTATGTTTCCAAATGTTGTGAAAAATTCCAAAAAAATAGAAAATTGAAAATGCATTGTATGATCTAGCCATTGTTGAGATTCTTCAGAATATCTTTTTATAAATACCTTTGTTGAAAGCCATGGAATACATTGAGTAGTGTGTCGATTATAGATACCTTTCTAGATGAATCCATTCTCAGTGTTGCTTCTCTCCCTTGGTTTTTTTGATATTGTGAAATATCTCATTTCTGAGAAAGTTCAACCAGATTGGACAAGAGTAAAGAAGGACAATTTTTGTATGATATTCATTTTTACAAGTGGGAAGATCCATACCTTTTCAGGAAAGGTGCGAATTGCATTTGGTGTCAGTGCATTCCTTAGTAGTAGTATACCAGTGTCCTCGAGCACTATCATAAACTCAAAGCTAGAGGACACTATTCTTGAAGCGGAAGTCGGCGAAAGTATTGTAGTGTGGACTCTGGTGGCCCACACTATTCAAGGATGCTGCATCTTGTGTGAAAGGATGCACTGACTGTCAGAAAATGGGAGGAACCATCATTTCCAAAGATTTGATGCCCCTTAAGTTTATTCAGATATCAAATGTTTTTGATGCTTGGGTCATTGAATTTATGGGCCCATTTCCTAACAATCAGGAATTCAAGTACATCCGGCTTGTCGTTGATTATGTGAGTCGCTGGGTGGAGGCTATTGCTGCCCGATTTGTTGATAGTCGTATCGTTTGTCGCTTTCTCAAGGACACCATTATTTTACGATTCAAGATTCCAACGATTCTAATTTCAGACATGGGTAGCCATTTTGTTAATAAGGAAGATAAAAAGCTTGTGAAGGAGTATGACATCGATCATCGTTTCACATCTCCTTACCACCCAACAGTCGAATGGCTTGGTCGATTATCAAATAGGGAGATCAAGACAATCATGCAAAAGCTTATTATGCCAGATAGGAAGAACTGGTCTCAGTTGCTTGACTCAATTCTATGGGCTTATCAGACCGCTTACAAGTCTCCATTAGGAATGTCTCCCTATCATCTAGATTATGGAAAGTCATGCCATCTGCTAGTTGAACTGATTCATAAATCTTTATAGGCATTGAATATTTGCATTTTTGACTCATAGAAAGGTGGTCAGAATCGAATGACAAATTTGAACAGACTCCTAGAATTCAGAGACTTCGTATATGATAACGGTTTTATATAAGGAGAAAGTCAAACGTTGGCACGCCAAGCTTATCAGATTAAAGACTTTCGAGCCTGGACAGAAGGACTATTTATTTGATGTGACGTTGAATATATTCCCGAGCAAATTAAAAAGCAAATGGATAGGACCATTCACTGTAAAAATTTGTGTGTGACAATGGAAGTAAACTCATATCAAAATTTCCATCCGACGCACAACCATTTATAGTCAACGGACAGTTGCTGAAGCTGTATTTAGAGCATGATACATTCTTGTTCGTTGTTTATTCAATTAGCGTAATTTTTGATGAAGATCTCCAAGCTGCAACAACAAAATATTCATACAATGCCTACAAAAATATTTTTGATTAATTCTTTCTCTCTTTCTATTTCAATTTTCAATTCTTTCATTCTTCTGATTATTTCATTCATCCTATTTATCTATGCTATACTTAGGATATGCTTCATCCTAAGTATATAGGGGATAAGAGAATTCATGTTACACTTCATTCATTCTCTCATTTGTCTTCTAACTTGATAATTCTTTCCTATGCGGATATTTTACCCTAAGTATAAAGGGGAGAAAAGCCGAGTCATTGATTTTCGTACATTCTATTCCTCGATCATTCCCACTTTGTGTACAGTCCGCTATACTTAGTATTAGTTGATCCTAATTATGGGAGGATGATCGATTTGTCATTCTTTTATTTTTAGTCATTGTAGCATAGACTTTTCTATACTTAGCATGAGTTATGTCTTCCTTTTTTATTTTTGATCACCATAAGGACATAGTTCGAGCTAAGTATATGGGGGTCATATATATGCTATATATACATTAACCACAACTCGTATTTTCATATTTTCAATAATATGCCTAATATACTACATTAGATAAGGGTATACAATAAATCAATTGTAAAGAATACACTCCTAAATACGTATATTTTTTTTGAAAATTCTTTGAAAAATCGATTCGAAACTATATTGCAAAATGATTTAGAAAATGATTGTAAAACACTGTTGAAAAATCTTTATGAAAACCTTTAAAAAAATGTAAAATATTTTCAAACCATTTGAAAAATAAGCTCTTTATAAATATTTATAAAAGTTTCTAAAATTATTTGTAAAAATGTTTTTGAAAAATTCATTGAAAAATCATTTGCAAAATAAAGTTTTCAAAAGGTTTGGCAAATGTTTTCTTATTTTGAAACCCTATAAATAGTATACTTGCGAAAATTCTTCAAATATAATGTGTACATACTATATAAACTCTTATATAAAGTTGAATAAAAACTTGTATGTACCTTGTTTAAAACTCTTTGTAAATCGTTGTGAATTCACTAGCTCATTTGTTTTTCAAAAATCCCATAAAAATGTGCAAAATTTCAAAAACCCTAAAATTTTGAAAAATGTTTTAGAAAAAAAATTCAAAATCTCATAAAAATTTCAAAATCAAAAAATGATTTCACAAAACTATTCTTTGCATTTCATAAGCATCTTTTCGGATGATTTTGATAATTGAACACGTCTAAATAAAATCTGAAGATTGAAGCTTGGTCTAGACCTTAATCCACTTAATTTCACAAGAACCATTTAGGAACCGGAAATAAGACTTTTCAGGTCATGAGACTTAATTCTTTTAGTTCAACAGACTATGTTCACATGTCATCTTGATTAGACTAAGTCGAGTATTCGAAGCACACACACGACTCTTGATGATAATGACCTAACTTGGATATCGCACTCTGCACTTAGCTCAACTCTGAGGAGGTATTGAGGGTAGGATTCTTTAGCTTGAGGAAGAACACATGTGGAAACATACATGGTCACAATAGGTGGCCAGTGCCCCCCAACCCAGTTTAGTGGCATGGACGTCTTAAGACAGGACACTGTGAGTTGCAATAAAGCTTCAAAAGAGGGATAGTCTACTGGGTCAAGAGGAATAATTCCTTATGTAAATGTTGCTATATATAGTACCAAAAAATGCAAAATCAAAAACATCAAAAAGAACAAACGGGGAAAAGTAAATGAAAATTCAATCCCGTCGGTATATGTATGAAATAAGCACGGCATTGTGCTTCAAAGTCAAATATCACAAGGTTTCCTGCAACAGGAGACTTGGCTACACTGGCCAAGCTCCATAGGATATGTGTTTACACTGGTCACAATCCATTCTTCTCTCTACCCCCTCTTCTTGAGCCGATTGCACTTGAACTTTAGAAGGGAATACCCCGGTACTCGAGGAAAGAGAAGCTAGATTGAGGAGTTAGGGTTATCTTGTTAAGGGAGATTGCTCCTTTCTATTTTTGATGAGAAGATCTACATACTTTCACTGTACAAGTAAGATTTATAGTCATAAGGGTTTGCGTATGAAGAGATTTATTCTGACCTGACTATTATGGTGAACTGAATAGAGACTTGTGGAACTTGAGGTCTGTTAAGTTTTAGATCCTATTCCTAATAAGGTTTTGAATAAACTAATAATTCAAAGGTATTACTTGAATCCAAACTTTGACTTTATAAAGACAATTTCAAAAAGTTACAATCATTCTTTATTCAAAAGTGTTTGCTAGGTACTAGAAAGGTAAGTATAGGGAGGGCGATGAATACCCATACATGTACCTTTATTATTCCATTTGTATTCAAATCCCTATCAAAACACATATAAATACAATTAACTTATAGAAATTAACATTCTTTATTCATATATAATTAGTCTATAATCACTATATAAACACATGCATTTAAATCCAAAAAAAGAATAAAGTAAGAAAAGAAAAATAAATGAAGTATCAAAAACATTTAATGATCCTAAATCCCAAGACCAAGTCAATATTGACTTGGTCGATAAGGAATAAAGTAGGGGGAGATAAGGGTCAACATTTACACGAAAACCCTAATTTTTACTCTTCAAAATAGCCATTTTTACTCTAATTTATTATTCATTACATAATTGCTAATAAAAATAATGCACAATGCAACTGTGACACGCAGATGAAAAAGTCGCAAACTAAACTTCATAAATCAATATCTTCTCCATCTGATGGTTTCATTAAAATGGAGTTAAGATGAAAAAGTCAACTTTCTGGGGTCCCATTGTACTATATATCCGTATATTTTATTTGTATATTTTATTCTATATATTTTTGTCCTCCTTATATTTTTAAATAATTTTATATATTATTTAAAATACATTAAAAATATAAACACAAAATTAAACTTTTAAAACATACTAAAATAAATAGTACAATAAAATACATAGGTACACTATATCTATAATGTATACACACACACATAAGCATGTAAATAAAATCATAAAAATAAAATAAAAAATGTAAAGATGAATTTCATTATATTATAAACATATAAAAAATGTACATATGATAATAAAAATTAAAAAAGACAAAATAAAAAGAAAATACCCAATACATAGGTAAATATATTTATATTCTTAATTATAAAAATTAACATCCTACAAATAAGTTTCTAAAAATAAATAAAAGTACCCATAAATAGTTTGAAAAATAAGAGACATTTTCATGTTTTGAGTTTTAATTAATAACATAATTTGATATTTTTAATTGAATTAATAAGGTATTTATCCCTATGTCATGACTTGGTCCATGTGGACTGATGAATCTCCCTTTCATCGCCTTTATTCTTTTATTTTGGCTTCCCTAACTAAATGCATGTATATAGCATTAATTTGTACAAAATAACACTTAGTTATTATCTTATAAATATTGTATAATAACCTGCATTTAATCCCTAACTCCAAAATACAAGAATAAAAGAAAGAAAAGAAAAAGAATGAAGTGTCAAAGACATTGAGTGACCCTAGACCTCGAGGCCCAGTCATCATGATGACTTGGTCGATAAGGAATAAAGTAGGGGGATATAGGGTGGCTAGATGTACATATAATACCTCAAAAACCTAATTCCATTTATAAATAAATAGCACTTTGGAACCTATTTTATTTCCCAATATTACACATCAAATCAATAAACTTTAATATGAAACTTGTATATAAAAATACAAACAAAAATACAAAATTTATTTCACTAAAAAATAATACATAGTGCACTTAGGACACATTGAACAAAAGGCTGCAAAGAAAAATTCCCAAACTTGTATCTTATCCATACAGATTCAAACTTGACCAAACTCACCGTTATTGTTAATAAAATTTAATTATCTATTTAATGAAGGTGGTTTCATTTAATTTAGAGTTCATATGCAAAAATTGGCCTTTTGGTTGTAATGTATACTTGTATATAATAATCAATATACTTATAATAATCAATATACTTATTCTTTATATTTTTATCTTTCTTATATTTGTATATCTTAAAAATATTATTTAAAATCCGTGTAAATAATGCAAATAAATAAAATCTTTAAAAGTTCATCAAAATAAATAATGTATTATAATATATAGGTAAACTACACTTATATTATACATATACATATTTATTTAAGTCAATAAATAAAATCTGAAAAATAAATAATAAATATGAAAATATGTATTTAAATAAGTTATAAATATATAAAATACATATATATATAATATGTAAAATACAAAATAAAAATGAAATAATCAAAACACATGTATATATACCTATGTATATACATGTAAATATTAACATCTAATAAATAGTCTTGTAAAAAAAATAAGAATAAAATACTATATAATATAACAAATATTTTCATATTTTTACTTAAAAATAATAAATTTATCTATTCTTTTATATTGAATTAATAATGGATTTTTGCATCCCTATTTTCTGGTTGGTCTGTGTGGACCAACCATAATGCAACGACTGTTGACCGCCCGATCAACAGTCCTTTCCCCACACCCCCTTTGTCAGAGGTCCTGAGACTTTTTACTTATCCCTTTTTTGGGCAATGATCCACGACTCGATGATCCTTGGGATCTCCACAAACATCTTCCCTATATATCGGGCCATCTCGCTAGAATCAAATACCTCACAAACCCTTTTCTAGCTTCACGAAATCTCCATGCCCCTTCTGCCTTCTACTTGTGCATAAATAGGGAGCTCCTTTTCTATTTTGAGTTTGATCCTCGTAACCACAAATAGTAGATCCATGTTGAGGCCATTGGTGACAACAATCACCTCCAGTCCTTGTTAGGGAGGAGAAGAGGTGGAAGCAGGTGATCCAAGCTTCGTAGAGCCCATCTCTGGCGAGCTTCTCTACTCCCTGCCCCAAGTAAGTATGAGCTTCTAGTATTAGGATTTTTAATTAAATTTCATTCCACTAATGTAATGTAGCCTATTACTTTCGTTAATTAGCTTATAAGTTAACTTAATTTCTCAGATTTAGATATGTTGGAGCCTTAAGATGGAATCATTGTGATTCACGTTCTGTTTCGACCCGGCAACGCCTCACTCTCGTTCCACATCATGTTATCTGCAAAACACCCTTGTTCTCACCCTTGATTCCACAAGAAAAGGTTCGATGAGTTCCCTCAGCCACCTACCGTAGGAGCTCATCCGCCTCATCCATCCAGGCACTGTCCAGCTTCAACGACCGGTCGGGGACCTTTACCTCGAGCCGGGAATTCTTTTTTTTTGCAGGAATAGGTGCTTCACAACAACTGGAGTGATGTCTCGAAGCTCAATTCAGAGCTCCATGTGGCTTAGACCTTCAAGCCCCTTTCGGTGGTGCCCGGACCTCTTAGTGACCTGCATATGCATAAGATCTCCAAGAAGAGAAGGTGACTGTCGGCGAGGTGACTAGTGGTCGGAGAGGCACATAATCAGAAGTTGAAGCTCAGCCAAGCCGTGTTCTTGAGGTATTCTCCCAAACACCTCGAGAGCCATTCGATCCAAGGCGTGGCCCATATCTAATCTGGGCCATTGAACTCACAGCGAGAGATCGTGCCTCCCAGCCATCGATTGTCCCATGTAGCACAAGGAGAAACAACCAATCTGAGCCTTAATTAGTAATCCCTCATTTTTTGTATTTACCAATTAGTTCTGTAAATATTAATTGTAGAATAAATATTTGTGTAAAAATTACATCAGATCCCTGTACTTTATTTTATATTACATTCCAGTCTGTACCAGCTCATCTCACGTAGACCATGTTGACAGATTATTCAGAGGATCCTAACGCCCAATCTTGGAAGGCCTACGGTGCCCGATAAGTCAGGTTTGACAATCACTATATTGGTCGCTCTCATGGTACTCGGATCATGAGCAGTCAAATCAAGAAAATAATCGACCTACAATCTAAGATGAATATATGAAAATGTATGAGTCAAAATTTATTTTTATTTTAACTATATAAAATATGTGTATAGTGAAAAAGTGAAGAGTATCAAACCACTTAGAGCTACTGGGATTATTTAAAACTATTTTTATGGTTCTTTTTTGTATTTTTTTTGATTTTGGGTCTGTAGTTATATTATACAATACTATATAACATGTAATATTTTTGGAAATGTTAAATAAGTTTTTCTATTTTTGTATTTTTATATCCAAAGAGGGAATAAATAACACTTAAATGATTTTTAATAAATGAAAAATACAAGTAATTACTAAATAAAATTCATGGCATGAATAAACATAATATTAGACAATTACTATGATTTTCCACTAATTTACAAGTACATGAGCTATTTAATTAAAAATAAAAGACACAAAATTAATTTACAATACTAACATAGGCATACTTGCAATAAAAATAAATTACAGGGGTGGCAATGCAATTTAACTCAAAGTTTTGAACTTAATTATAAATTTTATAAATTAAAATGAAATAAAGGAACCTGAAGGGGGTTCTCTACAATTTTGCTACCTCACGTGGTGTGCCATGTGAGGTGAGCTGGCACTGGATCTGGTTGCAATTTACAATAACTATAGGGATCTAGATGTAATTCTTACACAAAATATTGAGTGTCTTTAAATATTCATAGGACTAATATAATATGTACAAAAGCAGAGGGGCTACTTAATAATTTACCCCTTACATACACGCTATTGGACGGCCTTGTGTGTGCCACGTGGTGTGATGAACAACAAACGAGGGCTTCGCTTCGTCGATTAAGTGAACAACCCATATTAGATCTGGGTCGCCTTCCTGATCTAACGGTTCTAGAGGGTTCACGAAGAACACCTCAAGAACTTGACTCAGGCAAGCTTCATCTTCTATATTTCCTCGTCTGGCTGATGAATCCGTGATTCATCGCCTTTATTCTTTCATTTTGGCTAAAATCCTTGATAAAATACATGTAAATAATAATTAATTTCATCTAATTGACATTCTAACCACAAATATTAATATTATATAATTAACAATTATTTTATCCAAAATAAAAGAATAAAAATAAAACGAAAAATAAAAGAAAAGAATGTTGTAAATATGAAATATATACAGACTGGTCCTAACCCCGAGACCAGGTCAATATTGACGTGGTTGACAAAAAAAATAAGTAGGGGGAGATAAGTTTCCTAATCTATAAAATATCAAGAAAATCAAGACCAAAAATATAATTTACCATTTTACACCTTGTAAATATTTCATCTATTTTATTTATCATCAAGATAATCTCAAACTAATACACTCCTTTTGTAGAAGTTGTTCATAAAAATATATATTATTTTATAAAAATATCATAAAAATATTTTGGCATAAAAACAATTAACCGAAATGAATCGAAAAACCCGTAAAAGCCGATTTCCGAGGTTCATAACTATTTATAGAAAACTCCAAACGGATCAAACTCACTTTTAAAATCTGTTTTATACTTAGTACTATTTACTAAAAATATTAAAAAAATACTCGGATAAAACTGGCGAGTTTTGATGTTTTGGACCCGTTGTATATATGTACTATATGTAGAAACTTCCCGAGTTATTAATTAAATAACCGTAAACCCGATTAACCTAATTTCTTTTCTTAAAATCTTATAAAAATATATATAAAAATATAAAAATATAACTAAGTGAAAATACCAATAAAACCTGAAACCTCGAAGCCACTACCTAAATTTTCCGGACCTAATAACTCGGGCATATGAACAAACTGGGCAAACTCGGTTCCAAAAATTATATTATTCAATTATCTACAAAATGTCACTAGTTTTGCTGAAATTAGAGTTAATGCGAAAAATGTGATTTTCGGGTCCGTATTGGTATAATGTACAATGAACCGTAACTTTTATTATTATTTAATATATTAATACTTTACCTTGAAATTAAAACAAATAATATTTCATTCATTGATTTATTTTTTAAGTACTTAATTATTTATTCATTTAAATAATCCTTTAATTAAGGACTTAATTACGTAGGTCATTGTACCATTAATTATTCTTAAAATAATTTTATTGAATAATTTATTTTAAATAATAATTAATTAATTAATCATTAATTAATTTTTATTTCCTCTTACCTTATTTTCCTCTTTCCTTCTTTCTCTCTCCTCCTTTCCTCTATCCCCTTCGTGTTCTCCTCCTCATTCTTCTCCAAGCCCGCCGCCTGCCTCTTCTTCCTCCTCCTTCCTTCCCTCTACCAATGACTTCAACCGCCTAAACGACCGGCCAGCGGCCGGTCGTTGCCAATCACCTCGTGGTCCCGCCACCTCCTGCGGTGACCGGACTCCTCCTTCCTTATAAATAGAGCACCAAACCCCCTAATGTCCGCATTGGCCATTTTTTTCACCTCCATTCCAGTGAGCTCCGGCAATAGCAAGTCGTGACATGGCTTGAGTTTCCGTTACAACGAGGAAGGGTGAAGAGCAACGATATCACAGCTCCAGCGTCGCAGTTCCGTTCTCTGCCGTGCGTCCAGTCTCTGCGTGCGCCAACGCGTTGAGGCCGCAACCTCCATCACCTGGCGCGTCGTCCGTTTGTAATCCAAGTAGGTCCTTGATGAATCCATGATTCATCATATTTATTCTTTTATTTTAGCTAAAATCCTTAGTAAAACACATGTACATATTCATTAATTCTCATTATTTACCATTCACCATCTATTTGTTAATAATGCATATTTATCATTCTTTTTAACCAAAATAAAAGAATAAAGAAGAAAAGAAAAAGAAAAGAAATAAAGAAGGATGTATTTATGGAATAAATGCAGACTGATCTGAACCCCGAGAGAAGGTCAAGAATTGATCATATCGACCAGGAATAAAGTAGGGGGAGATAGGGTCTATAACTTATAAAAATCAAGAAAACCAAATCTCACTTGTACATATTCACCATTTTCCACCTTGTACATATTTTCACCTATTTTATTTGTTAATAAAACAACTTCAAATAAATATACTTCCTTCTTGAAGTTGTGTGTAATAATGTATACTAATTTATAAAAATACCAAAAAAATGTTAACCAATAAATAAATAAATACATGAACCTAAAAAGCCTAAAAGTCTAACTTCCCAGATTCATAACTATTTATAGAAAAATCCAAATTGACCAAACTCACTTTTAAACTTTGTTTTATAATTAATACTATTTATTAAAATATCAAAAAGTTGTGGAATAAAAGGTGTGAGTTTTGGCGTCTGGACCCCTTTGTTTATATGTACATTATGTGTATAAAACTTCTTTATTTTCTATTTATTTATTCATAATTCCAAATAACTTAATCCTTTTCTGAAATGTTCATAAAAAATCAGTGGAAAAATACAAAAATATAACTTAAAAATAAATGTGAATAAACAGCAATAAATCTCAAAATCTAAAAGCCGTAAAGCCTAAATTCCGAACCTCATAACTCGGCCATATGAACTCTAATTTGAGTGTACTCACTTTTAAAGTTTGTTTTGTAAAAATATCTATCAAATGAGAGTGGTTTCACTGAAATCAGAGTTAATATGCAAAAAGTAGGTTTTGGGACCTTATGGGTATACTTGTATATATGTATATATTGTATATATTTTTATTTATTTATTTGTGCACATATTGTATTTTTAAATATTTTGTATATATTTATTTTAATTATTTAAAATAAAAATAAAAATAAAAATTATAAAATCTGAAAATAATCAAAAATAAAATAAAGTATGTATCACATAGGTATTTTATACCTATCAATAAAGACTCTTATTTATTTTACCTTATCTAACTTATTTATTTTATTTATTAAAAATCATCATAAAATTATTTATTAAATTATTAACATTATTTATTTTCATTATTTTGTAATTTAAAACTATTTATTTATCTATTTATTTTATTTATCTCTTATTTTATCTGTTGTTTCATCATTTTCCCTATTTCGTCCTTTTCCTCCTTCAACCCAAATAAACTGCTCGTCAAGCCGTTTTCTCCAAATTTTCTAGAGTGGGTCGTTGATCCGATCGAGTTCATTTCTTCACCAAAATAAAGATTTTACAACCCTCATTTTCGCCCATATGAAGTTTCAAATTTGCCGCCTCGTTTTGCACGCTGAATTTTCATTCGAACTTTGACGTTTCTCATCTTATAAATAAGGCCCCATCTTCTTCCTCCTCCCATCTTTGGCCATTTTCTCCATCTCCAAGGAGCTCCAACGTATCATGAGTGACAACTGATCGTTGTTGAAGCGAGGAACGGTGCGAATCGGCCTTTGATCCGGCGATCCGTTGCCGTGCTCGGCCTCGACGGCGAGCTTGAGCCTCTGGCACCGCCGAGCCGTCGAGGCAACGACCCGAAGCTTCTCGGAGCTTCAGTCCAGGCAATCCACTCCATTTAGGTAATCTTAGATTTGTTTTGTTCTGATTTTGCTCAATTCTCGATCGATTTCAGTAGCTGTAGATCCAGATCTGCTCTCCGGTTGTTGTGATTGGATGACCATCTTCTTTGTTTGATACATAAACCGACGCACAATCCGCCTTCATCTCCGATTCCCTGCATATTCTTCTTCTATCTTCCATACCTTCTAGATCCAATCACGGATATCCCAGGTTCCAAATCCCCCACCGCCGACGGAGCCTCGCTCACCCTTCCTATTTGCATTTTGGACCGAGCTTCGAGCTCGAGTCGTTTGTCCATTTGCAGGTCCAGGATCCTTTATCGGCCTCATTTCCAGATCACTCAACAGTGAGATCCGAAACTTGACCTGCCATCAACGGGAGTTTCTTTGAGTCGCGGCAAATCTTCTGTGCATAGCTCTTGTATGTCAAGGCAAGAACATCTCTCTCAAGAATAATGCAGTCAATCGGTATGCCTAATTAGAAATATCCTTCAGATTTCATAACATATTTGGATTGTATTGATCTGAGGATTGCCGAATTTACTCTGAGGAAGGAAGTGGATTTGAAGTTGAGATTTTATACGAAAATGGTTTTGGGATTATCATTTGGTGATTACGGATTCTGCATCCATATTTGAATGATAGATTTAAACAGTGCACACCCGTCCTTATTGTTGATGCTATTCCTGTAAACTTTGACATTATCACATTCAGAAGTATTCTCTGCCATTAATTTGGAAATATAGATTAAACATTAAACAGAGAATTGCGGAGCATGTAACCCTTGTCCGATTTGATTCAAATCGAGAAGAAGTATTTTCATTTGCAGCAGAAGAGTCGAAGAGCGCAACCTCCCTACCTGTCGTTCGATTGTCCCAGGCATCCGAGCAGCATGAAGTGCATCATCTGATCTGAGTGGAAAAACTCTGAGGACCTCAGTTGCAGCATCCAACCCACACGCGAATCGATGATCGAACTTTCTCCGCCTCCGATCGTGAGTATCCGATGCGAAACAACATCGCCGCCACCTGATTGAAAAGGGGGAAGAACTTTGTTTCTTCTAGATCTATTGTGAGCCATCCGATCAGTCCCACATCCGACGGTCTTCGTCGCATCATGTTAGCATGCCAAGCAGCTGGTCCCGCCGCTTAGACTGGCCACGTGAGCCGCACACCCACGTGGAATTTCTTTTTGGGTAATTTGCTCGTGAAGCCTTCTTTATTTGTAATAATTGCACAGAAGTCCAAGTTGCTGCTTGCTCACGCGATAGAACCATTCTTTTATGTGAAATTTGCACAAATAATCCCGCAATAATTTCGGTGTCATCATTTGCATAAACAACTTGCAGAAACTACAATTCAGTTCCCGTTACACTGTATTAGACTTTATTTTATATATTACATGGAATAAATAGCATTTTTGTTTCAAAAGTTTCGTAAAATTAGAGTGAACTCCTGCATAGTTGTTTTATATTTTTTGTCATTTTTATTTCACAAATTACTTTGATTTGCTATTTTTGATAATTCAAAAACTCATAAAAAACGTATTGTCTCCCATAAAATAAAAATAAAAACATAAAATTTCACAAAAGATACAAGAGTAGCTTGCTTAGATTCCCTATTTTATTTCATTGCTTATCTTTGAATTGAATAACCCTTGCTTAAATAACTGTTGCCTCCTTGAGTTCGACCTTGGGAGCTATACCAGGTTAATAATTAAAATAGCAAAAATCCATCATTTTCTCTTATTGCTTTGATTGGATTTAGTAATTGTTTGATTCAGTTGATCTTTCTTTAGGTACAACGGCATTCTTTATTAATAAACTAAAACCCAAGTGAGATTACCCTTCCTCCTCCACCTTCTCCTCTCAACCTTTTTTTCCTCCTTCACTTCTCTGCAACCCGATTTGATTACCAGATCTCCTTCAATTTAGTCCCGTCACATCCCCCATTTTATCACACCCTCCATTTCCTATTTCAAGCCAAACCTCTCATTCCGTCCATTTCTAGCTTTTGATACTCCGTCTTTCAACATTTCTAATCATCTCATATCCAATTGGATTTGAGAATCGAAACCCCATCTGACGCAAAATGAGGCTCCTCCGAGATCAATCCTTATCCGCCAGTCATCATCCACAGTATAATCGATCAGATCGGGGAGCACACATCTTCTCGATTTATCGTTGTCGAGAGTATTGATCGAACTGCTCGAAGAACACCTGAGACATGAGATCCAGATGCTACTGCAAATAGAATCGCTATCATCTCGAGAGCATTTGAGATTGAGGTAGCAGGCAATAACCATATGTGGATGAATGAAGCTATAGTCTGTAGCCTTCTGATTCGAGACCCTTTCAAATCTGATTCAATTGAGAAATCACAGAGATCCATTGGAGATTCACCTGTGTAAAAATCAAGCGGACATCATCTGAGATCCGATAATTATTTTTTTTGAGCATCTGTAAAGCGAGGATTCAAGATACTTCATCGAGAGAATTTGAGATCGAGAAGCTATGCCGTCGTTAGCACATTCGGGGAAGAACATCTAAAACCCTCTCTCCCAGATCGAATCCCAGCCGTCGATCACGATCTGATCAAACGACCCTAAAATGCCAACTACTCTTCTGCTTAAGCGGTACACGTGAGCAACGCGAGTGGAGTCGATATTTTGGGCGAATTTGCACGTACATCCTCCGTACTTCCATTATCTACCAATAGATCACGCAAGCAGCAAGTGCATTTTGGGAGATGTGCACATATACCCCCTGGAGTTTCAGTGATTTATTTACAAATCCCTTCACGTGTGAAGGCACACGCCTCGTGTACATATTACGCGGCAGCCCCTGCATTTTAAGTTTATCGTGAACAAGACCCCGTCTCAGGAAACAACACGTGGTCACGCACACTTCTCCTGTGGTTAATTGCACGGAGTCCCCTCCAGTTCTCCGTTTTATACGCGAAACCCATTTCTTTTCGTATAAGTACACCTATTCCCTCTATATTGCATATAATACCTTTATATATATATCCTATACATATTACATATAAAACCAAATAAAATAATATAAAAATATAATAAAATACGTATACATATAGTATATTACACTATATACAATATAAAGTCATATTTTGAAAAAAAATCATTTTCTATTATTAATAAATCTTTAAAAACATTAAAAAATATAACAAACTTTAAACCACACAAAAATATAAAAATGCCTCTGAAAATCCTATAAAAATTACATATAACATATTGTACAATAATTTATATGATAAATAAAAAAATAAATATTGAATATTAAAATAATAAAAAAATTCAAAATTCATTAAAACTTTGAAAATTCTTAACTGAATATAGAAAAATCATCTAAAAATGCACAATATACTATTTTAAAGATAAATTTACCTACTTCCTAATAAAAATAAAATAAACATATTTTCAACTTGTTTTCTATATTAAAAATCAGAAAAATGTCACAGTTTTCAATAAAAATAGTCTTTCTCTTAAAAAATAAACCAAACACCATAAAAACCATAAAACGCATAAAAAATCTATAAAAACAGGAAATAAAATAGAAACATGAAAATAACAAATTAAAATAAAAAAAATTAAAAACATTTTCCAAAAAACAAAAAAAGTATAAAATACCTAAAAATTAGAAAAACAATATAAAATTCAATAAAATCCAAATAAAAATTCAAAAAATCCTTAAAAAATAAATGAAAATTAGGAGACCCTTTTACATTAAGATTTCTATAGTTTTCCCTAGTTTAATAACAGTTTGCCTCCCTTAGTTTGTCACTCCCGTACTTGACACTATACTTCTTGTTTAGGAGTATAAATAAAAATAAGAAGATTAATTAAACATTAATCTTTTCTGGTAGAACTCACTTGGTCGATACAATGGCCGCGATATATTTTCTCCGCTTCTTTTGTAGGGATTTCTGAAGCTGATCTGGTGGCATTTTTTACTGGCCTCCAAATGACTAGCTGGTGGGCTATACAACTTCCTAGAAGCCCTCCGTACTTGCAAGTACCTTCAACGAGGTCCGGGGCCCATTAGAGGGGCCTTGGAGCTTCTGCTACCTGGGGCATCTATTCTTGAATTGGGATCGTGCTCCAGGTGGTCTTCCTGGCCGTTCACTTGTACAAATGATTAAGGAGGGCGAGGGCTATCCCCTCATCCCTCTACTGAAGCTTGATGCGCAAGGGGTTAGTGGGTCAGTGGAGCTCCGACGAAGGCAATGGATGAAGCTCCGACTCCCACTTGATTCATGTAGGATCAAGCGGCTATTAAAGGGGAAATATGGAGCAACGCAAGGGCAAGGAGATGGAGGCGAATGGGGGTCGAAATAGTGGAAGATCATGACATATTTGGTGCCGTAGCTTAAGGCTCCGATGAATTTGATTTCTAAAATTACTTTAAACTACACACTAATTTATCAAATTAAAGACTAAATTATACTAAGGAAACGAAATGCAAGGAAGAGCTCTATACCTAGCAGATCGATAAGAAATGAGGCTTGGAGCAGACAAGGCATCACCGGAGGAGTTCCGACAACACCTGGATCTCCCTCCTTTGTTCTCCATGCCATCAAGGACAAGGATCGGCGTGCTGTCACAAGGCTAATCGACTTGGGGGGGGGGGGGGGGGGGGGCTATTGGGGTTACAATTAGGCTAGAGGGGATCAAAATTGCAAAAGGGGGTGGAGGGGGGTATTTATAGAAGTGGGTTCTGGACAAAAAGGTGGAGAGCTAGCGTACGAGGAGGAAGAGGTTGGTGAGGATTCGGTTAGGGGCGAAGTAGAGGGGTAGTAGGGTTGCAAGAGGTTGGTGGTCTCGAGGGAAATGAAGGAGGGGTGGGGCATAAAAATTCGATGAAGTCAGTGGTCTCGTGACCTTTGATAGAAGAGGAGATGTAGGTTGGACAATTGACTGGGGGTCAACGGTTCGTGCGCTCTGGTTGGTCCATGTGGGCCAACCAGAAAATTCCAGGGAAAAAAATCCCTTGTAAAATCAATGATAAATAATAAATGAATTTATTATTTTTTGTTAAAACATAAAAAATGTTCACAATTTTATGTAGTATTTTATTCTTATTTTTATTTATTTTTACAAGTTAATTTATAACATGCTAATATTTACATGCATGTATATAGGTATTTAAACATGTATTTTATATATTTTTTACTTTACTTTTTATTTTGTATTTTATTATTTTATACACATAATTTATATATTTATAACTTATTTAAATATACTTTTACATATTTTAAATTTATTTTTCTCAGTTAATTTATATATTTAAATAACTATGTATATATATTATATGTGTATTATAGGTATACATTACTTATAAATTAAATAACTTTATTTATTTTAATACATTTTCAGTGGTTTTAATCTATTTTTATTATGTACATGTTTTTTAAATAATATCTACAAACTTTTAAAAATATAAGAAATTGAAAAATATAAAGATTGAATATATTGAATATTATATACATGTATATTGCACAATGAGGGCCTAAAATCCAACTTTTGGACCTTAACTCTGAATTGAATGAAACTACTTCATTTAATAGATAATTTAATTTTATGAACAATAAAGGCGAGTTTGGTGAATTTTGAGTATGTATGGGGAAGATACATGTTTGCAAAGTTTTTTTGCAACTTTTTATTCTACGTGTCTTGGGCACTGTGCATTATTTTTGAATGAAATAAATTTTGTATTTTTCTTTGTATGCAAGTTTCATACAGGGGGTTTGTTGATTTGAGGTATAAAAATAGGAAAATAAAATAGGACCCAAACTATACTCAAAATACTATAAAAATTAGGGTATTTAAGTGTTCTCTATACAATTAGTTGCTCTATCCCCATCTACTTTATTCCTTGCCAACCAAGTCATCATGATGACTGAGTCTCGAGGTCTAGGGTCACTCAGTGTCTTTGACACTTCAATCCTTTTCTTTTCCTTCCTTTACTCTTTAATTTTTGTATTAAATACACTATTTTGTACAATATTTTATACATTATTTATTGTGAATTATTGAGTGTTATTTTTTACAAATAATGATATATACATGCATTTTGCTAGGAATTTAAGGCTAAAATGAAAGAATAAATGTGATGGAATGGATATTCATCAGAACCCTACGTGAGGCGGGTAATATTTACAAGGAGGCCCCTCTAACTTTTGTTATTTATTTTCAGTGCTGGAAATTATAAGTTATGCGTAAAACATTTGGGAATTTTGCATAAAACCATGTACTCTATAGCATTGGTCTTAGATTTCCTCCGTCTGGTCAACAAACCACTCGCTGATGGGATCTACAGCTTCCAGGAAGCACTCTGCACTTCCAAGTACCTTCAACGAGGTTTGGGGCCCATCAGAGGGGCCCTGGAGCTTCTGCTAGCTGGAGCGTCTGTTCTTGCATTGGGATCGTGCTCCAAGTGGTCTTTTTGGCCACAAAATGATAAAGGGGGCTGAGGTCTATTCCCACGTCCCTCTACTGAAGCTGGATGCACAAGGGGGAAGAAAGTCAATGGAGCTCTGGCGAAGATGGAGGATGAAGCTACGTCTCTCGCTTGATCCGTGCGAGATCAAGGGGCTAACAAGGGGGAAAGATGGAGCAGCGCAAGGGCAAGGAAATGGAGGAGATTGGGGGTCAAAATAGTGTAAGATCACGGCGGATTTTTTACTGTAGCTTAAGGCTCCGACGAATTTGATTTCTAAAATTAGTCTAAACTACACAATAATTGATCAAATTAAAGACTAAATTAAACTAATTGAACGAAATGCAAGGAAAAGTTCTATTCCTAGCAGCTCGACAAGCACTGAGGCTTGGAGCTGATGAGGTGTCATCGAAGGAGTTCTGGCAACACCTGGACCTCCCTCCTCCTTCCTTCTCTACGCCGTCAAGGCTAAGGATCAACTTGTTGTCACCAGGATAATTGACTTGGGGGTCCTATTGGGGTTATGGTTAGGCTAGAGGGGATCCAAATTGCAAAGGGTGTGGAGAGAGGTATTTATAGAAGTGACTTTCAGCCAAAAAGGTGGAGAGCTTGTGTATGATGAGGAAGAGGTTGGTGAGGATTGAGATATGGGTGAAGTAGATGGATGGTAGTGCTGCAAGAGGGTGGTAGTCTCGAGGGAAATGGAGGAGAGGGGGAGGCGTAGAAATTCAATGAAGGCAGTTATCTCGTGACCTTTGACTGAAGAGGAGGCGGAGGCCGGAAAGTTGATCGGGATTTAACGGTCTGTGTGCTCTAGTTGGTCCACGTGGGACAACCAGAAAATTTCAAGGAATAAATCCCTTGTAAATACAATACTAAATAATAAATGAATTTATTGTTTTTTTGTTAAAACATAAAAAATGTTTAAAATTTAATTTAATATTTTATTCTGGTTTTTATTTATTTTTACAAGTTAATTTATAACATGATAATATTTACATGTATGTATATAGGTATATAAACCTGTATTTTATGTATTTTTATAATTTATGTTTTATTATTTATACACATAATGTATATATTTATAAATTAATTAAATATACTTTTACATTATTTTAATTTATTTTTTGAGTTAATTTATATACTTAAATAATTATGTATATATATTATAGCTGTATTATAGATATACCTTACCTATACATTAAATAACTTTATTTATTTTAATACATTTTCAGTTGTTTATTCTAATTTTATTATGTACATGTATTTTAAAAAATATTTATAAATTTATAAAAATATAAGAAAGTGAAAAATATAAAGATTGAATATATTGAATATTATATAGATGTATATTGCACAGTGAGGACCTAAAAGTCAACTTTTGTATCTTAACTCCAAATTGAATGAAACCGCATTCGTTAAATATATAATTTAATTTTATGAACGATAAAGTTGAGTTTGGTGAATTTTGAGTATGTATGGAGAAGACACATGTCTGCAAAGTTTCTTTACGGCGTTTTATTTTGTGTTTCCCGGGCTCACTGTGCATTATATTTAAATGAAATAAATTTTGTATTTTCCTTTGTATTTTTATGTACAAGTTTCATATAAAGGTTTTGTTGATTTGAGGTATAAAAATAGGAAAATAAAATAAGTCCAAAAATGTAATTATTGGGCTATAAAAATTAGGGTTTTGAAGTATTTTTTGTACCATTGGCTAACCTATCTCCCGTACTTTATTCCTTGTCGACCAAGTCATCATGATGACTGGGTCTCGGGGTCTAGGGTCACTCAATGTCTTTGACACATCATTCTTTTTCTGTTCTTTCCTTTATTCTTTAATTTTGGTATTAAATACAATCTTTTGTACAATGTTTTATACGTTATTTAATGTGAATTATTGAGTGTTATTTTTTACAAATTAATGATATATACATGCATTTATTAAAGGACAAAGTGAAATAATAAAGGTGTTGGAATGCTAATTCATCACCCCCTATACTTGCATTTACTAGTCTCTAGCAAACACTTGTGCTAATAAGTTAATAAAAAGGAAATAAAGAAAAGAAAAAGAAAGAACTTGGAATAAAGTTTGACTTTTAAACTTGTCTTATTAAAATCAAAGTTCGAAGCTCTGTTATGACCTTTGGATTCTTGATGTGTTCGGAACCGCATCATGGTTAGGAAGTATGACACAACATCCCTTAGGTTCCATAATCCTATTATATAGTTCAATCCACAGTCTGGTCAGAATAATCCTCTCAGTCACATACTCTCACAACCTTGAAATGATTGAACGCGTGTAAATTTTTCAGCTCTTCCTAGACAAATTACTGAACTATCAAGGAGTTTGCTCCTCTGGTAAGTCATCCTTGTGGAGAAAGATATTTCCTTCTAAGGTTAGGTACTGCTAGTTTTCACAACCGAAAAGGGATATGCTTGGAAGAGTGGGAAAAGAAGTGGAAACAGACATGTGTAGTCACATTCACCTGTGAAGCTCAGCCAATGTAACTGGGTCTTCACTAAGAAGCTGGCTTTTTCTGGAAGCTCAACACTTTGTGGAATTTTTGGTTTAGGCTTTTTTTTGTATTTTCTTTACTTTGCATTGCTCTGCATTCTTATTTGTGCCTCGAAAAATAAAGAGTTTTTTGGTCCGTCCATGTTTTGGGGTCTTGGAAAATGTTACACTAGCAGTTTTCCTCGTCCAATGCATTATCTCAATCCAGTTTCCAGCCGTTAGATTTCCTGGATACCAGAGGAAGTGTGTAGGAGTATCGGTTCAGGCAATCCCCAAGAATGGTTCCTGATACACCCTTGACGAAGTGGCCTAGCATCGTTCCGACTTAGACTCCAAGATCTTTCAACAATCCATCTAGGTTGAGCTGTGTTAAGTGTGAGGTTTCAAGTCAATCCACTATCTCAAGAGTCGTACAGATGATATGAAGGGTTCTAGTTAGACACAATGAATAAACTCATGAACATGATATCATGGAAACTAAATAATTAAGTCAAGGTGACCTGAAGTGTCTCACTTCCAGTCCTTAATGGGTTCCTCTGAAATTAAGTGTATTAAGGTCTAGACCAAGCTGCAATATTCAAACTTTATTTAGACTTGTTCAATTATCTTGATCATCCAAAATATGTAAATGCTATGTAAGAAAATATTTTTGTGAAGCAATTTTCTAAATTTTAAATTTTTATAGATTTTTGAAAATTTTTGCAAATTTTTATGCAATTTTGAAAACATTTTGCAAGGTTTTACGGGATTTGAAAATTTTGAAATTTTTAGGGGTTTTAAATAAATGTTAGTGAAAGAAACATGTGCAAATATTTTCATGGGAGTGCATCAATATTTACAAGAAGTATTTAAGGATTTACACTCAGTATGAGCAGAAATTATGTTAGATGTTATTTACAGACTTTATACAATGATTATTTATGTACGGAATTGTGTTCGAGTTATATTCCTCATAATTATGTCTAATGTTATCAAAATAATTTGCAAATGTTTTAACGAACATTTATAAACTTATTTTGCAAAAAATTTGTACAAATTACAAAATTTGAAAAATATTTTACAAAGTTTTTCAAATAATATTTATTGATTTTGCAGACTATTTTCACAACCATTTTCCAAATCACTTGCAAACTAAATTTTCAAAAGATTTTATTCAAATAAATGAAAAAAATTTTACTAGTATTTGAAAAAGATTTTTACAGAGGTTGGAAAACGTTTCACAAAAGTTCTGAATAGTTTTCAAAGATTTTTCCAAACATTTTCCAACCAATTTTCAAATCATTTTGTAAAACATTTTTAAACCGGTTTATTAATCATACTTTTAAAGATTTTTTTGAAAAATTTTATACATAGTTGTAATGTATTCTTACAGTTGATTAATTGTAAATTCTTGTCCATATAGTATAGTAGTCATGTTATTGAAAATACAAAAATATGAGTTATGGATAAAGTATATACAATGTATATACGACTCCTTATACTTAGCTTGAGTTATGTACTCATAGGTCAAAGAGAAAAAGGAAGACCACTCGTGCTAAGTATATACTTGAACAACTGAAGAATGAGGAGTCAATCATCCCACTTATACTAAGGATCAATTAATCCCGAGTATAACAGACTGTATACAAAATGAGGATGATCGAGGATTCGGAATTTACGAAATCATTGTACTCAACTTGTTCCCCTATACTTAGGGTGAAATATCCCTAGTATAGACAGTGTAAAAAATCTAGAGAGAAGAGAGAGAGAGAGAATGAATAATAATTAACCCGAGGGCACTCACCCCCCTATATTTAGGATGAAGCATATCCTAAGCAGAAGAATGAAAGAATAGAAATGAAAAGAAGAAAACTAATCAAATATATATTTCGAAGCATTGTGCGGTTCCAATGAAGTTATTGAAGAGGTGTTCTCTTCATCAAAGATTACTTGTGCAGAGTCGACAACGGCCGTGAATGTATCATGCTCTAAATATGGCTTCAGCAACTGACCATTGGCAATGAAAGGCTGTGCCTGAGCTGACAATTCTGATGTCAAAACACTCATGTTGTCACACACAATTCTGAATATGTAGGACCCTGTCCATTTGCTCTTTAACTTCCCTAGAAATATCTTCAACTTCACATCGAACAACCATAATTTCTGCTCAGGTTGAGGATCTCTCTTCTGATATGCTTGTTGTGCCAGCATTTGACCTTTTATTTGTACATCAAAATGTTGTCGTACGCGTAATCAAAAAATTCTAAGAGCATGTTTAGATCCATTTTTCTTTGCTTACCACCTTTTTGTGAGTCGAGGTTGCAGATATTCACTACCCAAAGTGACATGTGAATCAATTACATGGGCAGATGGCATTGCTTTCTATAAACAAGACAAGAGGGCGACATGCCCAGAGGAGACTTGGAGGCGGTTCTGTATGCCCAAAGAACTGAGTACAGAAGTTGTGATCAGTTCTTGTGGTCTGACCTCACAAGTTTCTGCAAGTTTGTCTTGATTACTCTGTTGGATAATTCAGCTATGCCATTTGACTGAGGATGATGAGGAGATGTGACTTGATGATTGATGCCATAGTCCTTCGTTAATTTCTTGACCTCTTTGTTCATGAAGTGATTACCCCTGTCTAATATCAATATCTTCGCTATCTTGAACCATGA
The DNA here is from genome assembly GCA_037367405.1 of Ottelia alismoides. Lineage (NCBI taxonomy): Eukaryota > Viridiplantae > Streptophyta > Magnoliopsida > Alismatales > Hydrocharitaceae > Ottelia > Ottelia alismoides. The sequence continues at coordinate 888,784 of JAZKJV010003768.1, forward strand.
AATGATGTTGTGTTTCAAGAATTTATAGACTATTCAACTATCCGAGGCTAGAGCAGGGATAGCTTCAACCTATCGACTCACATAATCTATGACAAGCAGGATGTATTCGATGCCCTGTCTGTTAGGAAACAGATCGATGAAGTCGATGCCCCACACATCAAGCATATCAGATATCAAATTTTAGGGACATACTGTCTTTCATAACCATGGTTTTTCCCATTTTTTGACAGTCGGTACATGCTTTCACATATTCATTCACATCCTTAAATAGTGTGGGCCACCAGAGACCACACTGTAGTATCTTTGCTGACATTATGCTTCCAGAATGGTGTCCACCAAATTCGAGCTTATGGCAATGCTCAAGGACACTTGTGTACTCTTCCTGAGGAATACACAGATGCCATATGCAATCTGCTACTTCTCTGAACAAGTATGGGTCTTCCCATTGGTAGAAATGAATATCGAACAAGAACTTGTCCTTGATTTTCATCCAATCTTGTGGGAGTACCCTTAAGACGAGGTAGTTCACAATATCAACATACCAAGGAAGGAACCCAATGCTGAGGATGGATTCGTCAGGGAAGGTGTCTATGATCGGTGCACTACTCAGCTGAGTATCTTGGCTTTCAATTCTGGATAGATGATCTTCCACCACATTCAACACTCTAAGCTTATCTCTAATTTCCTTGTCAAATTGTTGGAGGAGAAGGATCCATCTGAGTAGACATGTTTTAGCATCCTTCTTCTGTTGTAAGTATCGAATGGATGAGTGGTTAGTGAAAACAATAACCTTTAATCCAAGAAGATATGATCTGAACTTCTCTAAAGCAAATACTACTACCAATAACTCTTTCTTTGTGATTGTATATTTTCTTTGTGCCTCATCTAATGTTTTTATGGCATAGTGAATGTCGTAGGGCATCTTATCTCTTCTTTGACCTAGTACAACCCCAACTGTAAAAATCAAATTCATTTGTCATGATCTCAAAAGGAAGAGAGCAATCAGGTGGCTGTGGAACCAGAGCTTGAGTGACAAGATCTTTCAACTGATAAAATGATTGGATAAGTGATTGATCTACAATGAGCTCGGTCTCCTTGCAACGAAGCTCTGTTAGAGGTCAGAAAAGCTTTTTGAAGTCCGTGATGAATAGGGGATAGAAGTTGGCATGCTTTATGAATGAGCTCACATTCTTCACATTCTAAGGTGGCCTGAGTTAAGCAATTACATCCACCTTTACTGGGTCGACCTCCATGCCACACTTGGAGATGACATGGCCCAGTACAATTCCTTCCGTGACCATGAAGTGGCTCTTCTCCCATGATAGAACAAGATTGAATTCACGACATTTCTGTAGTACTATTTCTAGGTGCATAAGTCATGAATCAAAACTATCACCGTAAATGGAGAAATCATCCATGAATACTTCAAGAAAACTCCCAACCATGTTAGCATGCATGCACCTCTAGAATGTAGGTGGGGCGTTGCAGAGTCCAAAGGGCATTCTTCAAAATGCATATGCACTGAACGGACATGTGGAAGTTGTCTTCTCTTGGTCTTCAGGGGAGATTGCCACTTGGTTATACCTGGAGTACCCATCTAAGAAGCAGAAGTATTCTTTCCCTGCTAGTCTCTCTTGGAATTAATCAATGAACGGTAGAGGGAAATGGTCCTTCTTCATCATTGAATTCAAGCAACGGTAGTCGACACATACTGTGAAGATGTCAGTACTCGGGTAGAAACCTCCTCTCCTTAATCATTCTTCACCACATTGAGCCCCGATTTCTTGGGAACTACATGCATAGGGCTCACCCTTTTGGATTCAGAGATAGGATAAATGAAGCCTTCCTCACACCAATTTGTGATTTCTTTTATAAATGCATCCCAGAGGTTTGGATTCTATCTTCTTTGGAATTCTCGGGACGACTTGCAAGATGTGGTGTGAACATAGAGCTGGGTTTATCCCTCGGAGATTGGATACTTTACAACCAAGAACCTTGTGGTTTTTCTCTAAAACCTCGAGAAGTCGAGATTCTTTATCTCAGGTCAGCCTTATGCTAATGATAACTTGATACATATTCTCTTCACCCGTAAGGAAAGCATACTTTAGACTTGCCAGGAGTGGTTTGAGTTTTGGTATTTGTTGAGCTTGCTCCACTATCGCTTCAGAGACTATGCTGGTAGATGGTTGTTCTGCTAATTTTAATGAGGTACTGCTCACCACTGTCAATGTTGGCTCTGAAATAAATGTGTCGAGCATATCTGCAATGAATCCTTCATGTTTGGACTGGCATGGAATTATGTGAATAGGGTGCTAATCAATGACCCAGATTTTGCATTTGTCTCCCAGTCGACAAGTGAGCATGGATTGACTATGTTGTCTAGGTCCTCCTCTGAAGACAGGATTTCCTATATCATAATATCATCTAAATATATTTGTTGATCGCTGATATCCACTATGTCACAGTCTTCAGATGATGAATCTACTCTCCCAGCATCAGATGCGGCTTTGATCTCATTGATCATGTAAAGGGTGATTTTGTTAGTACTGGAGCAAAATGTAATCTTACCAAACCTATAGTCAACGACTGCCTCGGATGTTTTGAGGAATGTTTGAACAAGAATAATTAGAGTCTAGAGTGATTGTGCATGAGAGTCCATGTCTAGGACTACAAAGTGCACATGGAATTGCATGTCCTGCACATTTACGATAGAGTCCTCTAACAAACCCCTAAGCTGCTTGATGGACCAATCCGTAAACTGTAGGATCATTCTTGTGGGTTTGGGCAGTCCAATGCCAAAGTATTGAAGTAATGAGGCAGGCATAAGGTTGATGGAAGATCTTATATCAAGTAGAGTTCTCTAAAATGTCAGATAAAAAAATCTGGCATCTGATGTTGGGTGCTCCCTTGTCTTACTTTTTCTGTGGGAGATCACTGATAGCGTTCCCTGTGGCCATAGTTAGGATGTATTTCTCTCCTCTATTGTGTCTATTTTTGTGGTTCTGACGCTTTGAGGTATATGCCTATTTCAATCTTTTCTTCACGGCTGACGAGTATTCCATGGCCTTCATGAGTGGCATTTTCAACACAAGAGTTTCAATGATTTCAACCACATCATGTTCAAGCAATGTATTTTTAAAATTTCTACTTTTTATGTATTTTTTATAGCTTCAGGAAATGGAATATTCATATAAGAAAATTCAGTGTTCTTAATTATAGAATTATTTATAGATGGCCAGCTAGAAGACGAGCCACCACTCAAAATAAGCGAAAACATATGTGCATGAGATTTAGCTTCTTTAGGTTGTGCTGGAAGGGATGCTGGTGATGACTCCTCCAGTGCTGGTTCTTCTCGACATTGGCTCTTCATTTATTTTTATAAATTTTCTTTTTACTGATTTTTTTGTAATTTTTCTCTTGATGGTGGTGGTGGTGGTGGATGGTGTTGCTCCTCTATCATCTTCTTCCTCACTTGGCTCTGCTATTGGACCAGCTGATGTAGAAGATGACTCTCTAGAAGATGCTTTATTTTCCCCCTTGGACGTGGCTGATGGATGCAATACTCTACCGCTCTTGAGAGTCACAACATTAGACAACATATAATCTAAAATACCCGACTTGGGTGGATTGGCAGAGACATCACAAACTACCTACTCTTTACTCTTGAAATTATTAGGGTTCGCGTCAACCTGTGCATGAATAGGAGTTTTGATGGTGGTGAGGTCGTCGATTTCTAGGACATCTCTACAAGGCCTTTGATGAGTTGGGCCAAGCATTCGAGTGTTGGGTTCACTTGAGCTACCTCAGATGATTCATCGTGCTGACCATGCTGAGAGTGATATGATGGAAGCTGGGACAACTGTTGTTTGCGGTAAGGAGGAGGGAGTTGTTGCTGATGAAATTGTAGAGGAGGAGGATACTGATTATGAGAAGAAGCCACATAATTATGGAATAGCTGGTATTGGCAGTATGTGGGCTATTGGTATTGTCGATTCTACATCCAGTTGTTCTAGTATGACGGAGGCTGGTGCTGTTGAGGCTGGTGTGATCCCTAGACAAACCTCCCACTGGAGGGTTGGTGATATGACCGAATTTCCAAAGATTGATCTTATTGTTATGTGCTTGGACATGCCAATTGGGCATCATTGCTCCATATTCCATTCACCTCTTGGATTTCAGGTGGTGGTGGGAAAAAATGATCTACATATGATGGGGAGCTGGGGCTCTAGATGGTACATGACAATGTGCTAAGACAGCAGTGGCGGTGACTAGTCAAGTGTTTGCCCGTAGTATACATGCTGGACCTGAGGCTATCCTACCCTCGGTTTAGGTCGATATGGAGATGATGGCTCTTTCTGCTCCCGGAGTAGTGGTAGCTGGGCTCACAGATTGTACGACATTGATGGTACTCACGACATTTCTCTAGCTGCTTTGAAATCTGATCCAACTTGTCCAGGTGCTGGGTCCTTTATTCAATCACAAATAACTTCTCCAAATCCTATGATCTCTTCTCAATTATATCAATCTGGGACAGGTGTCTGCCTATGATGCTGAGATTGGAACTCTTGTCCCTGTCCACTTCACTAGATACCACCATATTAATGGGCTTGTGGTGGAGCCGCGACTATCGTTAATATGCTCTGGATGAGGATAGGAGCGACATCTCGTTCGACCATCTCTTCAAAGATTTGGTAGATGACGTCATCGTCCTTGTTGAAGTGAGAGACACCACATGCAGCATCTACAAGCCTCTGAATTTTAGGAGTCAAGCCCCCAAAGAAGTATTGGACTAGGCTGGTCCCAGGAATGCCGTGGTGGGGGCACTTCTCCTGTAAATCACGGATCTCTCCCATTCTTCACGTATGGACTCGTGCAGTCCTGGGAGAAATTGCCGATCCATGCTTGCATCTGATTGAGACGACCAAGTGGATACTATTTTCTGAGGAACACAGACTTCAGTTCCTCCCAGGTCGTCACGACCTTCCATAGATGGTTAATCCAATACAAAGCCTTGTCCTGAAGGCTTAAGTGGAACATGATCATCTTGACTATGCCTAATAGGATGTTAGGGTAGTGAGTGGTGCGATACATGTGAGAGAATTGCTGAATATGGATGTAGGGCCCTTCATTTATGTTCCCGTGGAATGAGGGAAGAAGACCCAGAAATCATAGCTTTAGTTTGAAATGTCCGTGGACTACAAGGATCTGTATCCACTCTACCATCTGGCCAATACTAGGATTATAGGTTTCCTTGAGAGTGGGCTTGGGACCCTCTCTCCTAGACTCATCTGTTGGCCCTCCACGGTGTTCATCATCTTCTTCATCATCACCTCCTCTTCCTCCTCCTCTACCCTCTCTCTCCACAGATCATTCAACATTTCTTGGAAAGCGACCCGGCAAGAGCCTGATCTTTCAGTTGTTGCTGGATGGTCTGGATGGATGCGAGCAGATGTGCATTAAGATATTATGATCTGACTGTCCCTAATCTGGATGGTTTGGTCCCTTTCCCTTTCTCTAAGGAGCCATATATGATTCAAACTCAAAGGAATTGATCTGTACATGGTCCAATGTTAGTTCTGCATAGAAATATGCATCCTATTCAGACTAAAAATTTTTGGTACCAGGTGGAATAGATGATATGGAATTAGGGTCCATTCCAGATGTATGTGAATGGACCATTTAATATTGACTAAAAATCGATCTCCATCCACAAGGGGCTATTGGTAGGACAAGAGTGATCCTGATTTATTGAAAAATGAGACAAAGTCAATGCATTTGGAGATCAATTCGCAAGATCCGAATCGGATTCTTGAGAATCGCCTCGACTTATTGGAGATCATAACTCATGGAATCGATGTAGGTGTCGGCGGGGTCCCGACCAAACCATCCATGAGACGACATCTTAGATAGAAGCAGAGTAAATGAGGAAATGAACAGTGATGAATAATAAATGGAGAGGAAAATAACAGAAGGCTCACAATGAGCGGGGAAAAATAAATGAAAATAGACAAAAGGGAAAATGGCGTAAATGCGTAGGACTTACCTAAATCTAAATCAAATAAACGAAATACAAGTATGTGTTCACCAACCCTACACAATGTTAAGCTATGAGAGTTCGACTATTGTTATGTTTTCAATTTTTATTGTTATTTTCATACAATCTTTGAACAAGTCCTTAAAGACTAACCCTATAGGAGAGTGAGTACCGCCAGAAAAGTATCTCATACTTTTCACTTTTTTTGTACATGTAGCTTGCACTTTTTTAAGAGAATCCATGATATTGGGTCTAGATCCACTACTCATCCAAAGAATAGAGGAGGAAGCCAATAGACGAAACCAATACTTCCGCCACAAGTGAGGTACTTGGACGCAAGATGATGAGACAGGCACACCCGTGAGGATGTGGCCTAAGCTCAATTCTTCAGACCAGGTCGGATGTTCTACACAAGGCGAGAACAACATTGTCGACAAGTCCCTACTTGCCTATGTACAATAGAAGCACCAATACTTCATGAATTCGGTCAATAGTAGGGCAATATATAGGATGGGTTTTGGGCTCTAATTATTATGGGTCATGCCACACTCAGTCTCCTGAAAACAATGTAGGATTTATGAACCCCAAACAGTGATAGTTTGTTACGAATTTTAATTAAGGTCAAAATTTATTAAACAATCCCCTTGTTTTAATTTTTTGGTTATCATTTTTTTGAGTATTTTTCAAACAATATGCCTAATGATTTTTTTTGTATTTTCTTTAAAATCCTAGGTGATACAAAATTGGCAGAGAGGATGGAAAAGTTGTGCAAGTTTACACTAAGGTAGAAATTCACATTAGTATCTAATGATGTATGCAAAGTACAGAAGACTTACAGTGCTTGCTAACTCTCTCCATGTAGGATGCAAGATAGAATTTTTAAATTTACACTAGATGCAATGCAAGCCAGTGATATCACCCTATGCAGGAACTGCTATTAATCGTGAAGAACCAGATTAATTTGAGCTAAGTCCAAATGTAGATCTATAGGAGCATGCATATTTTAAATGTTTGACCTAATTTACTCGGCGAAGCAATTCCTAAAAATCTAAGGGCTCAATTACATAAAATACATAAAAATAAGACAAAAAACTCAAATTGTGGAAAATAAATATAAACATAGGAAAAAGTAGAGAGAATAAAAATAGAGAATGCGAAAAAAATGCAAAAAATCCAATGAGGCCCCAGGTGAATAATCTCACGGGCAATGGACCTCCGAGTGTGAAGTGTCCAAAATGTCCAAGTACCTGTATTATTACAAAATAATAATGAAAAATAAAATGAGTCTCTCTCAGAAAAATAAAAGAAAAATTCTAGGTAAAACCCTGCTCTTTATACACACACACACACTCCATCTCTCTCTCTTACTCTCTCCAAATTGGCTCAAAAGAAGAAGAGCCAATCTCCTCGTATCTTGAGTGCACCGGCTTCCTAAGAAGTCGCCATCGCCACATGGTCCCACATAAGAAATTCAACAAAGAAAAGTGGTCAAGCATATAAACAATTATTTATAAAAAATGAATAAAAGAGAGAAAAACATGCAGATGAATGTTTACATTGAAACCCTATCCTACGTTGCTCCCCGGAAACAATGCCATTTTATTGTGAGGATCGTTCAGAGGATCCTAACACCCGGTCTTGGAGGGCCTGCGGTGCCCGAAAAGTCAGGTCCAATAATCGCTGCATTGGTCGCTCTCACAGTACTTGGATCTTGTACAATCAAATCAAGCAAACAATCCACCCACAATCTAAGATGAATCTATGAAAATGTGTGAGTCAAAATTTATTTTTACTTTAACTCTACAAAATATGTGTATAGTGAAAAAGTGTAGAGTGTTGAACCACAGAGAGCTACGGGAATAAGCAAACAATTATTGTCTACAAAAAATAAACAACTATTTTTGGTGCTTTTTCCCCTTTTTTATTTTTGTGGGCCTTTAATCATATTTGATTTTTATGGATTTTAATATTATATATATTTATTTCATAAATTTTATTTTCTTTTTATATTTTTCTGATTTTTAATTTATTTTTCTTTTTAATATGTAATAAGTGTATATATAAGTATATATATTTTAGTATGTATAATATAAATAGTATATAAGATATACATATATAATTAATATGTAAAATCAGGAAAGTAAAATTAAGTATAGTCCTTTTTATTTTAAAGGTATTAAATTATATTTATAATATAATATTAATAAGTATATAAGTGTATATATATTATATATAAGGTTCTTTATTTATAAATATAACTAAAAAATACCTAAAAATATAATTTTTTATATTTATTATATTTTCTTCTATTTTTTGATTTTGGGTGATTTATTTTCTAATTTTTAGGTATGTGTAGAGTCTGAAATACTCCAAAATAAGGAGTTAATAAATAGGATGAAGTGTTTTAAGAGTTAAAAATAGAAAATAAGTGAAACATTTCTCAGAAATATTTGTAATATGTAGTATATAGTATAAATAAAAATATAAAGAAGAAAACTATTTTTAGATTCGAAATAATTTTGCAATTTTTATAGTCTTAAGAGGGGTTTCCAATTTTTGAGATTTTTCTTTTGTATTTTTTGATTTTTTATCTGGAGTTATATTATAAAGTACTATATAACATACATTTTTTGGAATTTTTAAAAAAAGGTTATCTATTTTATATATTTTTTATCCAAATAAGGAATAAATAACCCCTAAAAGATTTTTAATAATGAAAAATGCAAGTAATTGCTAAATAAAATTCATGGTGTGAATAAGAATAATATCAAACAATTACTACGATTTTTCACAAACTTACAATCACATGATCTATTTAATTTAAAATAGAAGACACAAAATTGATTCACAATACTAGTAGAGGCATAATTGCAATAAAAATAAATTACAAGGGTGGGCGTGCAATTTAACCCAATGTTTTGAACTTAATTACAAAATTTATAAATTAAAATGAAATAAAGGAACCCGAAGGGGGTTCTCTATAATGCTTTGAATGAAAACTTTTTGATATTTGCATTTATACCTCTGTGCGTGGTTTATTGAGCATGTGCGTATTTTCTCTGGATATTTTGCAACTTTCACCCTAGGCTTTTCAAGCATGTTATTGTTTGGCCCCCAAACATTGTTTTAATTACAAATAGGTCCTTATGAACTGTCTGACTTTTTTCTAATTACATAATACCAAATTGATCCCAAAAATTCAGTAAAAATTATTGTTAGCTCCTGCTAACACATAATATTTATGGTAATTTTTGGATTAATTTAATATAGTTTTTTATTTTCTAAAAATAAAAAACACCTAAAAAGTATTATATCTGTTTCTAAAATACATAAAAATTCGAAAAATCCCTTTAAAATTCTAGATAATTTTTTGATAATGTGTTGTTGCGTGCTTTACCTTCAATAATTGTTTCATTTTAAAACCCTTATAAAAATCCTAAAAAATCACAAAAGACTCAAAAACTTCTAAAAATCATAAAATCTTCTAGAAAAAAATAATACAATTTCAGTTTCTATTTATAGCTCTTTTCATTTATTTTCTCATAAAATTACTCCCAAGGACATTAGGGCATTTTAAGCATTTTTAGTTTGCAATATTGTCCAGGCTGTGCACTATTACCTTTTTATCACGTATTTGATTTTTATAAAATCACAAAACACCAGAAAAATCCCAGAAAATTACCAAAATACTTTAATATTTGAAAAATCCAAAAATATTTTTATTCTGAATTTTTGAGCATTTTTCGCCCTAAATAAAAATTCACAAAGCTTGATTGAGTGCATTGTTTCCTTAGTTGCTTGTTTTGTTCCTTAATTTAAAATCATAAAAAAATTGCAAAATTAAAAACCATAAAAATATGCTTTTTATTTTCTGAATTCTGACTTACTTCGTACATTTTTGTGCTCCTTGTGTTCGACCCTGGTTGCTATGCCAGGTTAAAATAAATAGCGGAGACCGCTGACATTTTTGTGCTTTGATTGATTTATCCTTTGATTGTGTGTCTCTCTCTCTTTTTTTCCTTATTGAGCACTGGCCTTGTGATCCGGGTCGCAACGACCCTTTGATTATTTGGTTCCTTGACCGTATCACTCGGATCGTTCTCATAACTCAATGCATTTATTTTTAATTTCAAATATACCCCTGCTAATTCAAGTATCTTTGTGTATGTTTGTCTAATTTTATAAATATCATCAATGCTCCAAAAATTGTGAAAAATTAGGATGAGGTACCTGGATGTATGCTTTGTCACATCATGTAATTATTTTCTACATTTTATGCCCTTTTCATATTGATTAAAAATCAGATTTTGCATGGATATTTATTGTTTGCTTTAAAAATAAAAAAATAAATTCATCTTTAAGAATTCTCCCAAAAATTAGTATGTATATATTATAGTATATAATACCCCCAGACCAAAAAACCCTAAAAATATAAAAAGAAAAATGATAAAAAAAATTAAAAAGCTCCAAAATACTATAATTATATATATAATTTTAAAACAACAAATATATTTATTTATGTCATGTATTTTTTATTTATACATATCTATATATATTAAAATTGATTTGGAAAAATTTTGAGACTTTTTGCTATTTTTAAACCCCAAATCAATTCATCCTATTTATTTAACCCTTGTTTTGGGATATTTTGGATTTAAAAATACCTAAAAAGTAGCAAAAATACTTGAAAAATCATTGATGAATCTATAGATCATCATGTCAATTACCTTAAATTCATAGTTTATTTCTTGCATTAGTCTTCATTTGTGTAAAATTATTGTGCCATACATGTCATACACAATTACCACTAAGCAGTATTAAAAATACTCAATTCACAAGGATATAGACGTTATTGTACACATATATACATACAACCTTAGCACATATTTTGTTTAAAACATCGTGCCTTATTTGAAATTATATTATATTACTAGATATCCATATTCATCTATATAAGATACATATAGACACACAAACTTATGATATCTCAAGCTTCATAATTTCTATAGAAAGAGAACTAACATCATCTTTATAAATTAAAAAGAATTAAATTCTTTCCTCGTAAGCTTATCTAAAAAAATATATTTATAAGATAAAGCATACTAATATATTATATACACATACATTAAATTATAAAATATCTTCATCCTTAAAAAAGGACACATATATATTACTGGGGTATTGTTGTTTCATGAGAGGCTATTTTAATTCAATGAAAATGTTAGAACTACATTTCTATCCACTAAAGTAGACCCCACACTATATCTTTATTCCATGAAAATAACATGGTCCTCCCCATACTATTCGACCAATCACGTCCATCCTTCTCCTAATACTTCATTTACATGCAGCGACTATATGCAGCCACGCCATCTATTCAAACTCCGTCGCCTTGGTTCCTTGATAGCAGTTTACACCAGTAGTGTTTAGTCCAGAGGATGGGGCATATCTGCGCAATACCACAAGTATATCTCCATACGCATGCTGAGTCCTACAAATACGACACATTCGTTGCTGCACCTTCCTCTTCGATATGCATTGGGACAACACACAACTGCTGCAAATCAATCTCGCGCGCATCTCCTTTGGTCTTGAGGAGGATCACCTCCTCCTTCCATGCATCCCCGTCACCATTATAAAAGGAGAGCTGACAATACAGAAAGGGGGGCACCATTATCATCTCCATCCAAGTACACGCATCATCCCATGTGACCGTTTGAGTGTTGCGCTACCCTCCAGTCACACACAGCCCTCCAGTTGTCGCCATGTGCGACCATTCCTCGTGTGTAGTCCCTCGGTCGGAGTCACGCACCTGCATGCCGCCCACGTCCCCCTGTTGTGCCACCGCGTGTGGCCGCCACCTCCCTTTGGCCAGTCGCGTGCAACCACATGCCGCTCTCCTATCCGACTATGCGCAGTCTCGCACCCTCCAACAGTGTGTCACCCCTGCAAACTGAAGGATATGGTTAGATCCTCAAGCGCATCACGGAAGCGTGCGCGTCGTATCGAATACGACAAGGAGCGACTAGTCGGACTAGTTGCTTGATGCAGCGGAATTTAAAAAATTTTATATGACGAAACCACATGATCCAAGAACACTTCTCAAATCGTTTCGTCTAAACCACAAACAAGTAATAGGATTACCTCTTGAAGCGTGGTTGCGATCGAGTCTCTAAACGAAGAGACCTCCTGTCTCAAGTCCGATCCGACGGAGGAGACGCTTGCGAGCGCGGGGATGAACCGCATGCTTCTCGCAATCCATGTTGATGATCCAAACGGTGGATCTCCTGATCTTGACATACGAGATCCGTCGTCCTTCTTCACGAGCGAGGCACACCGAAGGAGACAGAGATCCACGAGCAGACGATCGGGCAGCATAACGACGATGCTGCGGCGACGGAGAACCTCTCCATGGTATCCATGGTGGACGGCCATGAGAGGGATAGAGAGGGCTGATGTCTAGAGAGAAAGAGAGAGAGAGAGAGAGATGCTCTCAAGCATTTTTGTGTAAAAAGAGAGCATGGGTATGCCTCTCTATTTATAGGGTTTTGGGGATCCATGGATCTCAATCCATGGGCCAACACAAATCCAATGGCTCTCATTGATTGTGTTTCTTTTAATGGCTAAGATTTGTGTTGGTAAAACAACAACAATTAATTTAATTTAAATTAAAATATATGTTGATAAATCAACACAATTTAATCACAAAATTAAATCATCAATACATGGAGATAATGAAAGGAGAGAAAGCCTCCTTCCATGTTGGAGAGGGGGACGGCCTCCCTTTCCTAATGGGAGTGGTGGCCGTCCGCCCTCCTCCATTAGGAAGGTGGCTATTTCATCTTTTATGTAATCTCCATTATTTGCAACAACTTATGTTGCAAATTATTCTACAAAAATAATTCACAATTATTTTGTAGACATTGCAATCTTGCCATTGAAAAATTTGTGAATCATATTCACAACCCAAAACAAAATGCAAATTACATTTTCAATTCAATGTTCAATGTGAATCCAATTCACATTAACATTTAATTAACAAATGTAAATTACAAATAGCTCTCTCTTATATATTATAAATCACATTTATAATATATATGACTAATATGGATATTGCTATCCACATTATTCATATCCATGATAATTAAATCACATTTAATCATCTTGGATCTCTATTCTCTTGTTCTCAAATAACATGAATCATATTCACATTATTTACATCTTTGATAATCAAATCAAATTTTATTATCTAAGACAACTCTCTTTATAATATGATTCGAATTCATTTTAATCATGATAATTAAATCACATTTAATTATCCATTTCCTCAATGCTCGGATACATAAATCAACAATAGAATTATCCATGAACTCCTTCAAGGATAATGCGCTTTCTCTGCAGATACTTGGAGATAAGGACAGGGCGATTGTATTGTTCCACGTATAGTGACATGGATATTGAGATCATATCTCAAATCCAGATCGCGGGCCTCCCATAGATGCTTGATTAAATCAAGACCGCAAATCTAATCTTTCTCATTGCATCTGAATCATATTCAGATCAATGTCCAATAATTGGACTAAGATAAGATTACTTCTCTACTGAGAGGAGTCACTAAAATCCAGACTGTTTCATCACTCCCTAGGAATGGAAGGGTCATGGTTATACAATCGTTTATGATCACATCACCCTCGGTATTCCTCATATCTGTACCATCCTGCATACTAGAAGACCCAGACTAAACCCGAAGTATTGGATCAACTTTATACTGTCTACTTCATGGTTTTATCAGTAAGTTTCTCATTCGATCATTGGGAGTCGGTATTGATCATATACTTTCCAAAAGCATATATCATACCTAGGTCTTGATCATATACTTTCCAAAAGTATATATCAAACCAATAAATTCAGTCAAGCTTCCAAAGCGAGACGACCGTGCGCACGGAATTTCATTCTTCCCAATATCTCATTAGTGAGCTCATGTCTTCCGGTTCAGTAGTGAACCTGTATGATCCCTTTGAGAGATCGTATTACTCATATGCCCTTATATGCACACCAGCGCGCCGGTGTATAGACCTTGATTAGGTCATCAACCTATTGGTCTGCCAAATGTACATACTCAGACATATAGTAACACATCTGTCTCCGATCAGAGGATGTGTGCCTATATCATGACAGCATATGATATAGGACTTTGGTTATCTCGATCTTGTTAAGTCAACTCTTTGACCTAACTAATCTGACACCTCCAAATATCTATTCCTATGTAGAGGACCTGCATCAAGAAGTCGGTCCGATATCAGCCTAACTGAGAAAGGATTGCCATCTCCTACTCAGGCTGGAGATCATCTCTTAATAATCATTTGACGATGCTTGATGAGTCCTCAATCTAACTCATTAGATATTCATCTAAGCACTAGCCTCTATGATTCAATAATTGAAGTAACAGCTGTATAATCATTAAGATGGCCATGGTACATAACCCTAATTGCACTAAGGGACCTATTATGCAAACTATGAACTCTTTATTTTAGATTAAGGAGTGAATTGCAATAACATTTATTGCATAATGGCTCGCCGTGGGCTCGCATGTCCAACAATCTCCCACTAGCCCAAAGAGCCATTAATGGGCTAATCATTTAAACCCACACTCATGTGACAATCATAGGCTATTTAGAAAATAGCTAGGTAAGCTGATCAGTCACTCCGTTCCCAAGAGACTACGCCAAGTCCTTTTACGACACTTGCATATCTCCTAGTAACAGTGCTTGCATCCAATGCGAATGTTGCATCTCATGCAACCGATACTCAATTTTGTTGGTTATAGTGTCCTTGACACTACATCTTATTAATTATCATAACCAATATTCCCATAATCCTTATTAGAATACCTTCATTCCTGGAGATCTCTATCTCCTAAGGTATCTACAGTTAAGACCCTCATAGATCACTATCTACAAGGTCTTAAACCTTTGAAGATAAGACTTTGAGATCACTATCTCTAAGTTTCATCATCTTTGAAGATATTGTTATTACTGCAACCAAGTGTTTTATTTCCAGAGTAGGATTAGTAACAGTTTACTATTCCCACTGCATGGCAGACATATGGCTTTTGTACACATCTATCATATACTTCAGCTTCGCATAACTGATGCACAAGTGCAAGCAGTTTTGGCTTTTACTTCTTCAACTCTTTGAGGTGCTATCCCTTTAGACAGGTCATTACCATATCTTAAGGGAAGGAAGCCTCTCTTGGAATTTTCCAGAAAATGGAATAAGTCCAAGGTGTATTACTAATGTGACGGTCCCAATATCCTCTTCTCTTTGTTTCTGAGCTACTTCAGAACTAAGATCTAAGAGGTATCCTCGAGATCGTATCTCAAGGTATGGAACAACCAAATTATCAAACACTTATTATTTATTCTTATATGATTAGAATAATATCTACATTAAGCACGATGAACACAATGGCACTCCCACTAAGCTTCACATGGTTCATCAAGATTTTATCTGAAATCACAACATTTATAATTTCATCAAATCTTACGTTCCAACTACAAGAAACTAATTGGAGTCCAAAGATGGAGTTCTTCAGCTAGCACACCTTGCTTTCCTCAACTATGAAGCCCTGGGGCTACTTCATATGAATATCCTCAGAGAGGTATTCATAGAGGAATGCAATCTTGACTCACACCATGAAGATGTCATAGACAAGTTGTGTAGCTATAGTTAGCAATATTCTGATGGGTTAAAGCAAGGTCACTGGAGAGCAAGTCTTATCGCAAGCGATGCCTTCTCTTCGGTGTGTAGCTCATGGCTACGAACCGTGCTTTGAAGGTCTATACCTTCTCATCAGGTTCCCTCTTTCTCTTGAAGATCCATTTACACCTTAATGGGTCTGACCCTTATAGGTGGATCCTCGAGGGTCCATATACAACACTTGTATATGAAGTCTACATTAGACTTTTATTGGTAACATCCATCTTTGCATGTCATGATCCTCAGGAGCTTCATCACATGAAGTCCGATCATTTTCAGATTTAACTGACACATGGAATCCATCCTCAAACTTATTTGAAGAGGTATTAGTGTTTCATCTTTAATTATCTATTTTAGTTTCCGATTTCAGGAGCCTCATTATCTTTTCAAGATTAAATGAGTTCCTTTACTTCATTTTCATCTTGATTCTCAAGAGAGTCATCCTATAAGAATCATATTCTCAAAGATGAGATCTTTTAAGAATCTCAAGGTCATAAAGTAGGTATCTAATACCATCCTTTATTTTCCTAATGAAGTAGCACTCTCTGGTGCTAGATTCCATCTTACCAGCTTGGGACCTTATTAAGTGTATAATGTAGTCTCTACCACATATACCTGGAAACTAAGAGATAATTATGCTAAGATTAATAATTGATCAAATCATGTCACACATGATCAATTGCATCTCCCTACAACTCTATTGAGTTAAGGCTCATTAGGAGGGATGAGATAGAAATGATATTCACATCTCCAATACCTTGAATTCATCTAATAGGTACAAGCTACCTTGATTAGATCAAATTCATTTCATCTTCCTTCAAACTTTGGTTCTAAACCAAAATTGTGAAATCTTTGAACATTTCAAAGTTTTCTAAGTGAAGAGAAGAAATTTCATATCACAAATAATCATTAATAGATATCACATATCCATAATGTTTATTCTGATATAGATGATTCACATACATCAATATGTATGAGATCTTGAATACCTTAACATCTTACACCATTCCAAAAGAAGGGTGTATTGGACATTTTCATTTGAATACAATATTCATAAGTATGCAAGTTTTGAAATTTTAGACATTCTAAAGTTTCATCTCTTACTTGTCCATTGATCTCATCAACAGACATATGTCCAAAACATTATGTCAGATCATTGTCAAATGATCTTTATCCTCCTATTGATCATTAAAGGTTTAATTTTCAGTATTAGAAATCTTAATGAACCATTCATTAATTTTCTAATTTAGTGGAGTCCACTAGATGTAAGATTATTATCTGAAATATCTCCATCATAACTCTTTATGATAGGTCTATTCCAGATTTCATGTTTATTCCCAACATTTAGAAATGAACAATGAGTGTATTCTAATATCTAGGTCATAGAGACATTCTCTAAGACTAAGGGCTCCCACTGAAAATATGAAGTCTATTCATCCGATGGAAATTATTGCAACAATTGCATCAATTCCAACATGGATGACCATTAAACCTTAAGATCAATTTTCTAATATTTTAATACAGATGCAACCAATTGCAAGTGTCATTAGAAGATTGAGATACAATTATTAAACTTTATCTTATCAAATAAGTAAGTCAATTTCAATGATTATATGTAGTTTTTTCTGATGTACTATCCGATTCCTTTTCTAAGGATTCTAGATAGATTTGATAGTCATACTATCAACACATTAATTTATTACAGTATTGGCATTCATCCAACTCTTTGGATGTCATATGGAAGTCACAGAAGTACATTCAACTCTTTGACTATACCTCTTATGTGGGTCCAACCCATGCTTCCACTGCGCTCCCTTTGTCTATAAGCAACTATTGCTCAAGACCAAGGATCTCTTATCTTAAAATCAAAAATTTCATTATAAGAGTATTTCAACATTTATACAAGCTTCATTTAAGTTCATATAATATGAATATTATGAAGCTTCATGAATGACTAGAATATAGATAGTAGAATGATGACATTCATCGTATCTACATCCATCTAGGCTTTTAAAATATTGGTTCAGGTAGGTACTCAAACAATTTGAATACATCATCTCTTATAGAGCCACCATTCTGCATGATGCAGAGAACCACATCATTCATGATTAAATGTCGAGAGTACATGTGTATGCCAGAACATCTTCTTCGAATTTTATAAGGATTATTTCATAATTACGATCATTATCGACATGTCACTTTAAAAGTACATTCGATAAGATCAAGACTTATAGACACATATAAACCCTAGGGTTTTAGTCCTATTGTCTTATTAATCACCGTTCCTCATTATTATGAGGAAACTTGCACATTGCAACCACATACATTATGTGTCCAACTGCAAGTACAATATCTAGATCATGAGTCCAATCCATGATATTTTACTGGTTATTATTGAGTATAACATTGAGTGGGTTTAATGAAGGATTATCTGAAATAAGTAATTTGCATAAGGGTATATATTTATATATATACATGTTTTACTTTGAATTAGGAATTTTATATCAAAGTTGTCTTGCCATATCAACAATGAAAGTTCATTCCCTTAATCACTTTCAATGTAAGAGATATACTTACCATTATATCTCAAGCAAGATCTGGGATCTCCTTCCTTATCTTTGTTGCATCCCAATAATATGAGAACCTACGACTCGGATAAAAAGAAGCGGGAACACATTCCGCCTTGCAAGTCCAACTTGCATCTCCCAATTCGGTCTTTAATACTCGGGCCCACCACCCCTAAGCTGATGTTGACCCGTCATTAATTGAACCAACCGTCAACAGGAATACAACTCGCTATGCGCAATCCAATATCGCCCCAATAATATGAGGACCCGATATTGGGGTCACTACGCATACGTCCTTACTCTTTCGAGAAGCGACGAGCCCGATCCAAATGGATCATATGCAGGAGCTGTCACTTCGGACAGGCGTCTCCCACATATAATATCTGGCGACGAAGCCCTTCGCCTTGACGGGAGACCATGAATGTCACTTGTGTGATCCTCCATATCTTATTCAAATTAAATTAATTTCTATGAATCACATTCATATAATTAATTCTTCTAAGGGAATTATCAACTCTAATCATATTCGAGTAATTTTATTGGACATAATTAACTTAATCGTATTAAATTAATTATCAATCCAATTCAATCAATCAAACTTGATTGTCTTACTTGAATATATATGGTATTATTCTCAAAGTACGTATTAATTCGTATTTTAATAATTAGAAAAATACATCTTAATCCCTCGGACATTATCCTGGCCCTACCCGCTGTCATGGCCAGTACCGGCGGGAGTGGGACGGACCGCATACGTAGCAACCCGTTACCCCAGCGATCCCCGACTAGACACCATATCCGCCTCGGGAAAGGATAATGCCAAATTGATTAATTTGTACTTGAGATGATCATCATTTCAACCGAAATTATACCATATAGTAATCAAAACAATTTTTATTATAAGGAAATTTGCTAGACAAATTCCCAATCCTATTCAATCAAGGAGTTTGATGATTGTGTTTCCAATTATGATCTAGATCAAATCTAATCAATTAATTGGTTGAGGTCAAGTCAATTAAGGAAATAACCATATTCCAATATTTCTCAAATATTTTCCATAATTATTTCATGAAATTAACAATTAATTTCACTAATTGACAATCACATGGTTCTTGATTAGGAAAGTAATTTCAGCAGTGACCCCTACTTACTAAAATTAAAATATCTCAATCAATTTAAATCCAAATTAAGCAAAGTAAGTTTCCATAGTTTTCTAACTTGATTTACAACAGAACCTATGTGATTTACATGCATTTCGAGACGTTTCTAAACAGTAATTAACTCCTTAATTACGTTAAGATTCGCAGTTCCCGTAACAGTGAATACATGTTCATTAAAACAACCATATCTAGAGCAAACAAAATCCGATTTACGCAAACTCAGATCCTATGGTTTCCTTATTTAATGGGGAACAAAATCCAAGTAAATAATTCGTGCTTAAATATTTAAAACATGGCCGAAATTATTTACTAAATAGATCTGCGAAATCAAATGCGATAAAAACTTTCGCGACCATAACGAACCCAAGTCGTCCTCGGTTAGCGAATCATATTCGAAACCGTCGACCTAAGGCTCTGATACCACTTGAAGGATATGGTTAGATCCTCAAGCGCATCACGGAAGCGTGAGCATCATATCGAATACGACAAGTAGCGACTAGTCGGACTAGTTGCTTGATGCAGCGGAATTTAAAAATTTTATACGACGAAACCACATGATCCAAGAACACTTATCAAATCATTTCGTCTAAACTACAAACAAGTAATAGGATTACCTCTTAAAGCGTGGTTGCGATCGAGTCTCTAAACGAAGAGACCTCCTGTCTTAAGTCCGATCCGACGGAGGAGACGCTTACGAGCGCGGGGATGAACCGCGTGCTTCTCGCAATCCATGTTGATGATCCAAGCGGCGGATCTCCTAATCTCGACACACGAGATCCGTCGTCTTCTTCACGAGCGAGGCACACCGAAGGAGACAGAGATCCACGAGCAGACGATCGGGCAGCATAACGACGATGCTGCGGCAACGGAGAACCTCTCCATGGTATCCATGGTGGACGGCCATGAGAGGGATAGAGAGGACTGACGTCTAGAGAGAAAGAGAGAGAGAGAGATGCTTGTCAAGCATTTTTGTGTAAAAAGAGAGCATGGGTATGCCTCTCTATTTATAGGGTTTTGGGATCCATGGATCTCAATCTATGGGCCAACACAAATCCAATGGCTCTCATTGATTGTGTTTCTTTTAATGGCTAAGATTTGTGTTGGTAAAACCAACAACAATTAATTTAATTTAAATTAAATATATGTTGATAAATTAATACAATTTAATCACAAAATTAAATCATCAATACATGGAGATAATGAAAGGAGAGAAAGCCTCCTTCCATGTGGAGAGGGGGACGGCCTCCCTTTCCTAATGGGAGTGGTGGCCGTCCACCCTCCTCCATTAGGAAGGTGGCTATTTCATCTTTTATGTAATCTCCATTATTTGCAACAACTTATGTTGCAAATTATTCTACAAAAATAATTCACAATTATTTTGTAGACATTGCAATCTTGCCATTGAAAAATTTGTGAATCATATTCACAACCCAAAACAAAATGTAAATTACATTTTCAATTCAATGTCCAATGTGAATCCAATTCACATTAACATTTAATTAACAAATGTAAATTACAAATAGCTCTCTCTTATATATTATAAATCACATTTATAATATATATGACTAATATGGATATTGCTATCCACATTATTCATATCCAAGATAATTAAATCACATTTAACCATCTTGGATCTCTATTCTCTTGTTCTCAAATAACATGAATCATATTCACATTATTTACATCTTTGATAATCAAATCATATTTAATTATCTAAGACAACTCTCTTTATAATATGAATCGAATTCATATTAATCATGATAATTAAATCACATTTAATTATCCATTTCCTCAATGCTCGGATACATAAATCAACAATAGAATTATCCATGAACTCCTTCAAGGATAATGCGCTTTCTCCGCAGATACTTGGAGATAAGGACAGGGCGATTGTATTGTTCCACGTATAGTGACATGGATATTGAGATCATATCTCAAATCCAGATTGCAGGCCTCCCATAGATGCTTGATTAAATCAAGACCGCAAATCTAATCTTCTCATTGCATCTGAATCATATTCAGATCAATGTCCAATAATTGGACTAAGATAAGATTACTTCTCTACTGAGAGGAGTCACTAAAACCCAAACCCGTTTCATCACTCCCTAGGAGTGGAAGCGTCATGGTTATACAATCGTTTATGATCACATCACCCTCAGGTATTCCTAGTACCTGTACATCCTGCATACTGGAAGACTCAGATTAAACCCGAAGTATTGGATCAACTTTATACTGTCTACTTCATGGTTTTATCAGTAAGTTTCTCATTCGATCATTGGGAGTCGGTATTGATCATATACTTTCTAAAAGCATATATCATACCTAGGTCTTGATCATATACTTTCCAAAAGTATATATCAAACCAATAAATTCAGTCAAGCTTCCAAAGCGAGACGACCGTGCGCACGGAATTTCATTCTTCCCAATATCTCATGAGTGAGCTTATGTCTTCCGGTTCAGTAGTGAACCTGTATGATCCCTTTAAGAGATCGTATTACTCATATGCCCTTATATGCACACCAGCGCACCGGTGTATAGACCTTGATTAGGTCATCAACATATTGGTCTGCCAAATGTACATACTCAGACATATAGTAACACATCTGTCTTCGGTGAGAGGATGTGTGCCTATATCATGACAACATATGATATAGGACTTTGCGATCTCGTTAAGTCAACTCTTTGACCTAACTAATCTGACACCTCCGAATCTCTATTCCTATGCAGAGGACCTGCATCAAGAAGTCCGTCAGATATCAGCCTAACTGAGAAAGGATTGCCATCTCCTACTCAGGCTGGAGATCATCTCTTAATAATCATTTGACGGTGCTTGATGAGTCCTCAATCTAACTCATTAGATATTCATATAAGCACCAGCCTCTATGATTCAATAATTGAATCAACAGTTGTATGATCATTAAGATGGCCATGGTACATAACCCTAATTACACTAAGGGACCTATTATGCAAACTATGAAATCTTTATTTCAGATTAAGGAGTGAATTGCAATAACATTTATTGCATAATGGCTCGCCGTGGGCTCACATGTCCAACACAAACGCCACCTCGTGCTGCATGTGCATGCTCTCGCATCATCGACTCCAACCCGTGCACATTCTCACGCCCTCGGCTCCATCGTGCGCACCTCTGTGCGTCCGGGTTGCCGACTCCAGCACCATTCTGTCATCTCCTACATAAACAGAGAAGAAATCTCTCTTATTTTTTACTTTTTTTGTTGTTATTTTTGTTCCATTTCAACCATCTTATTATCTATAGAAAAAACTTTTAGTGGCATTTCCCTATTTAAGTTTTTTTTGTTACGAAAATATCATTTACATCCTCATTGATTGATGAATTGATTCTGTCAGTTTATGCTCATTTCAAGTTTATGCAATTACATTTTAACCCGTATATTCATTTTATCTTTATTTTATAATCCTTGTGATCTTATTCTGCTTTCTGGAAAAAACATAATGAATTTTCAAAATAAATTCGGACAAATATTTTGAAACATTTAGAAAAATTTCGCATATCTAAGTTCATATTTTGAGATCTACTAGTAAAGAAGAGAATATATATATATACATACATATATATAATTTGGACTATTTGAATTTGTTATAAGTAAAAATCACTCCGGATAACATTGCGAACTTGCCAAGCCCTGTAGATTCGAACATCTACTTATAGTATGAATTTCTTATGTCTCCATTGTGCTTGTAGTTGCATATTATTTATTTGATCTTGATTTTTCATGGAACAAAAACGATGTGGCAGAATTATAATCTTAAACCGCATAAATTCTAGTCAACAATCACAAAATAGTAAAAAACTATAAACCACAAAAAACATTTTATTTTTCTATTTTTATTATTTTTACTTGTATTTATAATTAAATCACTCTAATGTATTATATATCTATATATTGTTATATATATAAGTTATAATATTAGCCATTATCATAAATAATTTGCAATTATTTTAAAATCAAAAAAATAATATATTTAAAATAAAAAAATAAAAAAGTATGTAAATAAAAATTAAAAACCCACAAAAACCTAAGTAAATAGTGTGCATACCTATGTACATCTATACTTATATTATTTATTTATTGTTATTTATAAATAATATCTAGTGCTACCACATGTGTTCCCATAGTTTGACCCCTACCTACTTGTCCAATATACACGTGTTTGTAGGGTATAATAAAATTGGATCCACACCTCTTGTTTACATCGTTTCATATTTATCTCGTGGGTTAATTGTTGATTTGGCCTCTTGATCTCTGAGAGTGGTTGACACAACGACTATTGGTCCTGCATTATGTGGACTACAATACTGCTCTTGGAATTATTTTGGTTATTTCAAATGGCGTTGTTGTCAGGGAGCAACGGATCGTAGCACAATTTGTATATAGTTGCACATTACTCTTCTTTTATTTTCTGCTTACTTTATTTTGATAATTATTTGGTTGTTCTAATCCATATTTTCTTGTTGATCTTTACTACAAGGGGCTGCTTGGAGATGGTTTTCTCTTTAGAGGTGGATGTACCCAAGATGAGGGGAGGTTGGCCTTCTACTTGTGAGCTAACCAGGAGAGAACAGAGGAGAGGAGTAAGGAAGAAGGAGGAGAGTAACCCAGCCTTAGATTTTATTTTCATTTTATGTGAGAGACATTTACTTTTATTCTGCAAATTAATTTGTAATAAATTGGACATTGTCACACTTAGCGAGATCAATTGCCCGAGTGTCTGTTCACCTTAGGGACTCATCGCGGTTTTTCGTGTTTCCTTCACCTTTGTTTTATTTTGTTTCACGTGTTTTGAGCTTTCTGCCTTTGTTTCATTTGTTTTATTGAATGACAACTTAGATATTATGATTTCTTGCACGGTAAAATAGGTCCAAACACCTAATAGAAGCATGTTCCTATAGTACTTTACATTTGGACATAGTCAAATTTAATTGTTGATTATTTGGACTTGAGATCGAGCATCGAGAGAGGTTATATACAATGCTTGCAGGGTCCATTGTGGCAGGCACTGATGATTTTCTGAGACCGGACTTTTGGATCTCATTTCTAAATAATTAGCATATTGTTCTTCATAATAAATAGTAATTCTTATTTAAGATGGTTTCAACCGTTTGCATATCGTACATATAGTATTATATATTTGGTTTTGCATTCTGCATTGAGAGAGTTGGGAAGCACTGTAAGTAATTCTAATTCTGCATGCATCATTAGACAATAAGGCGAGATCTCCATCTTAGTGATGACTTGCATTGCTTTTCCACCTTCTCCCTCTATTTTTGCACATATTAGGATTAAATAAAAAATGATGACTTGCATTGCTTTTCCACCTTCTCCCTCTATTTTTGCACATATTAGGATTAAATAAAAAATAGAAAAAAATTGTTAGGCAGCTTGCTAAGAAAAATACTCAAAAAAATTGAAAACACAAAAATTAAAATACGGGGACTGCTAATAAAACTTTGACCTTAATTAAAATTAGTAATGGACATCATTGTTTTGGGTTCACAAAGCCCTCATTATTTTCAGGTACATTCCAGACCATGTGAGGTGCAACCCATAAGGAATAAAGCCCAAATCCCAATCCGTGGCACTTTGATTATCACCTGGGACGGTGAAGTAGTAGCACTTCTATCGTGCATGATTGAGTAGGGCCTTGTCGAGCATGGTGCTCCCCCCTTGTGTGGAGCATCCGACTTGGTCTGAAGTACTGAGCATAGGCCATACCCTCATGGGTGTGTCTGTTTCATCGGTTTGCGCCCGAGTAGGTCCTTGCACGCTCACGGGTGATTCCATTGCAAGCGAGATCCGAAGTAGTGGTTTCGCCTATTGGCTTCCTCTCTTATTCTTTGGCTGAGTAGCCCCCCCAGGCACGAGATCAATAACCTGTTAGTGCGTAGATTACAGGTTACAAAGGAGGTGGAAGAAGTATGGGGAACTTTCCTGGCAGTACACACGCTCCTATAGGGTCAACATTTATAAGGACTTGTTATAAAATCTTGCCTGCAAAAAAAAAGTAAAATAAAAAAGATAGAAATAGCTGAACTCTTGCGATTCACCTGCGTTGAGTTGGTGAACCCACAATTGTTCGTTGTTTGTATGATTTTAGTTAAGTTCAAAGATCAGTCCTACACATTTTGTGCCTTTTTACTTTCCTCTATTTTATTGTTCATTTTGAGCCTTCTACTATTTTGCATTCCTTTTATTTCTTGTTGACCATCGTATCTTTCATCTGACTTGATCTTCCACTTCACCTTCGAGATGGCAACTCATGGATGGATTAGTTAGGATATCGTCGACATCAACATCGATTCCATGTGCCCGCGTTCTCCAATAATTCTGGGCGATTCCCGAGAACCCAGTTCGAATTCCACGAACTGATGTTCAAACTCCTCACCTTCTTCAATGATTCGAGATCACTCTTGTCCCAAACTTTGCCCATTTTGGATGGCAATTGATTTCACTCCTTACACCTCACCATCCTTAATGAAATTATATGTTGACCTTAGCACAGAACGATTCATTCCATCTGGTGCATCTTTTCAGACTAATCAGGGCATCATTCCATGTGCAGATCATGAGTCCGATCTAGAGCCATAAATGCTCTCATATTCCAAGTTAGAAAAAGGTACAGAGATGGCTCCCACAGGGAAAGGGAAGGGACACTAGAATCCTCTGTAGCAAGAGTAGGGCCAGCCAGACCAGAATATTGTGAATGCCCAGTTTCTCGCTTCCATTCAGGTGATACAACAACAGCTCACTGACCAGGCATTGGCCCAGGTCACCTTCCAAGACATGCTTAATGAATTGATGAGAAGGAGAGACAACCTAGGAGGAGGAGGAGGAGAATGAGAAGAAGAAGAAGGAAGAGCAGGTGGAGGCTGTGTAGGCCCTACATATGAATCCCGAGTTGAGTGGCCTGAGCCGACTCTCAAGGACACTTGCAACCCTAGAGCTAGACAAGTCACTGAATGGATCCAAATCCCAGCGATCCACGCACATGATGAATTTAAGCCTCAAATCTTGGCACTTCTACCCGGCTTTAACAGAAATAAAAACGAAAAACCATATATCCACCAACAACAATTCAGGTGCATTTGTGGTACAACTCACTACCCTAACATACCGTTAGGATTAGTCAAGATGACAACATTCCCTTTTAGTCTTCAATACAAAGCCCTTCATTGTATCAACCACTTGGGGAAGGTCATCACAACATGGGAAGAGCTTAAGTCTACCTTTTTGCACAAATATTATCCTTTCGGTGACTTAACCAGATGTGTGTTTGTATATCCATCTTCACCCAAGATGAATCCATTCATGAGTCTTGGGAGAGGTTTACAGAGTTGCAACAGAGATGTCCCCATTATAACATTCCTAGGACTAGCATGGTCTGTCATTTCTTTGGGAGACTGACAGTTGAAAGTCAGAAGCTTGTGGATGCCGCTTGTGGCATCTCACATTTGAACAAGGACGAGGACGTTGTCTGGAAGATCTTCGAGGAGATGGTCGAAGGAGAGGCCGCCTTGTCGTCATCCCGTGCATATCAGTGCCATACTCACAACCTCCAGAAGTCAGTTCATATGGCATCTTCTCACGAGCCGGACATGGACGAGATTTCCAATTTGACCATGATAGGGAGCCACATGTCCAAGGTGGATATCATAGAGAAAGGATCAGGACCTTGAGAAACTTGCTGTGATCCAACAAAGGACATAGAATCTGGGAAAGTTCGACCAGATTACCAAGCAGTTGGAGTTGTCGGTCAGTACGATAAGCTCCTGCAAATCCGTGTTTACATTAACCACCACTCCTGTTGAGTCGAAGGAACAAGCATCGTCACAACCTCCTCAACTAAGTCAACCCCAGCCAGCCGTCCAACATGTATATTACGTGCATGCCCCCGAGCTGACATCTCTGCAGCAGCCACATCAGCAGATGGTAGTCTACTAGCATGAGCCCCAACCCATGTAGGATCCATGTTTCCCTCCACCTCTCATTCAAGAGGTGAATGGCGTATGGGCTAATGATGCACAACAGGCCCATCCTGGCGGACCTCAACAGGGCCAGCAGTCAAGCAATCGCCAGTTCCCTTAGAAGCAAGGAGGGAGACTTGTTCAGAACCCTCATCCTCAGTACAACTAGCAATCTCCGTTGTACCTTGACAATTGGAGACAGAATCAATACCAACAATTGTAGTACCTTCAGTATCAGCAGAATCCGTAGTACTCGGATGTTCCATATCAGAATCACCTTCCTCAACAATATTAGCAGTACCATCCTTCTCCTCAGTACCACAATCAGTATTCCTACCAGCATCCTCCACAACAATCCCAACATCAGTATGGACATCATGTCGAATCATTCGAGGCTACCCTACTGATGAATCTGTGATTCATCACTCTAAAAGTTGAAAATAGAGCTTTGTTCCCGAGTAATTAACTGCATATTTCCACTTATATTGCATAATTAGCATTCATGCATGCATAAATAATATCTGCATTTTAGTATTCATATTTTTATTAAATAAGAAGTCCAATTCACTTGTAAAAATCACCTGTAAATTCCATATTTGTATATATTTTATACTAACTCCAAATCCAATAAAACAACTCCATAGTGTATATATTACTAACACTAATTATGGAAAATATCAAAAAATACTAACGTCTAAATTTATCTAATAAAACCCAAAGCCAAGTTTGAGACCAAGAACATTAAAACACACATATCTCTTGCATACATTGTCTGATTTAAGTCTACTCACTTTTAAAGTAGTATACATTCAAAGCCTTCAAAACAAGATCAATTTCATTAAAATCGGAGATTGTATGTGAAACTTGGATTTTGGGCCCCTATTGTATATTGTACATATTGACCAAAATGCCCTTCTATTTTATCCCTTTTATTTTATTAATTATTAAAAATCCAAAAAAATAGATTAATTTTTAAATATCCCGTTCATATTTTCTCCATTTTTATTTTGATTTCTCTATTATTTAAAAGACAATAAAATTAACAAAAGATAAAATACGGTATTTTATATCTATAAGGTACCACCCAAAAATACATTTTATACATATGACTTCTTTTGATTTTTGACCCTTCACAAAAGTAGTAGATCTCGTCGAGACGAGCAACTTTTGTGTTTACCACTTTTTTGATTTGGCCCCTTTTGTTATTTCTTTTCGATTTTTCTTTACATTTAGTTTTTGATTTTTCCGGGAGCGACACATGGCCGCTCCTGGAGCCGCCACGTGTCAACCCATTTTTTATTTTCAGATTTTATTTTATTTATTTATTTATTATTATTTTTTTAATTAATTTATTATTTAGTTACATTTATTTATTTACATTTATTTTATTTATTTTACCTTTATTTTCCCTTTATTATTTATAGCCTACTTATTTTACTTATTTTATTATTATTTTCCCTTTTACTTCTTCTTTACTTTCTCCCTACTCCAAGACTCCACTTCTTCGACCATTCTCCCCACTTTCTCAACCTCTTTTCCAACTTCCCCCCTCATCCTTTTTATTCTCATTCCTCCTCCATTTCACATCATCTGCCAATTGAGAGACGGGAGCCATCAGCCCCCTCGTGTTGTAGGTGACAGTTGCGACATGTTTAGGTAGAGCGACGATGGCCATTCCCTTTGGCGAGATCCGTGAATTTTTTATTCACGTTGCAGCAAAACTCCACGTCGGTTGCCAAAGCTTCGGAGCATCCGCCATCTCCTTGAAGCGACGACCGGAGTTGAGGTACAACTCCTCCAATATCAACAAATCACAGGTAAATTTTTCCCTGTACTTTTCCTTGTCATTTTTTTTATCTAATGTCATTTTCTTATCTTGTTCAACAATATTTTTTCATCACCACATAAGATTTTTTATCACACACCATTACCACCAATCATCTCATTCATCATCATCTCCATCTACACCATCCTCACCACCATTTTTTTCCATTTTATTTCTATTTACAAAAAACAAAAAAAAATACAAAAAAATCAAAGAAAGAACAAGAGCAGTCGTAGCCCCCCTTCCTGCACGGGCGCCGCCATCCAACCTAGTGCATGGCCCCTGCCCCAGCCACAACCCACCTTCGAGGCGCCCTCGCCGTGGCCGTACGCGGCTCCGCCCATAGCTGACAACCACACACAATGCTCGTCCGCTACAGCCGTGCCTGCAGCGGCTCTTGCCAACCCCCCTAGACCCCCAGCTCCTCAGCTGCTACCCTCCCGCGAGATCGCCGCCCACGTGGCCGCCCTCCCGCAACCGCGCCCTGCCCTCCAGCCTCCCACGGAGGCCAGTCCAGCCTAGCAGCTTCCCTCGCACCGCCGTGCGCTGCCTCCAGCACCGCCGCTCCTCGACGTTGCTCCTCGCTTCCGCGACAGCCAGTCCAACCCAGCTGAGCCAATCGCGATGCCGCTCCCTGCTGCGGTTCCCCTCGCGATGACGTGCCTCTACGCAACCACCGGTGCTCCGCCCATCGCTCCGCCCGCAGCTCACTAGTTGTTGTCGCCCAACCCTTGCCTCCTCCCTCTTCGCCTTCCACCACAGCGTGCACGGCCGTGCGTGGCCGTGGCCGCCAACATCCAAGCGCTTCCTCGCACGCCTCTGTAGGCACACCGCCCCTCGAAGTCGTCGTCGTGTGCCCTAACTTACAGAAGGATAAGGTCCATTTCATTCTTTTTATTTTTTGTGAGTATTGCGTATTTAGCCCATCACATTTCTTTAAATGCAAAAGTGCTTCTGTGCGCATCTTAATTCATTGTTTTATTTTCTATATTGCAAGGGCAACCCTGACTTCGAGTATTAATTTGGATATCATTTTTGCATCCATTTTTAATACAAAAATAACATTTTATTTAGAAATTAATTCTCTCTATTTTGGATATTAATTTAGATTTTTGTGAGCAATGGATAATTTATTAAAAATCAGAGTTTGAAATTCAGTGATATTTTAACCATTTCTGCTATGAAATTCTCGCATAATTAAATATTGCTCCAAAAATTGTGAAAAATTGTGGATGATGCCTCTAGTTGTGTTTTAATTATTGTTTAAATTTCATCTAAATCAGAGTTGTCTTGTGCACAAAATAAATTATTTAGTAATTTCAATAATTAATGTTTAATTAAATCCACTAATATTATTTTTACAAAATTTCAATTCTTTTGGATTGCTAATTGGAATATCTATTTAAGATAATTTTGTTTCTAGATAATTTAATTTCATGGATTAAATAAGAATTAAATACTTAGATTCGCTCTGTTTTCAGTAACAAATTCATAAAAAATCGTGAAGTGTCAGAAAATTCCAAAAAAATTAGTTAACTTCATTTCATCATATTCCACTTCATAAAAATTTCATCATTTTTGCATATCGTTTGCATGAAAAATTGCATAAAAACCTTATAAAAGTTTGCATTTTTCATTGTTGCATCTTGAGCCCAAAAATTCCAAAAAAATACATTTACATTCATCATTGGATTAGGTTTATAGAAAAATAAATAAATTTTGGCTGAATTTGGATTAATTTTACATTAAAATTTAATTTGGCTAAGTCGCTTGTTTTCTTAATAACCTAATTCAATATCATTTTGCATTTGGCATTTTTATCGCATAAAAAAATTACAAAAAATACCACTTGGAAAACAGTGATCTAATTCATCTAATCTGATCTGAAGTTGTTCATTACCTCCTTGATTCGACCCTGGGGATTGCCCAGGTTAAACAAACATAAAACTGCGCATTAATTCAATCGTTGATTATTCGATTTGTGTGGTTAATTTTTGATAGATTCGGATTTATCAGACTACAACAAAATTGTTAATTCGATACTATTAAAAGTATAAATCCGGATAAATCAAATGGCGCTATTGTCGGGGAGGATGGCTTAGGATCACTTTAGAAAATTAGATTAATGTTTTCCATTTATTCGGGTAGTCTGACCCTCGAACCACTTTGTAATTATTCCATTATTTTCAATTATTTTTCTATTTATTTATTTTTGTTTACCTCCATCTGATATAATTTTTATCTGCGAGGGCCCGGTGGATTTGGAGCTGCTTTCTTGAAGTCGATGCATCTCGAAGTGCATCAGAGGCCGACGATT
This sequence comes from Ottelia alismoides, assembly GCA_037367405.1. Taxonomy (NCBI): domain Eukaryota; kingdom Viridiplantae; phylum Streptophyta; class Magnoliopsida; order Alismatales; family Hydrocharitaceae; genus Ottelia; species Ottelia alismoides. The sequence goes on from JAZKJV010003768.1 coordinate 920,451, forward strand.
CATGGATCAAGTTAGCTGTTGAGACACCAAAAAGATTTTCATTTTTGTTAACATGTAAAAAAGTGTCTGTATTTACAACGGATCCCGTTTGGGTTCTCACGTGTGTATTTAAATAATAAAAAGAGTATGTATGTTGTGTGGTTTATTGACGTAGGATAGGACCAGCACTCGCTGCTCTTAGAGCTTTCTTAGGACTTTTTGTGCTCGTAATATCTAGGACCACACTTCGCCATTAAAAGATGCACTTAGACCGCGGATCTTAGCCAAATTTAACTTGTTCTTCACTCGCTAATAGAACTGCATGTCTAGGTGTAGCTTTTCATCGATTGCATTTCATATAGTGTAAAATTTCAATTCAGTATTGCATAATGCATTATAGAGAGCTAGAGGCACTGTAAGTCTTATTACTCAAACATTCATCATCGTTTTCTCGATTGCATCAGCTTTTTCCGATTCTCTCTCAGTTTTTCTAACCTAGGATAAAGGAATTGGGAGTGGAAAGTAAACGTTATTGCTCGTGTGGATTAATTACAGTGACAACTAATCTCTAAAACCGGGACTGCTAATTGAATTGGACCAAAATAATTAACTACAATTAACCCTTGTTTGCATGAGAATAACCCCGACCTTGATTTTAGGTTGAGTGAGGATACAAAGTGTGTGTGCACACCCTAAGGTAGAGCCAAAATCCCTGCCTTCCATATCACGTACCCCGATCTGAGCAAATATCACAGGCTGAATTATGGGTTCAACTGACCAGCGCCAAGTAGCCTCCGCCTGCTCCGGTAGGTAGATAGGGGTGAAATTTCAGTGCATCGTGACAAGTTGCTAGTAGCCTCTGCCTATTCCGGCAGGTAGATAGGGGTGAAGTTAAAGCCTTGTCAGCCTTCGCCTACTTCGGTAGGTAGATAGGGGCAAGTCCTTGCATTCTCAACTAGGGATATGAGCGAAGAAAGGAAGGGCGTTGTATCTTAAGCGACATGTTAAATAGGGGAGACACATCCATCTTTGAGTTGACTTCCCTATAGGCCACGTAACCTTTGCTGTTTGCTTGAAAAATCACACTTAAAATCATCAACCATACTAATCAGACTCGATTTCGGGTCCTTCACCGTGTTGAGTGTGAACTTAGGGTTTGCTCTTGTGTTTGTCTTTCTGTCTGTCTGTGTATGTTATCCTGTGTAATTGCATGTTTTCTACCTCGATCTACTTCAAGATGTCGGGATATTTGTCCCCATACCCTAAGACCTCTGGTTATTCCTCCTCAACCATATACCGTTCATCTTCGCCTTCTCCTTCTTTCATGTATCCTCCGCCATCCACGGGAGACCCTTACCTGTGATCGGTTGCACCTCAATCTGACTATGAAGTCAGAACTTCAACTGACTTCTCCACTTCTTCACATTTCTCACCTAATCCATATTCTAACACTCTGGATCCACTTCCATCTTGGATTGATTGTCCTTATTCTCGAGGGCTTGTTGGAATCAAAGAACCGAATGAAGAGCAAGCCACTGCTGAGACAGATGATTGGTAGAATTATGCGCCCCCACATACTTCATTCTCACCTCAAGTAGGGACCAGACAACAATTTACATATACACATCCCGACTTGACCTTAGGGCATAACATGGTCGATCAAACATACCGAATGGAGGGGCATGCACCTTATGATCTTCCTGACTTGATTGACCCTAGTAATCAAGCCTATATTGACCAGCCTTCATATCGTACCTTCGGAGAGCCTACCGATTCAAGGGCTTGGACTCATGATCTAGACTTACCAGTACCCCGTTCACTGAATCCATTACATGAGGCTCCGACCGACATTTGCCACACAGATAATTCATACTCGAACCGGAATTACATGCTAGAGTCTAGGTATGTTGAGTATGAGACCCCAATATCTCAGCAGTATCCTCCAATTGATCAGAACTCAACCATGATTTGTCATGAGAACATTTTGGAGGATGACATTTCCAGACTTATTGAGAAAAATGAATCATTTGGTAACAAGTTGAGAGATGTCATGGAAATATTGCACTCAATTTCTACCAGCTTAGGTATTAAAGTGGAGAAGGAAGTAAGTAGATTTGATGTTGATAACCGAGTGAGCACTAGAGAATCCGCACCTTTTGTACATCTGAAGTCAATTCTACCTCCCTCTTCTACTAACCACTTACCCTCCAATCCAGAGTTTGATCATTCATCCACCAAAAATACCAAAAAAATTGAAAATCCCAAAAAGACCAAAAAATTGGAAAAAATCACATAAAATGTAAAAATGACTTAAAAATTTGGATTCTACCCTAAGAGAAGCACTCGATGAAGAATTGATTTTTAATCTTCCCTTAATAAAGACCATAGATCACTTTCCTGACCTCAAAAGATTTGTGAGAAGTAAATTAATGCCCAAGAGGTCGGGTAATAAGAGGACAAGGACTGAAAGACACATAGTGTCTATGACCACCTCCTTGGTGATGGGGAGAAAGACCAAGAGCCACAGAGTGAAGCGGTTGTCTAGGGTTGAATGCGAAATCAAATACACTACCTTTACCCATGCAAGAATCGATGATGACTCTCCGATAAATATCCTATCGACCTCTGTGTTTGACAAGCTCAAATTCAGACAATTCAGAAAGTCGAGAGAGATCGTTCAACTGGCTGATCGATCTATCAAACGGTTGAGAGGAAACATTTCAGTCATCATTACTTTCCAAGGTGCTCTACTCCAGGTAGACTTCACGATCATTGACATTGAGCAACGAGGAGAGTTTACCCGATCTCCGATTATTCTCAGGAAGCCATTCTTAGCCTTGGCTAAGATGACTATAGATTGTGAGACTTAGGAAATCGATTTTACAGCATTGGGAGCGCTTCGACCTCACACATTCTTTGATACACTTTACTCTAAGGTGACTTGCATATCCGCTGACAGTCGTGACCATCAAGGGGTAGATGAGTCCCACCTCTCTGCTACACCTGAGAGACCGACTATCCGGACGACCGTTTGTTCAGAGACTCCCCACACCTCCACTTCATCAACTGCTTGCACCACCACCGTGACAGCTTCTAAGGAGGACTCATGACCAGAAGCTCTCATTGAGTCGGACACAACCTTTGGTGATTTCCTTAACCAGTTTGATGATCCAACACAAGAGCCCAATAATGTCAAGCAACCTGAGTTCACTAGCACCTCCCCGAGATGTGTGCTGACCCTTCAGGAATATTACAATCTATATGGTGACTCATCTGATGAGGAACCCATGGTCAGCACCGCACCGCATCTCGAACCTTCAAAGGAAACAACCAAGACTAAATTGACTCCACATAAAAACATGGTTGCTCCCTCTTCTAGTCGGCTATCTAGTGAGAGGAAGTTGAGAATTGATTGCTCGAGGTGTTCCCCTGAACCTCTCAAGGTGCATCACTCTCATCTCCCTCTCAATGATTCAGGTTCTAGAAAACCGACTAAGAAAGTTTCCTTCAACATACCAGAGAAGGAATTTTCTGAGGAGTCCTCATCTGGTCCAGATGAGGTGATTTATATGAGTGAGCTCAGTTCGGTTGTTCTTAAGCCGTATCTAAGCAAGCAGCCGTGTGTCGACCCTCATTGGATGATCCCTTCACCTCACTATTATTTATCTGAGGACGATTCTGACAGCGACACACTTGTATATTCCTCACCTCCTCGTTCAGGCAAGAAGGTTCGCCACAAACCTTCTTGATCCTTGTATATTCTCACTCCTTCTTGTATATATTTTCTTTCCCTCCATCCCCAGTGATTCGAATCACTCACTCCAGCTCCATATCATTCATTTTATGGCTATACTTAGGATGACCAGATCCTAAGTATAGGGGGAGAGTGACCCGAGTTTCTTCATCATTATATGTGCATTCTCCAGATCTCATCGGTTCTTACACTCACTCTTGTCCTATACTTAGGTTGACCAGAGCCTAAGTATAGGGGGGACCGATGCCCACCATGTATATGAACTTCTTCATTTCCCCTCTTAACCTCGCCCGCCCCATTTTTGATCTTCTTCTACACTTAGGCTACCAGAGCCTAAGTATAGGGGGCGGAGCGACTTCTATACATTTTGTTATTTTCGCTCTCCCACGCTTATAACGAGCTATATCTTTTCCTCGCTGTTCGTGCTCTGAGGACATAGCGCACGCTAAGTACGAGGGCGTGTATATATTACATATATACTTTACCCATAGCTCGTACTTTCATGTATTTACACATATTTTTGTATATATTATGCAATAATTATGGGATGGGTAAAACTTTAAAAAAGCAAAAACAAAAACAAAAAATAGGCTTCTTATTTACTCTTGCATATCATACCTACATTTAAAAAGAAAAAAATGTCTTGCATGGCATTCATCTACATAGCATATCATCTGCACCTCATCTACATATCTGGCATATGCAAAGTGAAAAGTTAGTGGGTTTTGAACCAAGTTATGAATAGATATCGAGGATCGATTTTATTTGACCTTAATCTATCTAATTTCAGAGGAACCTTATACGAACTGGAGTTAAGATACTTTCAGGTCAAGTAACTTAATTCTTTGAATTCGAAAGTCTATGTTCACATGTCATCTTGATTGGTCTAAGTAGAATATCTCGTACACACGCATGATTCTTTTAGATAGTGACCTAACTTGGACAAGCACCATGCACATAGCTCTTCATTGATGAGGTGGTGAGGAGGTAGAATCCTTTGGTTTGGAGTAGCACACGGGTGGAAGCATCCGTCCTCCTTTAGGGAGGGTAGTGCATCTCAGCCTAGTCTGGTGGTGTTGACATCTAAGGATGGGATGTTGTGGGTTGCAATAATGCTTCAAAAGAGGGATAGTCTACTGGCTCAAGAGGAAAAACTCCTGATGTACATGCTGCACGTTGTATATAGCTCAAAAAAAAGAGAAAAAGTGGACAAGACTGATTGACAATAAAATGTCTGCCAGAGTATGTAAATTTGCAAGAAGCCTGCAGCTGGATGACTTGTCTACACTGGTCAGGCATCCTGGGATAGGTAGCTACACTGGCTACCATCCATTCTTCTCTCCACCCCCTCTTCTTGAGCTGGTCGCACTTGAACTTAGAAGGGAATACCCCGCTCCTCGAGGAAAGAGTTACTGGACCGGGGAATTAGAGTTACCTTATTAGAGGAGGCTGGTTCTTTGCCATTTCTGATGTGGAGGGCTATTTTTCACTTACACAGTACAAGTAAGAATCATAGTCATTAGAAATTTGCGTATGAGGATTTGTTCTGACCTGACTATTAAGGCATCTTGAATGAAGACTTGTGGAACTTAAAGTCTGTAGGTCTTAAGTTCAGATCCCAATAAGGTTCTGTCACACAATTAATCCAAAGGTCGAGTCAAGCTCCATTTTCAACTTTTGTTCATGACCTAGGTACGGAACCCAAAATCATTTCACCTTTGCATATCATTTTAGTTGCTCGAGGATGAGCAAGGTTTAAGTATAAGGGGGTTGATGAGTCAGTGATTCATCACTCTAAAAGTTGAAAATAGATCTTTGTTCCTGAGTAATTAGCTGCATATTTCCACTTATATTGCATAATTAGCATTCATGCATGCATAAATAATATCTGCATTTTAGTATTCATATTTGCAATAAATAAGAAGCCCAATTCACATGTAAAAATCACCTGTAAATACCATATTTGTATATATTTTATACTAACTCCAAATCTATCAAAACCAACTCCATAGTGTATATATTACTAACAGTAATTATGGAAAATATCAAAAAATACTAACGTGTAAATTTATCTAATAAAATCTAAAGCCAAGTTTGAGACCAAGAACTTTAAAACACGCATATCTCTCGCATATAGTGTCTGATTTAGGTCTACTCACTTTTAAAGTAATATACATTCAAAGATCTTCAAAACAAGACCAATTTCATTATCATCGGAGATAGTATGTGAAACTTGGATTTTAGGCCCCTATTGTATATTGTACATATTGTCCAAAATACCCTTGTATTTTATCCTTTTTATTTTCTTAATTATTAAAAAAATATATTAATTTGTAAATATTCCGTTCATATTTTCTCTATTTTTATTTGATTTTTCTCTTATTTAAAAATGATAAAAAAATTAACAAAAGATAAAATACAATATTTTATATCTATAAGGTACCACCCAAAAAATACATTTTGTACATATGACTTTTTTTGATTTTTGACCCTTCACAAAAGTTGTAGATCTCGTCGAGACGAGCAACTTTCATGTTGGTTACTTTTTGATTTGACCCCTTTTGTTGTTTCTTTTTATTTTTCTGTACATTTAATTTTTGAATTTTCTAAGAGCGACACGTGGCTGCTCCTGGAGCTACCACGTGTCAACCCATTTTTTTATTCTCAGATTTTATTATTTATTTATTTATTTATTTACATTTATTTATTAATTTTAATTAATTTATTTTATTTTACCCTTATTTTCCCTTTATTATTTGTAGCCTACTTATTTTACTTATTTTATTTTATTTTTATTTTCCCTTTTACTTCTTCTTTATAATCTCAATACTTCAAGTCTCCACTTACTCCACCATTCTCTCCACTTTCTCCACCTCATTTCCAACTTCCCTCTCATCCTTTTTAGTTCCATCCCCTCCTCAATTTCACATCATCCGCCAATTGAGTGACGGGAGCCATCAACCCCCTCGTGTTGTAGGTGACAGTTGCGACACGTTTAGGTAGAGAGACGACGGTCATTTCATTCAATGAGATCCATGAATTTTTTATTCATGTTGCAGTAGAACTCCACGTTGGCTGCCAGAGCTTCGGAGCATCCGCCATCTCCTTGAAGCGATGACCGGAGTTGAGGTACACCTCCTCCAATATCGACGAATCATAGGTAAATTTATCCCTCTACTTTTCCTTGTCATTTTTTATCTAACGTCATTTGCTTATCTTGTTCAGCATCATAATTTCATCACCAAATAAGATTTTTTTATCACACACCCTTACCATCAATCATCTCTTTCATCATTATCTCCATCATACACCATCCTCACCACCATTTTTTTCCATTTTATTTCTGTTTACGAAAAAATACCAAAAGAATTACAAAAAAACAAAAAAAACTGGAGCAGCCGTAGCCCCCCTTTCTGCATGGGCGCCGCCATCCACCCTGGTGCACAGCCGCTGCCCCAGCCGCAGCCCACCTTCACAGTGCCCTCGCCGTGGCCATGCACGGATCTGCCCATAGCCGACCACCACGTATGGTGCTCGTCTGCTACATCCGTGCCTGCAGCGGCTGCTGCCATCCCTCTAGGCCTCCAGCTCCTCAGTCGCCACCCTCCCGCGAGATCGTTGCCCACGTGGCCACCCTCCCACAACCGTGCCCTGCCCTCCAGCCTCCCGTGGAGGCCAGTCCAGCCCAGTGGCTCCACTCGCACCATCGCGTGCTACCTCCAGCACCGCCGCTCCTTAAAGCTGCTCCTCGCTACCCTGGCGTCCAGCCTAGCCCAGCTGTGCCAACTGCGATGCTGCTCCCCGCTGCGGCTCCCCTCGCGACGCTGTGCCTCTGTGCGTACACCGGTGCTCCGCCCATTGCTCCACCCGCGGCTCACCAGTTGCTGCCACCCAATCCACATCTCCTCCCTCTTCATCATCCACCGCCGCGCGTGCGGCCATGCGTGGCCACGGCCGCCGACATCCAAGCACTGCCTCCTGTGCCTTCGCAGGCACGCCGCCCCTCGAAGTCATCGCTGTGTACTCTAACTTGCACAAGGAGGAGGTCCATTTCATTCTTTTTTCTGTGAATATTACATATCTAGTCTGTCACATTTCTTTAATTGCAAATGTGCTTCTGTGCACATCTTAATTTATTGTTTTATTTTCTATATTACGAGGACAACCCTGACTTTGAGCATTAATTTGGATATCATTTTGCGTCCATTTTTAATACAAAAATAGCATTTTGTTTAGAAATTAATTTTGTACATTTTTTATTTTAATTTAGATTTTTGTGAGCAATGGATAATTTATTAAAAATCAAAGCTTGAAATTCAGTAATATTTTAACCATTTTTTCTCTTAAATTCTCACATAATTAAATATTGCTCCAAAAATTTGAATGACTCTTCTAGTTGTGCTTAATTATTGTTTAAATTTCATCTAAATCAGAGTTATTTTTTGAATAAAATAAATTGTTTAGTGATTTCAGTAATTGATTTTTAATTAAATCCACGTACATTATTTTTACAAAATTTCAATTCTTTAGATTTATAATTGAAATATCTATTTAAGATAATTTTGTTTTTGGATAATTTAATTTGGTGGATTAATTAAGAATTAAATACTTACAGTCACTCTGTTTTCAGTAAAGAATTCATAAAAAATCATAAAGTATCAGAAAATTCCCAAAAAAATAGTATAACTTCATTTTATCATATTTTACTCCCATTAAAAATTTCATCATTTTTGCATGTCGTTTGCATGAAAATTGCATATTAACCTTAAAAAAGTTTGCATTTTTCATTGTTGCATCTTAAGTCTAAAAATTCTAAAAAAATACATTTGCATTAATTGTTGGATTAAGTTTATAGAAAAAAAATAAATTTTGGCTGAATTTTGATTAATTTCACATTAAAATTAAATTTGGCTAAGTCTCTTGTTTTCTTAATAACCTAATTCAATAACATTTTGCATTTGGCATTTTTATTGCATAAAAAAATTCAAAAAAATCCCACTTGGAAAACTGTGATCTAATTCATCTAATCCAATCCGAAGTTATTCATTTGCCTCCTTGAGTCAACCCTGGGGCTTGCCCAGGTTAAAAAAACATAAAACCGTGCATTAATTCATTCGTTGATTATTCGATTCATGCGGTTAATTTTTGATTGATTCGGATTTGTCTGACTGCAACAAAATCGTTAATTCGATACTTAAAAGGATAAAATATGGATCAATCAGTGAACCCTGCCTTGGATTTCTTAGCTCAGCTAGTGAAAAGCCTAGCAGAGAAGAGACAAAAACTTGATGACTTCACCGTCGCCAAAACTCCCATTTTGGTGCAAGTCGAAGAACATCCCAATAACTTCATAAAGAAAGAGAAGGTAGTATGTGATGTTCTCTCTTGTCTAATCGAGTTAGATGTGCATAGATTATTTTTATCTAATGTTGTTACTCTCAGGAGCGTTAGGACCCTGTAGTTGTTTGCCACCATGAAGGGGAAGAATAAAGCTTCACCAGGAGAGTCATCGTCATCTTCTGCATCAGCTGATCCAGCATCCGGTCCAGATGAGGAAGAAGAAGAAGAAGGAGGAGAAGCACTAAAAATAAAACACCAAAAAATCAGAAAAAGCAAAAACCACAAAAAGAAAGCACCAACAATAGTAGCCAAAGCACCATCCAACCATCCTTGGAGGAGACCACACCTGTAGTTGATCTAGTGCCAGACGATGGAGCCTTGCCTGCCTTATTAAGATGGCCGCCTTTCTTGGATGAACCTACGCATTTCAGTCATCCATTTGTACATCCTGATGTGGGCATAAATTATGATGTAAATAAGAATACTATTTCTACTTCTTCTTTTGGTTCTATAAATATTCTATTTTTAGACGCTTTGAGAAAATTCAAAAAAAATAAAAAATTGAAAAATGCCTTGTCCGACCCCGATGTGGTCGAAATTATTCAGAATCCTATGCTTGAAATGCCCTTGCGCAAAGCCATAAAGTACATGCCTAACATCAAGAAAGGTTTGAAGGAAGCATGTACTTAGAAAAGACAACATCGCATAGTTCATGAAAGAAATGTGAAACATATTCTTACCACGGCTACAGTGAATGCAATCAGCAATCTCCCAACCAAGAAGAAGGATATGGGAGCACCTCTGGTCAGATGCCAGATGTTTGATCAAGAGTTCGACCGAACTCTACTCGATACTACAGTTTACAGATTCATCCATCAAGCAGCCACGAGGAATTTTGGAGATTGTCATCGTCACTATCCATGGAATGTAGTTCCCTGTGGACTTCATAGTACTCGACATGGACACATCAGCTCCTCTTCTGCATACCTTGATAATCCTTGGATGACTGCTCATTCGAACATCCAAAGCAGTAGTAAACTATGGCACCAGAAAGATCACCTTCTATTCTTGTAGAGACATGGTGTCGATTGATACGATCCAAGTACCGAAACCTTTAACGTCTGCATCATATGAGAGTGAGCCAACATAGCAGCAAATAGAAGACTGTGACTTTCTGACTGAAATCCGTGATACAAATCTTTTTATGGATGATATTGAAACCCACGAGTTCCTTTACACATAAGAACTAGTGGATAGCACAATCGAGTTCCCATATGTCCTTGATAATGAGATTTTTGCCGAATTGCATGATGAATACATTAATGTCCACTTATATTTGGTAGAGCAAGAGGTAATCATTGTTTTTTTTGCGAACAAGATTCTATGATAGCGGAATTTTGTGCAACATTGAATGTAAAGCCCTCAATGCCAATGGTGGACACGATTCAGTTGAAAGATCCGACACCATTACCCTACACAGTAGCTGAAGTCACCACTGAGCTGAACCAAACCCCACATGAGCTCAAGCCACTTCCAGCTAATATGAGATTTTCCTTCCTTACTGGTACGCAAAGCATGTTTCCTGTAGCCTTCAATTCTCATTTGATGCTGGAACAAGAATCATGTCTACTCGAGGTTCTAGAGAGAAACCGCAAGGCGATAGGCTGGAAAATTTCAGATCTCCATAGGATCAACCCCTCTTTGTGATCACATCACATATATCTTGAAGAGGATAACAAGCCTCCCCGAGAATTTTAGCGCAAATTAAATCCAAATCTTTAGGAGGTTGTAATGAATGAAATTACAAAATGGTATGATATAGGATTCATATATCCCATCTCCGACTTGAAATGGGTAAGTCCCTTACATGTCGTGCCTAAGAAATCAAGGATCATCATGGTCAAGAATGACAAAGGAGAGGAGATCACAACCAGAGTACCAACATCTTGGTGCGTCTATGTGGACTATAGATGATTGAATTTAGCGACCAATAAGGACCATTTCCCCGCTCCCCTTCATTGACCAGATCGTTGAGTGATTGGTCGCAAAGGAATATTTCTATTTATTGGATAATTACTCTGGTTACAATGAAGATTCTATAGCTTCTGAAGATCAATATAAAACGACCTTCACCTGTCCATTTGGGACCTGCACCTTCTACAGAATGTCGTTTGGATTGTGCAATGCTCCAGCGACATTTCAGCAATGCATGTTGGACGTATTCGTAGATATGGTTGAAAGTTTTCTTGAGGTTTTCATGGATGACTTCTCGGTACGAAGATAGCTTCAACAATGCTTATTTAGACCGAGTCTTGAAGAGATGATGTGAAGTGAAACTTCTGCTCTCTTGGGAGAAAAGCCATTTTATGGTGACCAAGGGTATTGTGCTACGCCATATCATATCAAAACATGGCATGGAGGTAAACCCTGTGAAGGTGGATGCCAATTCAAAACTAGAACCACCAACAAACTTGATGGAAGTCAGATCATTCTTAGGGTACGTTGGTTTCTTCGACGATTCATCAAAGATTTCAATAGAAGTGCCCGACTGCCGACTGGGCTTCTGGGCAAGGAGGCAGATTTTATCGTTGATAACCGAGCCTCCAAGCATTTAATCGACTGAAAGATCTGTTCACCCATGCCCATGTCCTTCAACCACCAGATTGGTCTCTCCCGTTTGAGATCATGACAGATGCATCCGATTACACCATTAGAGAGGTTATAGGACAACGAAGAGACAATCTTCCATTTCCAATTCACTTTGCTAGCAGAACACTAGATGAATCTCAGAAAAACTACATTGTCACTGAAAAGGAGCTGCTAGCAATTCTCTTCGCCCTGGAGAAATTCAGATGCCACCTGCTTAGATCCAAAGTGATTGTTTATACAGACCATTCTGCCATCATGTACCTATAAGACAAGAAGGATGTCAAACCGATACTCATCAGATGGATCCTTCTGCTCAAGGAATTCGATATTGAAATCCGTGACAAGCCTGGAGTAAAAAATGTGGTGGCAGAAAACTTGTCAAGATTACCGGAGTCGATTACTCCTGAGCAGAACTTATTACTGATTACAGAAACTTTCCCAGATCAAGCCATTTTGTCAATCACCTTGCTCCCTTGGTTCACCAATATGACGAATTATATTGTGTCCAAGAGAACTTCACAAGATTGGCCGAAGATGAAAGTCAACAAATTTCTGTCGAATATTCATTTCCATTAGTGGGAGGATCCTTATCTCTTTCATGAAGGGGCTGATTGCATCTAGAAGAGGTGCATTCCTCTACAGGAAATTACAAGTGTCCTCGATCATTGCCATGATAAAGAATTTGGAGGACACCACTCTAGAAGAAGAACAACATCAAAAGTTCTACAATGTGGCCTTTGGTGGCCGACTCTATTCGAAGACATAAAAGAATTTGTTAAACATTGCACGGACTATCAGAGACTGGGCATCACTATCGGAATAAAAGGCACAATGCCCCTGATGTACATTCATATTTCAGACACGTTTGACGTGTGGGGCATTGAATTCATGGTCCAGTTCCCCAACAGTCAAGTTTTTGAGTATATTCTGCTTGTTTTCGGCTACGTGAGTCTTTGGGTGGAGTATATCCCAACCCAAGCCATCGACATTTGCACTGTCTGTCGGTTTGTGAAGGAAAATATTATTGCACAGCTCGTGATCCCCAAAATTCTGATATCCGGTGGGGTATCCATTTCATCAACAGAGAGGTGAAGAAGATGACATAGGAATTCTACATCGGACATCGTGACACCTCTCCGTACCACCCACAATCCAATGGTCTGGCCGAATGTTCAAATAGGGAGATATATACAATCCTGCAAAAACTTGTGTGCCTCGATAGGAAGGATCGGTCACAACTCCTAGATTATGTTCTTTAGGCCTATGAGACTGCTTACAAGTCACCATAAGGAATGTCACCCTACCGCCTGGTGTACGACAAGCCATGCCATTTATCGGTAGAATTCATTCACAAATCTTTATGGGCAATCAATATTTATAATTTGAATTCCAAGAAGGCTGGAAAGAATAGAATGCTGGATATGAATCAATTTCTCGAATTCTGTGAGTACACATACAACAACAACAACCTAATGTATAAGGAGAAGGTCATGAAGTGGCACGACAAGCACATCCACCGCAAGACCTTCGAACTGGGTTAGAAGGTTTGGTTATTTGATGCAAAGCTCAAACTATTCCCTAGGAAAAGACCTTCGAACTGGGTCAGAAGGTTTGGTTATTTGATGCAAAGCATGAGGAGCTTAGCATCGCAACATCAGTGCAGTCAGACGAGGCACAGAAAAACATTTTTAATTAGTTAATCTTTTCTTCCTTTTGTTTTCATTTTTCAGATTATTTCTTCAGTGTTCCCTCACCCCATTTCATCTATGTTATACTTAGGATATGTTTCATCCTAAGTATGTGGGGGTGAGCGCCCTCAGGTAATTCATATGTAGATCCCTCACCTGTCTCCTCAACTCTTGATAATCTATTTATACTTGGGGATATTTTACCCTAAGTATAGGGGGAGACAGGCTAAGCTGATGATTCATTTATTCATTCCCACCCTTGACCCTCCATGTATGTTGAATACAATATGCTATACTTAGGATTAATTGGTCCTATGTATAGGGGGACAGTCGACTTCTTATTCTTTATTTGAGTCATTGTAGTATAGAATTTTCTATAGTTAGTACAAGTTATGTCTTCTTTTTCTCTTAGATCTATGAGGACATAGATCAAGCTAAGTATAGGAGGGTCAACATATACTATGTATATATTTTAACCATAACTCGTACTTTCATATTTTCAATAAGTATGGCTAAAATCCATTTAATTAAGTAAAGAGTATAAATCAGGTTAAAAATATTTTGCAAAATATATGAAAATTGGCTCGAAAATCTTTTTAAAAATTGATTTGGAAAATATTTTTAAAAATATCTTTAAATATTGTAAAAATATTTTACTTGTAAAATTTTCCATTCTTTGTGTGAATAAAATAAGTTGAAAATCTATTTTCAAATGGTTTTCAAAATGGTTGAAAAATATTTTGAAAAATCTATTCATACTATTTGAAAAATCTATGAAAAATGGATTTCAAATTTTGTAAATATTTTTGAAATATATTTGTCAAATTAGTTTTGCAAAATAAGTTTTCAAAATATTTATTTTGAGAACTATGTATATAATTCAAGAAAAATAAATTCCTTTACAAAGGTTGTATACCCAAACCAGTAAATTCCTACAAACTAACTCTTGTAAACAATAAGACACACTCCCTATAAATAATTGCTCATATTTCTTTTCCAAAAAACTTTTTGTTTTGAAAATCCCTAAAATTTTGCAAAATTAAAAATCCCAAAAACATTTCCAAAATATTTACAAAAACTTGCATAAAAAATTGCAAGAAATTATTTAAAAATCCATAAAAATTTCCAAATAAGGAAATCAGCTCATGAAAATATTTTCTTGCATTGTACATAGCATCCAAATTTTTCAGAATAACCTAGACAATTGAACAATTCCAAATAAATCCTGAAGATTGAAGCTTTGAATAGATCTTAATACACTTAATTTCAGAGGAACCCACTAAAGACTGGAATTGGAGATACTTCAAGTCACCTTGACTTAATTCTTTAGGTTCCATAAAGCTATGTTCATGAGTCAATTCAATATGCTTAAATAGAACGTTCATATCATTTGTAAGACTCTTGAGACAATGACTTGACTGGAAACCTCGCACCTAGTGATGAATCTACGATTCATTACATTAAGATGCCTGAATAATATCTCCCACAGCATTATCTAGATGAGTTTGCTATGCTCTGTGGTGCATTTGTCATCGGTCATTGGTTCTTTTTTATTGTCAATTTTGGAGCTTAAAAAGATCCATTTCAAAATGTTGCATGCTCGATCGGTTGAAGTTCTGCTCTTCAAAGACTACAATCAATTTCGGATCATTCTTCACTCATACCTTGTCTTTTTTTTTTCTTCCTCAGAGAAGATGATCACCATGCACAATCTCATCCTTTTTACCACAATCCCTCATGTTTGTGACATCACCATCGGAGGGTCCCTAGATATAATGATGCATCATTCGATCCCCTCGAGAATACTTGGTGAAATTCCTTGATGTTTATTGCGATAAAACAAAATCCTCTACTCTGTAGGAACACATTGTGAATATCAAAACCATGTAGGCTTAATGTAAATTGGAAAGCAACTTGGGCTTTTCAGCAATTTTCCCAAAACCTTTACCAAACACGTAGTGCTCCCCTCTACAAAACTTAATTATATCATGAACCATGCACGTACGTGCAACATTGCATGAGTACTCTCATGCACATGATTTGCCACGATATTTTGCACCTTATAACTATTTCTGGGACCACCATCTCACCTCACGTTTTTTCCCTCCTTTCATCACGTTCATGTTGCATGGACGAAGGTCCTGCGGACACAGGTCGATACTCGCTGACATCCCAATGCATTCAATAGCGCAAGTCTCTCCTATACTCGGCAGATTGTTTTTGATTCAGAAAATAATAATAATTAATATCAGTATTCACACATACCACAGAGCAAAACAAAATCCCATTAATCTCGTCAGTTTGTTTCCCTATTTGAAAAGTTGATGAATGTTTCCAGGAACAATGTGCGTTCAGCCTGCAGCTCGTGCGTGGTATTTAAAAGGCAAGAAATCATGAGAAATTAGCGGTAGCCACCCGCGTGTGATGATGATCCATGCGTGATTGATTGTAACGGGCCCGAATCACGCGCATATCATTTGAATCCAAGGGCTACCGGCAGTTACGCCAAGATTACTGCATCCGAGAACGATAAAAGGAGAAGGCTGTGAACCGTGAAGAGCAACCGGGGAAATATCAGAGGTCGGGAAGCAACGCTAGATAGTGGAGCGAGTCACCCTTTCCATCGCGATTTCGCACAGGACTTGGAGCCTCCCATTTTTTTTACAGCAGCACCTTCCGATCTTAGAATCCTATGCTCAACTCTGTTCTTAATGTCTTATTTAAAACTCGTTTGTTGTGTTTTTCATTAAGTCTGCTTTATATTACTTCTTATTAATTCCATGCAATCTTTTGTTTACAGGATGTACACTCTAATGCATAACGTTGGAATATTATGCAGCAACTAGACATGGGGCATACTTGAATCACGTAGATCTTAGAGCCAAAACTCGGAAGCACATCGACAATCCACGGAGGGAGAGCGTACTGCTATTTATACAGCAATCTTATGCATGAGGAATGATAAAAGGAGAGACTGTATTGAACCGTCGTCAATCAACACTGGAGGATATCTCTCTCTTTCATTGCTTTGCAAAGAAAAAATATGAGTCCGTATTTTTGAGTGTTACACACACATCCCCCATATCTAACGGGCTTCATGCCTTTTGGATAATGCAAGACAGAGAAGCTTGCGGTTTTTACATGCTGATTTGAATAATCCGAGTTTTAACATCTGATTTTTTTGTTGCCGATACTCCGATATCTTCTTATCATGCTGCATTTATCGTTTCATGTCAGTTCTAATTTGTGTTGATAAGAAGTTATACGCTATTTTGAATGATTAGACCATCTAAATGAGAACTTTATTTGCAAATGTTGTATTTCTTATCCAAGTTGCAATTGATATTCACTCTCTTTGATTCAGAGTCATCTTGCATAGGAATGATAGTTTGACACATATCCAATATGCCTCCCAGTGTTCGACCCGTAACTCTCTACTATACACGCACACATCTCATGTGTGTTTTGTTAATTTGAGTTTCGGATACAAATTTTATTATTGATTTGTCCTCTATCTTTTGTGCACAACGACTCGATTTTATATCGATTTACGCACTTCGATTTTCGATGATCACCTAGCACTTAGCTCAACTCAGATGGACTGTTGAAAAATCTTGGAGTCTAAGTTGGGTCAATGCAAGGCTGTTTCATCAAAGGTGGCTCAAGAATCATTCTCAGGGATTCCTGACACCGATACTCTAACCTACTTCTTATGGTAACAATGATATCTAAAGACTGGGGATGCATTGAGATAATGCTTCGGATAAGGAATGGTCTACCAGTGCAACTTTTCCAAGACTCCAAAAAGTGGGTGGACGAAAGATGCCATACCATCGGGGCACAAGCAAAAATGCAGAAGCTGTACAAAGTCAAAGAAAATATCCAAATAAGCCTAAAATAAAAAATTCCGCAAAAATTTGAGCTTTAGAAAATGCCTGCTTCTTGGTGAAGAATCAGATACACTGACCTACTTCACAAGGAAGATTACATTAGTCCATTCCAACTTCTTTTCCCATTCTTCTAATGTTTTTCCCATTTAGTTGTAAAGATCGGAAGCACATGACCTTAGAAGGAAATATCTGTCTCCACGAGGACAAGTTACTAGAGGATCAGACGCCTTGATAATTCAATAGTTTGGTCCGGGGAGAGCTGAAAAATTTCACAAACATGGTTCTATCATTTCAAAGTAGCAAGATAATGCAACTGAGAGGATGGTTCTGACTTTATTGTGAATTGGACTAGATGATAGGAGTATGGAACCTAAGGGTTGTTAATCCAAAGGCTTTCTCTCAGCTCCAAACTTTTATTTTATTAAGACAAGTTTAAAAGTCAATAATTATTCCAAGTTATTTCTTTTTTCTTTTCTTTATTTTCTTTTTTGCACTTATAGGAATAAGTGTTTTCTAGGGACTAGCAAATGCATGTATAGGGGGTGATGAGCCTCCATTTCATCACCTTATTTTTTTATTTTGGCCTTTAAACCAAGCTAAATGCATGTATATATAATTAATTTGTCAAAATAAAATTTGTACCAAATACTACAAAAAATATTGTACATTTATTTCATATAAACCAAAAATAAAAGAGTAAAGGAAGAAAAGAAAAAAAAGAGTATGCGACTGAGAGGATTGATCTGACTTGGCTGTGAATTGTACTGGATGATAGGAGTATGGAACCTAAGGGTTGTTAATCCAAAGGCTTTCTCTGAGCTCCAAACTTTGATTTTATTAAGGCAAGTTTAAAAGTCAATAATTATTCCAAGTTATCTCTTTTTCTTTTCTTTGTTTTCTTTTTTGCACTTATAGGAATAAGTGTTTGCTGGGGACTAGCAAAGGCATGTATAGGGGGTGATGAACCTCCATTTCATCACCTTTATTTTTTCATTTCAGCCTTTAAACCCAAACTAAATTTATGTATATATCGTTAATTTGTCAAAATAAACATCCGATAATTTGCACCAAATATTGTATAAAATATTGTATATTTATTATATTTAAACCAAAAATAAAAGAATAAAGGAAGAAAAGGAAAAGAAATGAGATACCATAAGCGTTGAGTGACCCTAGCCCCCGAGACTCAGTGATCATGATGAATTAGTTGACAATGAATAAAGTAGGGGGAGATAGGATGACCAATTTTACAAATCACATAGTCTAAAAACCCTAAAAATATAGGCCAATAATTACCTTTTTGAGACATATTTTATTCTTCATGATTTATGCATCAAATCAATAAACTTTGTACATGAAGGTTCTATATACAAATACATAGAAAATACAAAATTGATTTCACATAAAAATAATGCACAATATACATTTTATACTCAGAATAAAAATCCGAAAACCAAATTCCCGGACATGTATTCTCCTTCATATGAACTCAAAATGAAAAAAACTCCTTTAATTGCATGTACCTTTTTATTAGCTATTTAATGAAGGTGGTTTCCGTTAATTTGGAGTTAATATGGAAAAGTTCGGTTTGGACTCCTATTTTACAATATACTTGAATAAAATATTCATATTATTTATTCTTTGTACTTTTCATTATTTTATATTTTATATTTTTTAAATATTCTCTATAGTTATGTACATGTTTAGAATAAATTAAAACCATAAAAATACACTAAAATAAAATAGTATATAGACATGCATAGATGAATGTACTATATTTATACCTATATAATGAATGCATCTATTTCTTTAAGTGTACATATTATATCAGAAAAATAAAATATAAATATAGTTAAGTATTTATAAATATATAAACTAAGTATATAAAATATTAAAATACAAAATATAAAAATATTCTAAACATAGGTCAATATACTTTTAAATATACGTAAAGAGTAACATGTAATAAAACACCTCGAAAAAATAAATAAAAATAAGCATTAAATTCTACATAAAATTATAAGTACTTTATATTTTATAATCTAAAATTATAATTAATTCATTTATTAATTCTTTTTCATTTTCCAAGGCATTTTTTCCTTGGAATTTCCTGGTTGGCCCACGTGGACCAACCAGGCTGCCGCTTTTGTTGACCTAGGGTCAACTGTACTGGCCTGCCCCACCCCCTATTAGAATCCTCAGGCAGGCCATCTTCTCGCATTTTACATGCCTCCACCCTATTTCTACTCTGCTCGAAACCTTCACCATCATGCAACCCTTCCATCCTTGACCCTCACTCATGTGAGCATCTTCACCCACCGCCTCCTCCACCCATGCAAACTCCCCTCAAAACTCACCATCTTCTTGTCTATAAATAAACCCTTCTTCTCCATTTTTTATTTTGATCTCTCTTATATCACTCTTCTCCCCTTAGATTAGCCCCCATAACACCTTGAAGGTGACAACTTCATGTATGTGTTGATATGTAGCGAGGAGGACTCAAGGCAGAGCAGATCCGACCACCTCCGGCTACCACCGTCGAGGTTCAACATCCTTGGTCCACATGCCAGGTCAAGGCTTCACTTTCCATTTTCTAGGCAATTGAGCAGTGTAGTTTTGATTCCAATACTTAGTTTCACGTATTAGTTAGTCATTTTAGGTTAAAACCAAATCTTTTCGTTGACCTGGAGCTCGAGTTCCAAGTCTGATTCACCGTGAAACACCCCAATATTCGACCCTCCCCCACACTCATCTCGATCTTTAATGCCTTCTCCACCAATCCCCCTCGATTCTTTTCGAATTAAGGTACATCAAAGCTCCTCCCTTTGCCTTCATCGGAGCTTCATCACCATCGCCATCCACGGAGCCTCTGGCTTCAATTTTGGGCCGAGAGGTAGCTCTCTAGACACCTTATCTTTTGTTGTAGGAACAAAGCTTCACAGACCATATGGAGACACACATCAAAGACTTGAAGATGCTTCAGGTCGTCTGGAACCAAAGAGCACCATCTGAGAGCCCTTGCACTTGAAGACGCATTGAAGACTTGAAGATGATCGAGGAGACCTGTACACCATCTGATAGCCCATGCACTTGAAGACGCATTGAAAACTTGAAGACGATCGAGGAGGCCTGTACACCATCTAAAAGCCCCTACACCTATGGAGGGGAACAAACGATCTTTTCCATTCGTCGACGAGGAGAATGGAGCCCGAACGCGACCAGCATCATCGATCGAACCTCGGAGAACCTAGTGTTCTTCTGAGTTCTTCCAGAGGTGACTGCCACCGTCAGATCAAGATGTAGGGCATAGATCTAATCTAGGCTGTTGGAGGCCAATCGAAACGAAGCCCTCTAAGACCGCACGATCATCTTGAGTGGGCCGACGTGGCACCACCTTTGCGGCCGGATCCCTCAAAGTTAGTGGGAAAATTTCAAAGACCCCCGCCGTCATTTTGTAAACAGTCTTGTAAATATTTTGTTCCATTTAAAAACTTGTGGATAATTTGTATGTAAGCACATGCACAAGCTAAAATTGCAGTTTAGTCCTCTACTACGTCACCTGATGTGGCGGCCCACGTGCATCGGCAATTTATATGTATATCCCCGTGGCTTTTGTAATTGTGTTTTAATATTAAATGTTTTAATACTAGTTATAATATTTTGGGTATTTTGCACTATAATCCCTGCATTTATTTTTAATTGCATATATACCCCTACTAGTTCAAGTATTTTTGTGTATGTTTGCCTAATTTTTATAAATATCATCCGTGCTCCAAAAATATGAAAAAAGGATGAGGTACCTGGATGCATGCTTTGTCACACCATGTAATTAATTTTGCATTTTATGCCCTTCTCCTATTTATTAAAAATCAGATATTGCATGAATATTTCCTATTTGCTTTAAAAATTATAAAAGTATAAAATCTCTTTAAAATTTCCAAAAAATAGTATATGTTTATTATAGTATATAGTACACCCATACCAAGAATCCCTAAAATAGAAAAAGAAAAGGATAAAAAATTAAAATACTCCAAAATCCTATAAAAAATATAAAAGTTCTTTAAAAACTCCAAAAATATTTCTTTCTATCATACATTTTTATTTTTACATATTAGTATATATATTAAAATTGACTTAGAAAATTTTTTATACTTTTGTTACTTTTAAACCCCAAACTAATTCGATCTATTTATTTGATTCATGTTTTGGGATATTTTGGACTTAAAAAATACCTCAAAATTAACAAAAATACTTGAAAATTCCATAGTAAAAAATATATAAAACATAAAAATATTTTATTTTGCTATTTTTGACCATTTGTACTTGTATTTATAATTAAATTACCTTATATTATATTATATATCTATATATTGGTATATATATATAAGTTATAATATTAATCATTATCATTAGTATTTTGTAATTATTTTCAAATAAAAATAATATATTTAAAATAAAAAAAATAAAAAAAAATATAAATTTATAAAAATTAAAAAAATTAAAATCCCACAAGAATTTAAGTAGTGTGCATACTTATATACATCTATAGTTATATTGTTTATTTATTATTACTTATAAATAATATCCAGTGATACAACGTGTGCTCCCTGAGTTTGACCCCCTACCTTCTTGTTCAAAAACCAACACCAGGTCTAATGTTCCAAAAGAGAGAACAAACAATGGTCGTTGTATCGATCATGTGAATTTTACCAGAAAGGTTATTTTTATTATTTATACTCCGAAACTAATGTGTATAGCAATAAGTATGGGAGTGTCGAAGTCAGATAGGCAAACTATGGAAACTAAGGTGAAATAGGTAGAGTGACTAGGTAAATGGGTTTCCTAATTTTTATTTATTTTTAGGGAATTTGTCTCATTTTTTTATTTAATTATATGAATTTTAAATTGCTTTTCATTTTTATATACTTATAAGTAGAAAAATACAGGTATTGTGTTTTATCTTTTCTATTTGATTTTTATTTTGTACTTTTTATGTTTTTAATTTTATTTCCTATTTTTGTGATTTTTAGAGGTTTTCATATTTTTATGGGTTTTGAATGATTTTTAAAGTGATAAAACGAAGTTTTTTTAAAAAAAGGATTTATTTTTATTTTTTAAATAAAAATAGAAAGAAAATATTTTTATTTATTTTTATTAAAAAGTATTTAAAAATACCTTTCCAACAAGGTATTGTCTATATTTTTATGATTTTTATTGAATTATTTTTGAATTTTTGAAGTCTTTGTATTTTTATTTTAATATTCAATTTTTGTTTTCAGTTTAATATATAGAATATAGTGAAATATACTGTAGGTAATTTTTTTAGAGTTTTCAAAGGAGTTTTTTTTATTTCTTATGTATTTTTTATGTTTGTATATTTTTTTGGTATTTTTAACGATTTATTAAAAATAGGAATTATTTTTTCAAAACTATTTTAATACCGTATATAGTATATTACTATGTATTTATAGATAATTTTATTATATTTTTATAATTTAATTTTTTAGATGAATATTATACGTATTATATAATATACTGGAATTGGGGTGATTTTGCTATATATTGGAATTATAGGGCACACACGCATATATCAGAAAATGCAGGGGAAAATCATGTAAAATCCATAGGGATCACATGCAAACTGCTGCTATGTACCTATTTAGAATATCAACAACGACATGGGTAAGAATGTAAAAGCACAAGAGTTCACGTTTGCATACATGTGATAATTGCTCGATTGGGACCTATTCACAAAATATAAATGCTCGGGGGTAATTTTGAAAATGTCACAAAAATTATTTGTTGCACATGCGAAGCACGTGCAATGCTTAAGTGGTGGGCTTGCTATGTTGTCCTCGTGTGGCGTAGAAATCTGGACCATTAATCTACGAATGATCAACTGTTACTGCTTTGACGCGTGGCGCTTCAATCGGTGCTTGATCAAGTGGTCGTTGAACGATCTTAAGCATCCACATATCTAGACTTTGAGCGTCTTATTATCTTCAATCAGATGATGATAATATCAAGAGTTTTTTCCCAACCATTCTTCCCCAAAGTTGACGAGGGCGGTGACAATTTAAGCTTCCAAGAAACGACGATCTTCGATCCCTAGTGATTAATGTTGTTGCGATTCATATTTCTCGTGCAATATCCATGTGAATCCACAGATCGCGATCAGATGATGAATTGAGGTGTTGCTTGAAAGATGCAAGTAAATGTCTAGGTGGTGTTGTGATCTGAGACCTCAATGGATTCACTCTTATGGAGGTTTCATTAACGGGTGACAGGCGACTGATCGAGCATCAAATCCATATGTTCACACTCCAAATACTTCAGATATGCTCGATTACACATGCAGGTGCTGCGTCTAGTCCATATTATTCGCTTCTTGCAAATGTGCATGCGACTCGAGGAAAAATGCTTGGTCCAATCTCAGCAAATGCAAGGTGGTAAAGGAGTGTGGATCCTCTATGGGTAGAGGAAAAGGATCGATCTCTCATCAGGATGATCAGAGGTTATGAACTTATGAAAGGTTGCAGAGAAGCAGATTGGGTAGGATGAGGTGATCAGAAACTATAGATTCGAAAGAAATTTTAGAATCAAAATGAAGGAGAAGGGTAGAGATCGACAAGAGAAAGGGTGAAAAATAGAGAGAGAACATAGGAAGGAGAAATCAGAAGAGGAAGAGGAAGATATTAGAAGACTAACCTAGATTTGATGTGGATGGTTTGATGGATGAAGTTCGCCAAGGGCGGAGCTCGACGGAGCTAATGCATGCAGTTGGGTGATTTCGGCTCGATCTAATTCTTCGTTGCTACTCATGCTCTAGGTATGAGAAATTGGAACTTGATTCGCTAGGCTGAACGTGCAAGGATGAATCTCTAAGACCTACAAATCATGATTCGACTCGAGGTCGAAACCTCGGTCTCATAGAAACAAAGAAGATGAGTAGGGAAGACCTCATAGGCGATATATAGGCCTTCAAGCTCCGTCCACCGTGTGTGGTCGGAGATGATAAGTGGTGAACGATAATGTGTAGATTTTCAATGATGAGATAATACATATCGAATCAGATAAATGATTTTAGAAAGAGAATTAGATCGGAGAACAATGAGGAACTGATTGGATGAAATCTAGATACAATGATCGAAACTCAAAGGGGAGGAGAAGGATCATAGGAACTGACCTGGATATATGGGGAATGGGTTGAAGTGACTACGTGGGAACTGGAGCTGAACTTCAGTGGTCTTTGTCTCGATGCTCGGCGCATCGTAGAGGCTGCTCACGGTGGAATTGCACGGTGGTGTAGAATTTTGGCGACAATCTCGCCTTCTTTCTCTCACATGATCAACAACGGTGTTGAAGCCCATTGTCACTGGATCTACTCCGGAGCTCACTAGGGAAAGAGGTGGAAATAATGGTGGATGAGGAGCTCGGAGAGCGCATGCAGGTTCTTAAATAGAAGAAAATTGAGGTGGCTTGGGGAGCACAACAAGGGTTTGTTGGGCAAACAACCCAACAACCGGTCGTTGAGTAGTTGGAGTGGTCCAAGGTGGGAAGGAGGAAGAGAGAGAAGGGATAAGATGGAGGAAGAAGAAGGAATCGCATGGAAGAAGAAAGGGCGGGGGAAGAAAAGGGAAAAAGAGGAAAGAGAAAAATAAAATTTAATTAATTAATTAATTAAATTCAATTAGTAATTCAAATAAATAAAAAATTAATTATAAATGATATATAATTTAACAAATAATTTAATTAAAAATTTTAATTAAATAAATAATATTATTTAATTAATTAAATAAATACATATATAAATGAGGTATATTATACCTATATAAATAATTAATTAATTTTAATATTTTTAATTTTAAAAAATTATTTTTATTTTATATTAATAATATAACATTAATAAAATATTAATAAAATATCAAAAATATAAGAAATATTAGAAATGAAATAGAACATAATAATATACATTGTACATTTTATACTAATAGGGTCTCAAAATCTACTTTTTGCATATTAACTCTGATTTTAGTGAAATCACTTTTATTTGATAGATAATTATATAAAATGAACTTTAAAAGTGAGTATGACCAATTTGGAGTTCATATGCCTGAGATATGAGGTTCAGAAGTTTGGCTTCGTGGCTTTTAATTTTTGGGATTTATTGACATTTATTTATAAATAAATTTAAGTTTTTTTTATATTTTTACTGATTTTTATAAACACTTTAGAAAAAGAATTAAGTTAAATGGGATCAAGAATAATTAAATAAAAAATAATTATATATAGTACACATATACAAGGGGACCAAATGTCAAAACTCACACGTTTTATTCTAATATTTTTGGTATTTTTAGTAAATAATGTTAGTTATAATACGATGTTTGAAAGTGAGTTTGATAAATTTAGAGTTTTCTATAAATAGTTATGAACCTTGGAAGTTGGCTTTTTAGGGTTTTTAGGTTCATCATAATTATATATTTATACATTAGATGGTTTTTCTGATATTTTTATACATAATATTATATTATTATAAACAACTTTTGTTAAGAAAATATTTTTATTTGGAATTTTCTAAATGATAATAAAATAGATGAACATATGTAAAAGGTGAAAAATGTGTTTATGTACATTTATGATCTCGATTTGCTGACATTTTTTAAATTAGGATCATTATCTTCTCCTACTTATTTATTTTATCGACCAAATCAATATTGGCCTGGCCGGGGGTTAGGATCGGTTAGTACATAATCCATATCTACATCATTCTTTTCTTTTATTTTTCAAGGATTTTAGCCAAAATGAAAGAATAAAGGTGACGAATCATGTATTCATCATTCCCCTATACATTACCTTTACTAGTCCCTTAGCAAACACTTATTCCATGAATAAGTGAAAGACAAAAAGAAAAAGAAAAAGGAAAATAAAAGAACTTAGAACATAATAGTTTCTTTAAACCGAATTTCACTTCACCCAAAATCAAGAACTTGGAACAAGCCTTTCGATTAATAGTTTGTCGGGACCTCATTAGAATTAGGATTTAAGTCTCAACATCCCTCAAGTTCCACAAATCCCTATTCAGGTTCACCTCAACAACCAGCCCAGATCCACACATCCATCACACAAACTATTAAACCTTGAAGTTATTTGTACTGTGTGTGAAAGGTGTTAGCTCTTCCTTCTTGAAGAAGCGAAGAAACCGTCCATCCCAATAATACACTCACATTGCTTCCTCATCTAACTACTCGATCCTCAAGGAGGGGTATTTCCTTCTAAAGTCAGGTCGTGCTTTGTCCACAATCGAATAGAGAGAAGTAAAAGAAAGAAAAGAGAATTGGAGTGTGACCGGTGTAGTCACATCTCCTTGTGAAGCTTGTCCAGTTTAGCCAAGTCTCCACTAAGATATGCAGGATATCTGAAGCTTGGACCAGTGTGTTCATGCATGTATTTAGTATTTGGCTTCTTTTTGGTAGAAAGTGATTGTTGCACTGCATTGATCTTTTATGCTCCGATGGATATAGCAGCTTTTCTTCGATCCATTTTTTGAGGTCATGAGAAAATTGTACCAGCAGATCCTTCCCTTATCCAAAGCTTTATTTCAACCCCACACTCCCATCTTTAGACATCTGCGCCACTAGAGAAGGATGAAAATGCACCATCAAAATGGACTTCCCTTCGCAACCCCATGCAAGTTGAGCTAAGTGTAGAGTGCATGAGTTCAAAATTGGTTCAAATGATGAAGAGTTAAACGAATGACACAGGGTGTCCTACTTAGGCAAGTTTAAGTTGAATTATGAATATGATCTCATGGAACCCAAAGAATTAAGTGAAAGGACATGAGGAGTCTTAATTCTAGTTCCTAATAAAGTCCCTTTAGAATCAAATTAAAGTTTAAACCAAGCTCCATCATCCAGACTTAGATATATTCAGTTCAAGAATCAAACTTGTTTTGAAAAATGCAAATGAATGCAACAAATTTTTTTATGAAGTGAATTTTTCGGATTAAGTTTTTATGTAAAAGAATTTTGCAATTTTTAAAGGAGTTTTAAAACTTTTATTTTTTTTGATGAAGTTAGTGAATTGAATCAATTACACAAATTTACAAGAATTATGTACATTTGACAAAGAATTTTATACATATTTTATATACAAGATTATACGTATTTTATACAAGATTTATAAAAGAATTTTATGTACAAATTTAAAATAATTAAGAATTTTATCCAAGTATATTACAACACATTTTATATACTTTTTTTAAACTTCTTTTAACTCATATTTACATTTTTTATCGAATTTTAAAAACCCAAAATATATACCCATACGTTTAGAGCCATATTATTAAAAATACAATAAAATATGAGTTATGGCTTCTAAAGTGTGTGTATATATATATATACACGACGCCCCCTATAATTAGTATGAATGTCCTCACAGTGACCAAAGAAGCGAGAAAGGGAGACATAACTCAGGATAAATATAGATTGGTGAAAAGAATATTATACTATAATGACTCAAAAAATAACGAATAAACGAATAGAAGCCAGTCATCCCCTTTATACTTAGGATCAACTAATCTTAAATATAGCAGACTCAAAAATGAAGATGTTCGAGATCAAGAGAATGTACACAATCAATGACTCGGCTTGTCCCCCGTATACTTAGGGTAAAACATCCCTAAGTATATAGAATAATATCAACAGTTGAGGGACAAGTGAGAGAGCAGACGATACACAAAATCGAAAATAATAAAAAACGTAAACAAGCGATATTACCTCCCCTATACTTAGGGTAAAGCACACCCTAAGTATAAGCAACAACAAGGGTAATAAAACAGAATGATATGAAAAACACGATGCCTACACCCCCTATACTTAAGATAAAGTACATCCTAAGTACAACAAAAATCATGAGACCTAGGGGTGCAAGACAAACGAAATAATGAATGAATAAAATTGAAAACACGTATGTACAAGGTGAAAAATAATGAAAAAATCAAAGTGAAACTCGGGTATGAGATGCAATAATGTGAAGAATAAAGAACACATCTCATACAAAATGAATTGGGGCAACCTCAATGGTCGGCAGCTCATGATCAAGAAATGATTTCAAATGCTAACCATTGAGACGAAAGGTGGACTCAGAAGACAACTCGGATATGTCAATACTACCATTGTCGTACACCTTACGCACTATATAAGGGCCTTTCTACTTGCGTCTCACATCGAATAGCCAAACTCTCTGATCAGGCTCAAACTGCTTATGGCTGATGTGTGCATTATGTCATTCTTTCATCTACTCCTTATAATTAAGGCTATTCGTGAAAACCTCGTCTCTCAACTCCTCCAGGGTTTCCAACTCCGTTTGCCTCTGATCTTCCGCATTCTCTAAATCAAAGATCACTTTTTTCACTGCCCACCATGAATTGTGCTTTATCTCAATAGGTAAGTGGCATAGCTTGCCATAAACAAGCCAAAAAGGAGATGTACCCGATGGTGTTTTGAAGGATGTTCTATAGGCCCAAAGAACCGAGTCCAAAAGTTGTGATCAATCCTTTTGGTCTAGGCGAACAACCTTCTACAATGTCTTAACCTCCATATTCGAAACATCGACTAGACCATTCATTTGAAGGTGATACAGAGTAGCAACTCAATGGTCGATACCGAACTCGCTAGAAAGTACTCTTACCTTGTCATTTATGAAGTGTCCACCCCCATCTGAGATAAGAACTCGAGGGACCCTGAACCGTGAAATGATATGCTTCCTTAGGAATTCGCAAACCATGTTTGCATGTGGCACGAGCAAGAAATAGCCTCAACCCAACGACTCACATAACCTACATCCAACATAATGTACTTGAATCCCTGACTCTTAGGGAACATGCTCATAAAGTCGATGCCCCATGTGTCTAAAACCTCACAGAAGTGAATCGGCTACATCGACATCATATATCTATGTCCACAAGTTCCCATCCTCTGACAATCAGTACATCACTTCACGAATGCATGAGCATCCGCAAAGAGAGTAGGCCACTGATAACTGGGGATTTTTTGAGGGTCATATTAACCCACAAAGCGGATCAATAGTCGATGCATTGACTGCTCAATAAATCACGGTTATTCAGTAATTAACCCACAATTTAATATTAAGGCAATGAAGAGCACAAATGAGGTTAAAATTTATTATCTCTACCATAAAATGCATAGCAGGTAAGCATGTAGAGGTCGAACCACAGATAACAAAGCATGTAGCCTACAGTTATTTGTGTACAACCAAGTCATTCATTTATATAGATCTTTTTGTGGGTTTTGAATTTTTATTTTTATTTTTTTGATTTTATATTTTTTTCTTTTTAATTTTCTGATTTTGTATTTTCTTTTTATATTTTTTAATAAAGCCGGGTAAATATGGTAGAAGGAAAAAAAATTCAAATGCCGAAACTTAAAATTTTAACAGGGTAAACATGGAAAAAAGGAAAATATGTTAAAAGGGAATAAATAGTTAAATGTCGAAATTTCATATGGTAACAGGGTGAATATGGTAAAAATGGAATATATGGTAACATGGTATAAATGTTACACACCGAAATTTAATATGATAACATGATAAATATGAAAAAAAGGGATAATATGGTCAAAGGGAAAAAATGTTAAACGCGGAAATTTAATATGGTAACAGGGTAAATATGGTAAAGAAAGGAAAATATGGTAACATGGTAATTATCTTAAACATCGAAATTTAATTTCATAATAGGGTACCTACGATAAAAAATGTAAATATAATAACCGGGTAAATATGCTAAATGGTGTAATATTTCAGGGTAAAAAACGTAAAAGGGAGAAAACTTCCTCTCCACTAAAATCAACTACCAAACACCAATCAACAACCAATCATTATCCCAAACTTCAGCAGGGGTCACATCACAGAAAACCCTCTAAACAGTAAAACCCATTAACCAAACACCAAAACTCACATTCAGGTTATCCCCCAGATAACCCACAACTGGGTTGAGTTACCCCCTCCCAGATAACCCTCAAACCAAACGCACCCTAAGGGATATCCTTCCCATCATCGTGATGTGGGGATGGGTGTGGATGAGATCTGGTAATCAAACAAGATAATAAGTCAAACCCCCAATTTCACCTACTCAACATGAGCTGATGAACGTAAAGGATCGGTCGTTAATCCTGTCAATTTTAATTTAGGTGATAAAACAATCTTATAGAGCGATTAAGCGAGTTATTAGGAACCCGATGCTCCCAAGAGATCGGCCCAATCCCAAAGCTAGATCTTTCCCAGCCAGTACAAGTTGCGGACCGTATACTGGCTACCCGATCAACTCGCTCTGTTAAGGACGTCGCGGTCTGCTTTACCGATTACCGGAGAGATCCTCACTGGAGAATGACTAACCCCAAGACCAGTAGTCTAACGGAAGTTCGGGCGTGGTTCTATCCTAGTATTCGGGTCACTCTTTCGCTCAAGCAAACAAAACAATGATGGGGTGACTCTCCCCAAAATAAATATTTTTAAATGAGGTGGGTTTTAGGGTCAAGTTTGCTTTAACAGTGCCAGATTTTATTGCTTTCACTTTTTAGATTTTTTTCAGAAATAAACAATCCCTAACGATTTTTTTCGATTTCCTCTTTGATTAATTTTAGTTGAAAATAGGGGGAGGAAGTTGAAAAAGCCAATGCACGATCAGACACAATGATGCATGCAGAGATAGAAATGCATACCTTGCTCCAGCACTATACATGCAATATGATTCGCACATAAATTAAAGATAGAATGTAAACTAACTATATGATACACAAAGAAAATGGCCTTAGGCGAAAGATTTCTACACGTGAAGAACAATAGCTAATAGGCCAACAAGAGAGGTTAGAGTCCGGTCTCTGATGCCGATCGGTGTCCACCACAACGGATCCTGCCAGCGCTGTATATGGCCTCTAGCGGCACGTGACCTCTTAGGTGATCTAGATTAGCTTTTTCTTTGTGATTAATTAATTAAGTCGAGTTATCGATATATAGGTGCAGGCAGATAATTAGGGATGGGACCTTAATTAATTACGTCACAATCAATATAAAATCCTAAGTCTAAGGGCCAAATTCTGCGTGAATCAAAAATGAAAGAAAAAAATGTAAGAAAATAAAACCGGGGAAAAACAACGGTAAGGTCCCCCAAGTGCACCGGCACTTGGCGAAACAGACCCCGATAATAGTCCAAGTGTCCAAAAGTTCAAAGTCCTAAATTATTATAAGAATTATTGTTCTCTCAAAAAATAAAAATCTTCTTCTCCTCCCCGCTCTTCATCCTGTGCGGGTCCTCAAAAAGTAACCTCCAAGTCGTCCTCCAAGCAGTTCCTCGCACAAAAATCAAAGAGAGAAGGTCAGAAAATAATTATAATATAGAGAGACAAATATCACAAAAATGAAAAATGACTACAAAGCCGTGCTCCCCGACAACGACACCATTCTGATGACACAAATTTCGACACAGTTAAGATGGGAAAATTATGTGCAAGATGTGCCGTTGTGATCCAAATCACCCAGCGCGATCAATCGAGAAAAATGTATTTTAAACCACTCAAAAAATAAATAAATAAATCACAACAAATGTAAGCGGTTTTCACTATTCTTTTAACCTGGTATAGCGACCAGGGTCGAACACAAGGAGCATGATTTAAAAACTAAATAGTCAATTCTTGGAAATGGATTTTTAGTGGTTTTTGAATTTTTTATCTTAAAAAATAAGCACAGAGAATAAAAACACACACGCATACACTCTTTTTGTATTTTTTAGAATGGTCAAAAATGCTCAGAAAGTTTCAGAGAAAATATTTTTGTGTTCTATATATTTTTAATATTTTTTGGTAATTTTTTTTTCGAATTTTTCTGATATTTTTTGTAATTTTCTAAAAATGTAACAGTGGAAAATAAAGAAATCAATGCTCAATCAAGAACCATTTGCAATTTAAAAATCCTTTAAGTTCCCAAAATTTCTGGAATTGTTTTAAGATAAACTATAAAGAAATATCTACAATCAAAGACTGAGATCAAAATTTTTTGATTTTTTCTAGAATTTTCTACAATTTTTTAAGAATTGTTGTTTTTCACAATTTTTTTGGTTTTTATAAAGAGTTAAATACAAAAATTGGTCAGAAATTAAAAGACACCAAAATACACGTACACTATTTTTTTGGAATTTTTAAGCAATTTTTCAAATTTTTATGAATTTTCAAATTTTGGGCAGACAAAATATCACTGTTTTGAATTTTTAAAATATCAAATGATGACAAAAAGTGATGGAAATTTTATATAGTGTTCAAGAACATAACAGGAGCATGATATGATTTTTCCATAATTTATTGAACAACAAGAGTATTTATTTCAACAAGATGAAGCATGCAAATCAAGTCTATACTGATAATGACTTAAGTGTAAATAGTTAAAAGTTCTGCCACATAAATTACCAGAAATAAAATATGGGACCAGAATCGCAATTTACCTAAATTTTTAGTTTTTAAAAATCCGAATACTAGGGTTCCTGTTCCTTCGTCTTTTCTTCAAGAGGGGGCATAGGTGCCGCCGCCGTCATTGGAGGGCTGGAGGGAGGAGCTTGGACGGGCAGCGTCGCGACGCTTGCGGTGGAGATGCGTGGTGGGTGTGGCTGGTCAAGGACAGAGCAAGCGGTGCGCTGCCGCGCGGAGGAGGATGCATGCCGCGCGCGGCTGGAGCGGGGTCTGGAGGTACGCCTTAGAGCGGTGCTGCCCGCTTTGACGCTGGAAAGGAGGTGGTGCAATGCGGAGGCGGCCCTCCCACAGGGGTGACGTGGCCACGGAGGTCGAGCGGGGCGCGGGGGCCAACGTCGGCTGTGGGCGGTGTAGAAGAGCGGCGATTGGCAGGGCAGTTGTTGGGAACCGCTGGGGGCGACACACGTAGAGGCGGGGCCGCCGCGCGGAAGAGGGAGGCACGGCCGACGCCCACGGTGACTTCAGGCAGAGGATGGTGGGCTGTCCGTGCGCGGGGGGATGCGGTGGAGAGCTCCACCGATCATGGTTGTCTGGAGGCGCAGGGGGCGGGGGTGGCGGTCCGACGTTTGTTGCAATTTTTTAAATTTTTACTTTATTTTATATTTTCTTTATTTGTAACCTGCAGGAAATTATTAGAGGAAAAATGTATATATATATATTCCTGCAAAAAAGATGTTAGAGAAAGAAATATTTTTTTTTGTTCTTTTTTTAAACATGTAAACTGTAAATAAAATTAAAATAAAGATAAATTTCTTTTAATTTTCTTTTAAACAGCAAAAGTAAACATGAGCAAAAATAGTAATTTTTCTTTAATTTCTCCTGCAAAACAAAGGTTAGATAGAAAAACAATTATGCATTTTTTGTTTATTTATTTATTTATAAACAAAATCGGAGAAGTTAATGGATTCAGATCCATGAAATAGGAGATAGATCCCTGACTCCAGTCACCGTGCGTAACCGAAGGTGATAGGTCGTGTGAGGTAGAAATGAAATGCGAGGGATCGAGATGTGGCGTGGAAAATTCGAATTTGGATAGTAGAATTTTTGGTGGAATTTTTTTTAGGATTTTAAGATCTAAATTTTGAACACTACATCTATACAAAAATTAAAACTACGATTTATCTATGAAAGACGACGAGAAATAAAATTGGATCTCACCTTGGGGTCGGAAATGCCATGATGGACTCGACGAGGGCCGATGCGCTGTCACTGGATGGTTCGGAGGCTAGGCACCCTTCTTCAATAAGAACGCTCTCGGGGATCGGGCTCCTCTCCACCAAAGATCGATCAAGAGGAAATGAGGGTGTTGGAGCCCATTAAAAAAAAGATAAAAATAAAATAGGAAGTATCTACAAATGGGGAAGGTTTTTATTGGTGAAATTAAATAAATAAATAAATAAATTTCGAAATACGGAAATAAGTAAAGTAAATAAATTAAGTAAATAATGTAAATCAATTATCCACTATAACGATTGCCATTAAAGGTAAAGAATCAGGGTAAGTTATTAAATCAATTAATTCAAATAAATCCAATAAATCAAATAATTGAATATGAATTTTGTAATTAAATTAATTAATTAATTTATGTGAGATATTTTATTTTTTGGTGATTTTTATATAAGGAAGTTAGTTGTATACAAGTATTATGTACATATAATACAATATACACATGTATAAATAAGGAAATAATCTTTATATCTTTTTTTAATTAGATTTTTTACATTTTTTATTTTTAATAAAAATAATATTTACAATTATGTACATTAGAAAAAATAAATATTAATAAATGTACAATAAATATTGGTTAAACTGCACAAAACACACCAGAAAACCGACTTTTTAATCGATAACTCCAAAAATTATGAAACCATAGCCATTTGAAAGATAATTTAATTTAAAGTGTAATGAAAGTGATTTTGTTTCAATTTGAGCTCGTATGGAGCCGGAATTGGTGTTTCAATTATCGCTTTGCGGCTTTTTCTGGGTGTGATTATTTGCAATATATACATTATTTTATTTTACAATTATTTTTATTATTTACAACACATTTTTATTTACAATTTTTTACTACAAAATAATTAATTTGAGGTCAATTTATGTACAAATAAAATAATGTAAGTTTTGTACAAATATACCGAAAAAAATATTTACGGAATATTTTTGGATTTTTGACAGAAGACCCTATCTCCCCCTACTTTATTCCTGGTCGATCAGGTCAAGCCTTGACCTTCTCTCGGAGTTCGGGTCTGTCTGTATTTATTGCATAAATACCTCCTTTCTTTTTCTTTCTTTTTCTTTTCTTCTTTATTCTTTTATTTATGTACAAAAAGTGTTAAAAATGTAATTTTAACAAATGCATGCAAAATGGTAATTTTATGCAATTAGTGGTATTTACAGGTGTTTGACTAAGAAAATGAGGCTAAAATAAAAGAATAAAGGCGATGAATCGTGGATTCATCACCCACTTTTTTGAAGTTTTTTTCAAACATACTATTCACAGCATCATTTACATAAGGAGTTTTTCCTCTTGAGCCAGAAGACTATCCCTCTTTTGAAGCCTTATTGCAACCCACACTGTCATGTCATTCGACTTCATGGTAACTGGACCAGGTTGGGGAGCACTTCCCTCTCTAGGCGAGGATGAATGTTTCCACCCGTGTGCGTCTCAGACCGGTACATCCAACACCCTCACCACTCCAACTGAGTTGTGCCAAGTGAAAGGTGCATGTATCCAACTTAGGTCACGACCGACAAGAGTCATGTGTGCATCTCGAAAAGTTCTAGTTAGTCAGTTGAGGTGACTTGAATCCAACCCTGAGTCTCAAAGAATTAAGTCCCAATGGACCTGAAGTACCTTAAACCTAGTTCCCCTAAGGTTCCAGTGCAATTAGCTGCAGTAAGGTCTAACCAAGCTCCAGTCTTCGATTTTATTGGACTAGTTCAATCATAAAGCTCAATCAAAGAATATGAATGTTATGCAAATGCTATGTACAAGGATGCAAAGAATGATGCAATTTTTCAAAGATTTTTGAAAAAGAAAATACTTTTTACACAACGAGTTTTGGCAAAAGGATTTTTGGCACACCAAGTATAAAATATATACATATATTTACACGGACGTGCTTCTTTGTATTTACAAAAGTTTGAGAATAGAATTTACAGGTTCACAAAACGTGATTTATTTAGGTACTTATATACAATTGGTAAAGAATCTTATTTTCCTTTACACATTTTCTTCCTATTTTAATGATGCATTTATCCCTCGAATTTTTTTTGAAAACTATAGTACACTATAATTTTTGCAAATATTTACAAACATTTGAAAACTAATTTTCAAAGATTTTTCATACAATATATATACATTTTTTAAAAATATTTTTACAAAACATTTTCAAAAGCACTTGCAAATAGGTTTTCAAATCCTTTATTTCACACAAAGAAAAGAATCTTTACAATTCAAAATATTTTTACAAAGGTTGAAAACATTTCACAAAAAGTTTTCCTAACCGGTCACACCATTTTTCAAATCATTTTGCAAAAATGTTTTTAACCTGATTTATTAATCAGTATATACAAAAAGAATGGGTACATATATTTACATGGATATATATTTTATGTATAGAAGGGTTTTGGTTCTTACAGGATTTACAAGGGATTATTGCTCATTTTTAACCATTTATAAAGACTTTTTAGTATAGTTTGTACACTCCTCAAACTTATTTGAAAATCATTTTGCAACGGTTTTGAAAAATAGAGTCCAACATAATTTTCACAAATGATCTTTGCAAATATTTACACATATTTGAAAATCATTTTGCAAAGGTTTTTCAAATAGTATATATAGATTTTTCAAAATATTTTTGCAACCATTTGCAAATTACTTTTCAAACATTTTTATTTCACACAAAGAAAATATATTTTTGCAAACAAAAATATTTACAAAGGTTGAACACTTTTACAAAATATTTTCCAAATAGCTTTCAAAAGATTTTTCAGAAAGCGTTTCAAACTATTTTTCAAACATTTTGCAAAAGTATTTTTGCCTGATTTATTAATCAGAATGTACAAAAAGAGTCTGAGGAGCTACAAACATCTTTTTATTAGAAGATTAAGACGAATTTAACACTATTTTTAGCCATATGTATTATTCAAAGTACAATAGTACGAGTTATAGCTTAAAGTATATACATAGTATATACGACCCCCTATGCTTAGCTCGAGCTATGTCCTCGTAGATCAAAGAGAAAAAGAGAGGACAATACTCGGACTGGGTATAGAAAAGTCTAAAGAATGAAGGAATGAGGAGATAAATAAATGAACAGGAAGTTGACCATCCCCCTATACTTAGGATCAAATAGTCCTAAGCATAACAGACTGTACACAAGGCATGGATGGTCAAGGGTGAGAATGAACAGATCCTACTTAGATTGTCTCCCCCTATACTTAGGGTAAGATATCCCTAAGTATAGATAAGAAGAATAGACAATGGAGAGGATCAAAGAATGAAAGGACTCAAGATGCTCACCCCCTATACTTAGGACAAAATATGTCCTAAGCATATAAGACTGACAACAAGGGACGACACCTTTTTGGTGGAAAAAGAAAATAGAAAAGGAAAAGAAGAAAAGAAGAAAAAGTCAGAGGAAAAGTTTTTGAGGTGCATTTTCTGAATCCTTTTATACTGCCAGTGTTGTGGAGCTATCTTCGGAGCATAGAACTTGGATTGAGTCAACAATGTCCAATAAAGTATCAAGTTCAAGGTAGGGCTTCAGTAGTTGACTGCTGACGACGAATGGCTGTGCATCAGGAGACAATTCTGATATGCCAATACTTCCATTGTCACGCACTTCATGAACTTGGAATGGCCCTATCCATTTGCTTTTTAATTTTCCTGAGAATATCTTTAACATTGCATCAAATAACCACACTTTCTGCCCAGCTTTGAAGGTTTTTCATCTGATGTGCCGGTCATGCCAGCGTTTCACCTTCTTCTTGTACATCAATGTGTTATCGTATGCATAGTCTTGGAATTCCAAGAGTCTGTTCAGGTCATCTTTTCTTTTCTGACTACTACTCTGTGAGTCCAAATTGCACATATTGATTGCCCACAAGTATTATGAATTAACTCTATGGGCAGATGTCATGGTTTTCCATATACAAGACGATAGGGCGACATGTCCAAGGGAGACTTTTAAGTTGTTCTGTATACCCATAGGACGGAGTCCAAGAGTTGGGACCAATTCTTTCTGTCCGGCCTCACAAGTTTCTGAAGGATCATCTTGATTTCTTTGTACGATAATTCTGCCATGCCATTGGTTTGGGGATGATAAGGAGATGCGACTCGATGGTCGATGCCATATTCCTTCATTAATTTCTTGACCTCTTTATTTATGAAGTGACTACCCCCATCTGGTGTCAGAATCTTTGGAATTCCCAGACCGCAAAATGATATTCTCTCTTAGGAATCGACACATTGTCCGGTTGTCTGCGGCTCGAGCGGGGATAGCTTCAACCCAGTGACTCGCATAGTCGATGGTAAGAAGGATGGTCTCATATCCCTGACAGTTAGGGAAAGGTCCCATGAAATTGATGCCCCACGCATTGAAGACATCTGCTATCTGAATGATCTTCAGGGGCATCAAGTCTTTCGCTGTGAGTGCGCCCTTCAATCTCTGGCAGTTAGTGCATCGTTTAACGAAGGTTGTTGCATCGTTGAATAGTGTGGGCCACCAGAAGCCACACTGAAGTACTTTTGTTTCCGTCCTATCTCTAGAGTGGTTTCCACTAGATTTGAGCGAGTGACAATGCTCGAGGGCACTTTGATGCTCCTCCCGAGGGATGCACCTGCGCCAAATGCAATCTACTCCTTCCCTGAATAAGATAGGATCTTCCCATTGGTAGAAATGAATTGTTGATAAGAATTTGTCCTTCTGAATCTCCGTCCAATCCAGCGGTACTACCCTTGAAATGAGGTAGTTGAAAATATCGGCATACCAAGGGAGTGAATCCATAGCCAAAATTGATTCGTTAAGAAAGGTCTCTGTGATGGGTGCATTTTTCAGCGGAGGCTCTTGCTACTCTATTCTGGAGAGGTGATATGCTACCAAATTCTAAACTCCAGGCTTGTCCTTGATTTCCGAATCGAATTCCTGAAGGGGAAGGATCCATCTAATCAGTTTGAGCTTGGCATCCTTCTTCTGCTGTAAATATTGGATAGCATGGGTCTGTGAAGATGGTAACTTTTGATCCAAACAAATAAGATCTGAACTTTTCCAAGGTGAATACCACAACCAACAACTCTTTCTCTGTTATAGTGTAATTTCTTTTAGATTCATCTAATGTTTTGTTGACGTAATAAATGGCATAGGGAACCTTATATTTCCTCTATCCTAAAACGACTCCAACTGCAAAGTCAGACGCATCCATCATCATCTCAAATGGGAGAGACCAATCTGGTGGCTGTAGGATTGGAGCTTGAGTGATAATCTACTTCAACTGATTGAAAGAAAGGAGAACCTGCTGATCAACATTGAACTTGGTCTCCTTGCATAGAAGTTCTGTAAGAGGTCGAGCGATGCGGTTGAAGTCACGGATGAATATTATGTAGAATCCCACATGCCCCAGGAATGACCTCACATTCTTAACTATATAAGGTGGCTCAAGATTGGAAATCACATTCACCTTTGCTGGGTCGACTTCCATGCGATGTTTGGAAATGACGTGGACCACCACAATTTCCTCTGTGACCATGAAGTGGATCTTTTCCCATGATAGCACTAGATTGACTTCATGACATTTATGAAGTACTTTGTCTAGGTGCTCAAGACAAGAATCGAAACAATCAACATAGATGGAAAAGTCGTCCATAAACACCTCAATAAAACTGCCCACCATCTCAGCAAAGACTGCAAGCATGCATCTCTGGAATGTCGCTGGTGTGTTGCACAATCCAAAGGGCATTCTTCTGAAAGCATAGGTGCTGAACGAGCAAGTGAAGGTAGTCTTCTCTTGGTCCTCAATGGCGATTGCCACTTGGTTGTACCCGAAGTACCCATTTAGAAAGCAGAAGAACTCCTTGCCGGCTAGTCTTTCCAAAACCTGATCAATGAATGGCAAGGGGAAGTGGTCCTTCTTTGTTGCTGCATTAAGATAGCGGTAATCAACATATACACGCCAGGATGTAGGTACTCGAGTAGATATCTTCTCTCCTCTTTCATTTTTAACCACAGTACACCCCGACTTCTTTGGAACTACGTGCAAGGGGCTCAGCCATTTTGAGTCGGAGATGGGGTAAATGAAGCCTGCGACACAACATTTAATGATTTCTTTCATGATAACGTCCCGGAATTTGGATTTAGTCTTCTTTGGAATTCACGGTACGGCTTGGCATCTTCTTCCAGGTAAATATGGTGTGAACACAATGCCGGATTTATCCTGCAGAGATGTGATACATGCCAACCAAGTTCCTTGCGGTTCTTTTCTAGAACCTCGAGGAGTCGAGATTCTTGCTTTGGAGTCATCCTACTACTGATGATGAACGGGTACATATTTTCTTCACACGCAAGTAAAGCATACTTAAGGCCTACTAGAAGTGGCTTCAGTTCTGATTCTGATCTGGCCAACTTGTTAGTCACTTCGGAGACTGTACTGGTGGTAGGATGTACTGCTTCAAGTTTGGCCGAGCTACTGCCCTCAGTACTTTGTTGAGATTCTGGTAATGTGCCGAACAGTTCTGCACTAGGCTCATCGCGTAGAGTGAAGCATTGGGATCAAAAAGGTGCATCAACACATTGGATTGTGTCTTCCAAATATCATTGGAGCATGTGTCGACTGTGCTTTCCAAGTCCTCCTCTAGAGAGAGGATTTCTTGGGTCCATGGATCGTCCAAAGAGAGTAGTGTATCTTTGACTTTCGCCATAAAGTCATAGTCTACTGCACAGCTCTTATCAGTCACGACTTTCGGCTCGCTGATCATGTCTATAGTGATTCTCTTGCTACCCGAGCTGAACGTGATCTTGTCAGACCCATAGTCAACCATGACTTCTGAGGTGTGCAAGAATGGACGGCCAAGGATGATAGGAGTATGGAGTAAGGATGCAGGAGAGTCCATATCAAGGACTACAAAGTCAACTGGGAACTGCATTTCCTGCACCTTTACCACAACGTCGTCCAAAAGACCTCTAGGTCACTTGATGGATCGGACAGCAAACTGAAGGATCATTCGTGTCTGCATGAGCATACCTAGCCCAAATTCTTGTAGTAGTGACGAGGGAAGAAGGTTAATGGAAGAACCATTGTCAATAAGAGTATGCCTTGATCAAAAATCTCGCAACTGATAAGAGATGCTCCTTTGTCCTGCTTCTTCTGTGGGAGATTGCTGATGGCTGCTACCGTGGCCATGGTGAGAACGTGCTTTTCAACCTGTCTGCATCTGTTCTTTTGTGCAGGGCGACACTTGCTTGTACGTGCTTCTTTCAAATCTTTCTTCTCAGCTGGCATGTACTCCATGGCCTTCATCAGAGGAATCTCAACAGTCAAGTTATTATTTATATCCACAACTCCAGGATCAGATAATGCACTTTTTCCTTTTGCATTTTTTTGGATTTTTCTATTGCATCAGGAAAAGGAATATGTAAATTGTTGGAATCCAAATTAGAGTTCTTATTTACAACAAAATCATCGTCCACAAAATGTTGTACATCCAGGTTACAAAAAGGTGTACAATTTGGAAGCTGAGGTGCTGGTGCTGATGTACGAGCAAAAAGTAGAGCCTCCACTCCGTCGGCTGGCATGGGATCGACTACGGCTGGCGGCTTCTTCAAGGCTGGCACGGCTTCACTTTGACGACGATCTTCTTTTTGTTTTTTTTTGTTTTTGCTGATTTTTTTGTGCTTTTTATTGATGCAGATGGTGGTGAATGGCAGTTGGAATGGCTCCTCCTTCTTCTTCTTCCTTACCCTTCTTTGTAGCTGGCACGATTGATGCAGAAGATGACGATTCACCTGAAGCTTTATTCTCCCCTTTGTTGGTAGCAGGCGGAGGCAATGCCCTACCGCTCCTTAGAGTTATAGTATTAGATAAAACAATAGTACAATCATCTAACTCTACAGGAATAGACGGGACATCACATTTTACCAACTTTTTCTTTTTGAAGCTGTTGGGGTTAGCCTCGACCTGCGCCGGAATGGTAGTTTTAGTGGCGGTCAGGTCATCTAGTTTCCCGATCATATCTGCTAGGCC
The DNA here is from genome assembly GCA_037367405.1 of Ottelia alismoides. NCBI lineage: Eukaryota > Viridiplantae > Streptophyta > Magnoliopsida > Alismatales > Hydrocharitaceae > Ottelia > Ottelia alismoides. Next base: position 962,527 of record JAZKJV010003768.1, read on the forward strand.
TTTGACGAACTGGACCAAGTAATCCAGGGTCGGGTTCACTGGATTTGCCTCAGAAGATTCATCATGCAAACCACGCTGTTGCTGCGGGTGTGGGAGCTGAGGCAACGACTGCTGGTGGTGTTGCGGTGGTAAGGAAGCTGGAACTGATTGTAGGAGAGAGGAGAGTACTGCTGATACTGCTGAGTTGGGGCAGCCACATACTGATGGTATGGCGATGGCTTTAGGTACTGTGGCAGCTGGTAGCGTTGATTCTGCCTCCGTTGGTTAGCATACTGGGGAGGCTGGTGATATTGTGGCGACGGCTGTGAGGATTGCCCAAAACGACCACCTGTGGTTGGTGGTACTGCCTCTTGGCTTGCAGCTGGCCCTGAGGGTGTCCGGTAGGACGGGCCAGTTGTGCATCATTGCTCCAAACCCCATTGACTTCTTGAATCAGGGGTGGTGGTGGGAAGGTTGGATCGGATGTTGAAAGGAAATCTAGTTGGTAAACCACCATCTGTTGTTGCGGTTGGCCCTGTTTGGGTGCATGCATGTAGTATACGTGCTGGACTGCCAATGGTTTCTGGCTCAGCTGAGGCTGATGTGGCGGCGATGGATCGTCCTTCTTTTCAGATAGATCATCTGGAGATGGTTTTGTCGACTGGACAAAGTTGATGGTGCCCACCAACAGTTCCAACTACTTGGTGATCAAGTCTAGCTTGTCGAGATTAGGTATCCTCTTCTTGAACATAGCAAGTTTCTCGAGGTCATGCGATCGCTTTTCAATTATATCAACCTTCGAGAGGTGGCCCCCGATAATGCTAAGGTTGGAGCTCGCATCTCTCTCCGCCTCACGAGACACTGTCATGTGTACTTGCTTCTGGAGGATCTGGGGCTGCTTCTGGTATACCTTGGATGAAGAGAGGGCAGCCTCTCCCTCGGTCATTTCCTCAAAGATCATCCATACGACATCTTCATCCTTATTAAAATGTGAGCCCCCACAGGATGCGTCAATGAGCCTTTGACTCTCTACATTCAGGCTCCTGAAGAAGTGTTGGACCAAGCTAGCCCTTGGAATCTCATGGTGAGGGCATTTCTCCTGCAGATATGTGAATCTCTCCCAGGCTTCATGGATACTTTCATGTGCATCCTGAGAGAAAATGCAGATTTGGGCTCGCATCTGATTGAGCCGACCGAGAGGGTAGAACTTGTGTAAGAATGCAGACTTCAGCTCCTCCCAAGTCATCACAACCTTCCCCAGATGGTTGACCCAATAGAGGGCCTTGTCCTGTAGACTGAATAGCAATGCCATCATCTTCACTATGTCTAGAGGGACATTCGGGTAATGAGTAGTATGACAGATGCGTGAAAATTGCTGCAGATGAATGTATGGCTCTTCACTGGTGTTCCCGTGGAAAGATGGGAGAAGGGTGAGGAACTGAGTATTTAGCTCAAAATGAGCATGTACCGGTAGTATACGGATCCACTAGGTCATCTGGATATCTCTCGGGTTGTATGTCTCTTTCAGCGTCAGTTTCGTCCATCCTTGTTCAGGCTCTTCCTCATCTGGATTATCACGGGGTCCACCACCTCCTCCTCCTTGTCTACCTCCTCCTTCTGGTATGTTCATGACATCGTTCAACATTTTTTGAAAACACTCTATGCTAGGGCCTGCTCTGTCAGCTGCTGCTGGATAGCTTGGACAGATGCCAACAACTGTGCATTGACCTAATTCTGATCAGGCATCTGTCCTTGCTCTGGTTGAGGGGGCCACTGACCCTTGCCCTTTCCTTGAGGAGCCATCTCAGGGTCTGAATCTGAGGAGATGAATTCTAGATTGGAATCCAGGGCTTGGTCTGACTTTTATCTGCAATATGAGAGAATCCCAATCATACCACTTTCAATTGAATCTAAGTTGCCATGATGAATCTGGAATCAAGGTCAACTCCAGAGTGTTGTGAATGAAAAAGGATATGGAATGTAATCGACTTTCATTCGCAACGACAAAACTGGGACAAGAGTGGTCTCGATTTATTGGGTGGTCAAGAGAAGGGTAGAAAACGAGGAGTCTGGAGATCGACCTACAAGGTCCGGATCAGGTTCTTCGGAATCGCTTCGGATTATTGGTGAGGTTGAGTCTATGGACTCGATGTGGGTGTCGGACGATCCCAACTAAGCCATCCATGGATCACCCTCACCAAGAAAGAGAGGAGTAGATATCGGAAGAAAGATATGGTGATCAACGAGGAATAAATTAGAATGTAAAATAGTAAAAAGGCTCAAACTGAGCGGGGGTCAAAGAGAGAAACATATGACAAAATTTACGCTAGTGCGTGGGACTTGATCTTTGAACCTTAATCTAGATCCATACAAACACAATACAAAATTGGGTTCACCAACTCACGCCATGTGAAGTCGTATAGGTTCGGCTACTTATTATTGTATCAGTTTTAGAGTTGTTATTTCAGGCATATCTTATGACAAGTCCTTAGTACGCCAACCCTATAGGAGACGGAGAAAGTACTTCCAGAAATATATCATGTACTTGTCCTACTCCTTTGTAACCTTTAGTGTTCACTTTTTGAGGTCCTTTTAACCCTTCCTAGATCTCTACTCATCCATAGAAGGAGGAAGCCGATAAGCGAAACCAATACTTCATTTTTCGCTTGGAACGGAATCACCCGTGAGCATGCAAGAACCTACTCGAACGCAAACCGATGAGACGGACAACCTCATGAAGGCGTGTCCTATGCTCAGTACTTAAAACAATGTCGATGTTCTACACAAGGCGTGAACACCATCGTTGAGAAGGCCCTACTTGGTCACGTACGATAGAAGCGCCATTACTTCGAAAATCCAGGCGATACATAAGGCAATTACAGACTGGGATTTGGGCTTTATTCCTTATGGGATGTGCCTCGCTCATGGGAGTGGTTTTGTTCCCCTCCGAAAGTACATGAAAACAATGAGGGCTATATGAACCCAGAATAATGATCGTTCATTACATATTTTAATTAAGGTCGAAGTTTATTTAGCAGTCCCTTGTTTTAGTTTTTGGGTTTTCACTTTTTTTGAGTCTGTTTTCATACAAGTGCCTAACATTTTTGTAGATTTTCATTTAAGTCCTAGGTGCTCAAAATCAGAAGGAGATAACAGAAAAGAGTGCAAGTCGACCCACTGATGGAAATCTTATCATTGAATCTAATGATGCATGTTGAGTTAGAAGACTTACAGTGCATCCTATCTCTCTCCATACGGTATGAAAAACAAAATTTTTAAACCTATCTACATGGTGGTGTGCAATCGAAAAAATTGCCCTAAACAGTAGCTGTTATTAATCGTGAAGAACCAATTGTTAGTTATTCAGAAATGAGACCAAGGTCCGTCTCTGACACCGATCGGTGCCCGCTACAACGGGTCCTGCACGCGCTGTATACGACCTCTAGCGGCACGCGATCTCATATCTGAATTACTAACTTTATTTTGACTAGATCCATACGTGAGATGCTATATGAACATGCATTCTTATTAAGGTGTGGACCAGGTTACCGAGTCAAGCAACCTAAATCTAGGGGCTTCATGCACAAAAACAAAGTAAAATAAGGCGGAAAGCTCAAAACATCGGAAAGCAATATAAAAGAAGGCGATAAAAAGGAAAACTGCGACGAGGCCCCCATGTGAACATACATCCGGTCACTGGACCTCGTTGTGAAGAGTAGAGTCCAAGTATATTACATGCCAAAATTCTCTCTCTCTCTCTCTCACCATAAATTACTCATATTTTTTTCAAAGCTAATTCCTTCTCCTTGCTTCCTTGTTGCTCTCTTCAGTTGGTCGTAGAGAGAAGACCAGCCTCCTCCAAGCTTGGTTGCATCAGCCTCCTAGGAAACCGTCCTCGCATAGCAGGCCCTCACATCAAAGTTGCAAAATATGGCATTAGCATTTTTAATCAAATAATCAAGCCAATGAATATTTACAAAATCAATGAATATTTACAATAATAATCAAAGAATTAATTGCAAATAAATAAATGAATCAATAAGTCAGATAAATCATTATACAAAAATGACTGGTGAAAATAGGCTACGCTCATTGCTCCCTGGCAACGACGCCATCTGCTAACTGGGGATTTTGTTGAGGGTCGTATTAACCCACAAGGCAGATCAATAGTCGATGCGTTGACCGCTCAATAAATCCCGATTATTCAACAATTAAACCGCAATTTAATATTAAGGTAATGAAGAGCACAAGTGAGGTTAAAATTTATTATCGCTACCATAAAATGCATAGCAGGCATGTATGTAGAGGTCGAACCACAGAGAGCAAAGCAGGTGGCCAACCGTTATTTGTATACAACCAAGTCATTCATTTATATAGATCTTTTTGTGGGTTTTGAATTTTATATTATTTATTTATTTTTTTGTATTTTTTATTTCCTTTTTAATTTTCTGATTTTGTATTTTCTTTTTATCTTTTTATATTTCTTTTTTATTTAAATTTAATATATATATATATATATATGTATATGTATAAATACAATGTAAGGTATATATAGATACACTATAGATAAAAATATGTAAAAATAGTCAAAATATAGTAAATAATATATTTTTGCAGTTTTTATATTTTTCTAATTTTTTGTTATTTTTTTGGAATTTTTGCTAGTTTTTATGCATTTTAAAGCCAAAAATATCCCAAATATTGGGTTAATAAAATACTTGAATGTGATTTGGGTTTTAAAAATAATAAATAAGTCCCAAAATTACCCAAATTAATTTTAATAGATAAATAATAACATATAGATAATTAAAAAATAGAAAAATATATTTTTGGTATTTTTAATGAATTTTTATATTTTTGTTGGAATTTGGAGCTTTTTAACTTTTATAATTTTCTTTTACTATTTATAGGGGCTTTTGTTTTCTAGACTCAATAAATGCTAAAATATACTATATATAATTTTTTGGAATTTTTCAAAATATTTTTATATTTTTTGGTATATATACTTTAGACATGGATTATTTAGGCTCCTTTTTAATTTTAATAAATGGATAAAATGCAAAAAATGCCAATAAAAATATGGGCGTGAAAGTTCATGGCATGAAACATTTATCCCTATTTTTTGTATTTTTAGGAGCTCAATATGTGTTTTTAATAAATAGATAAAACATCAAAAATGCATGTCCTAGTAGGGGCATTTTTGCAATTAAAATAAACTCTAGGGGGCTTTGTGCAAATTTTCCAAAAATATACAACGTGAATAAAATTTTTATGAACTGTTTAATAAATACAAAATTGCTAGGGCTACATATACAATTTACCCATCACATAGGAGTACACATGACGTACATTGGGAGGGACCTCAATGCAAACATCATAAAGTTTAGGGACCTCCAAGCAATTTTCACAAAAATATATAACATTCTTTAAATTTTATTGGATTAAACAATAAATACAAAAACTAACATGGGCTTTCATGCAATTTTGCAACCTCACATGGGACAACACCTGAGGTGACGTGGACTGGACCTAATTGTAAATACAAAAAGCTTAGGGTCCTTTATGCAAAAATTCCACTTATTTTATAACGTTTACTTTTATTTACAGGACTAAAGAGTTAATAAAAAAATGCGGCCTAAATATGCAATTACCCCAAATATAGGTGCTGGCCAATGGTCTGGATCTCTTCACTTGGACATGTGTTAGCATCTCGTGCGCTGATTACGCTTCGTTGGTGGATGGCTGAGATTAGATCTCACGGGGTGATCGGACGGTGGTGGTGTGGCTCATCCAATGACTGTTGCCGCCACTGGAACCTCCTTATTGATCGAACAACTATGGGAGGGCCTGGAAGAACTGGGATGGAACTCGCCTAGGGTGAACTTCGATCAGGCATTGCGGGCTCTTCCGGCCTTCTCAGTCGCCGCTGAGAGTCTTTACGCGTTCTTGGAAGTTCCCTGCATCGATGGATGCCTTCAATCGGGCACCTGGAGCTCTAGCGTGCTCAGGCGAGGGCGATGAAGGGTATGAGATCCAGGTGCCTGTTCTTCGCAAAAATCGACTCCTTTGCAAGTCTTCTAGCCTTCAGATCCTCCAGGAAGATTGTGCACAACAACATGACGGACCGTGGCCTTATTTGGGTGAAGGGGGACGACAGATGGAGTTTGCGGCACTTCTCCGACGAATGGCGGAGTGGGAGAAGTGGATCACCCGATCCACTAGGGATCTGGGGTAATGAGAGTGCTTGGGGTGAAGGGAAACGTAGAAAGAACGATGTAGGTGTGAAATGGATGACGGAGCGGCTGAGATGGCGTGCGGAGGATCTCGCCGGAGCTCAACTCCAGCGAAGTACGGGATTACGATTAAGGCTAATCTACTTAGCTAAATCCTAAACTAACGACAAAAAATTAAACTTATGACTAAAATAAGCAAAATAAATAAGGAAGGAATAACTCTTATACCTTGGGACGCCTAGGGAGCAGGGTCGCCAACGACGACGACCGTGGGTGCACCCTGGCCTCCTGGAGCTTCGCCGAGCACGCAACACCTCCTCCTGTCACGAGAAGGTGATTGGAAACCAAGGCAAGGGCTCCAGGCTCGTAAAAGTGACCATATTTGAAGAAGGAGGCGGTGGGTATTATTTATAGACTTTGCTAAGCACCCTTATTGACTAGTGAAAAATGGTGATTTAGGCGTATGTACACGCGATTAGAGTGCATAGTGTGTATGTACAATGATCAATGATAATTTCGTATGAAGAGAACTACGTCGATTGATGGATAGAGCATCCGCAAAAAATGCATGAAAACGCGGGGGCGGACAGGCCGCGTCCTATCAGACAGCTGGGGGTCAAGTTGACCAAGGTCAACCAATGGAGGGACCCGATTGGTCCACATTGGATGCTAAACGATAAAGTAGGGGGCTTTATTCTAGATTAATTAATTAAAAATACTAAATGATTTTATTAATTTTTGTGTATAAAATAAAAATTGTTTATTATTTTGTCTAGTATTTTATTATGATTTTTATTTATTTTTTGGTTTATTTATTAGTAGTTAATTTTTAATTGTTTATTTATAAGTATATTCATCTATATTTTGCACATTTTTTGTATATTTTATTCTATTATTTTATCCTTATATTTTATATATCTACAACTTATTTTTGTGAGTATAAATATAATTTTATTTTATTTTTAGGAGGTTTTTTGTACACTTAAATAAATAGGTAAGTATATTATGTAGGTATATTTATAGGTATTTTACCTATGTTTTATATACATCTTTTTATTTTAATGTATTTTGTTCAGTTTTATTTTAGTTTTGTATTTTTAATAGGCTATATATAATATATACATTATTAGAAACATATAAAGAATAAAATAATATGTTTTCCCTTTTTTTATACAAGTATAATCATAGGTATTTTATCTATGTTTTCACATAGATTAATTTTATTTTGCATTTCCCTTTTGATTTTATTATAAGTTTAATATGCACATATGTTATAAATAATATTTATAAAATTGTAAAAAATATGAATTTGTAAAAATAAAAAGGGATGAATAAAATGAATATTTTAATCGGTAGAATGTACAATGAGGGCCCAAAATAGAACTTTCACCCAGTAACTCCCAAAAATATGAAACCACCACCATTAAATAGCCGGTGAAAAATTTTATACACAATAAATAATATAAATAGTGAATGCTATTATGCACAAATTAATGTTATTTACATGCATTAGCTAGGGTTTTTAAGGCCAAGAAGATAGAATAAAGGTGATGAAATGGAGATTCATCAGCCATCAAAGACCAGATTGAAGCACCTTCTTAGTTGTTTGTTTCCCAGAATGGTGTCCTCCAGCTTGCAATTTATGACAATACATGAGGACACTATGGTATTTCTCCTGAGGAATACACCGACACCAGACACAATCTGCTCCTTCACAATAAAGGATTGGATCCTCCCAATGGTAAGACTTGATTTTTGCAAGGAAAGTCTCAAGTCTTTTCATGGACCAACCTTGTGGGGCTTTCTTGGCAACAAGAAAGTTCACAATGTTGTCGTACCATGGGAGAGAGGTGACAACAAGAATCGCCTCGCCTGAAAAAGTTCTAGTGATAGGTGTATCAAACTCAGAGGTCTCAAGAAGCTCTAATCAGGAGAGGTGATCTGCCACCACATTCTTGACTCCAGGCTTATCCTTAATCTCAATATCAAACTTCTGGAGTAGAAGGATCCATCTCATAAGGTGTGGCTTGGAATCCTTCTTATCCATAAGGTACCTGATGGTGGTGTGGTCAATGAAGATGGTAACCTTAGATCCTAAAATGTGGGCCTAAATTTATATAAGGCAAATACTACATCTAGCATCTCTTTCTCTATAACGACGTAATTCCGCTGGGTGGAATCCAAAGTCTTTCTAGATTAGTGTATGGCGTATGAAAGTCCATCCCTCCTCTGTCCTAAAACAACCCCAACAACAAAATCAGAGGCATCCGTCAAGATCTCGAATGGGAGAGACCAATCGTGTGGCTGAAGGATAGGAGACTCTGCAACCATGCTCTTGAGAGTCTTAAAAGATGAAAGACACTTATCATTAACAATAAATTCAGTGTCTTTCTCTAGAAAATTAGATAACGACCATGTAATTTTGCTAAAGTCTCGAATGAAACGTCGGTAAAAACCAACATGCCCCCCCAGAAAAGATGGTAACTGATTCATATTGGATATCAGATTGAGCTTCTTTATGATATCCACCTTGGCCAGATCAATCTCCATGCCCCTACTGGAGATTGTATGACTAAGGATCGTCCCCTGAGTCATCATAAAATGACTCTTCTCCCAAGAAGGAACAAGGATAACCTCAGCACACCTTTGAAGAATGCAGTCTAGGCTAGAAAGACATGAATCGAAATCATCACCATAGATCGAAAAAATATCCATCAAGACCATTGAAATATCACACACCATGTTCGAAAATATTGAAAGCATGCACCTATGGAATGTAGCCAGAGCATTACATAATCCAAAGTGCATCCATCTAAAATCATACGTTCCAAATGGACATGTGAATGTCGTCTTTTCCTGATCTTCAGGTGCAATGGACACCTGATTATACCCTGAGTACCCATCAAGAAAGAAGTGATGGCTCTTCCCAACTAATTTCTTGATAATCTGATCAATGAATAGTAGTGGGAAGTGATGCTTCTTGGTCGCCTTATTCAATTGTCTGTAGTCCACGCAGACTCACCAAGAAGTTAGTACTCAGGTAGCAATCTCCTCTCTGTCCTCATTAATCACTGTAGTGAAAACACGTTTTCTTGGGTACCACATATAATGGACTGACCCACTTGGAGTCGAAGATGGGATAGATAAAATCGGTGCTCCACCACTAGGATATTTCCTTCGTAACCACCTCTCGAAGATTCGGGTTCAACCTACACTGAAACTCACGAGATGGTTTGGCATCATCCTCTAGAAAAATATGGTGGGAGCATAGGGCTGGACTAATCCCATGGAGATCTGCTACTGACTACCCGATTTCCTTGCGATTCTTTTCAAGAATCTCCATCATACGGGGTTCTTGATCTTCGATCAGATCAGACATGATTATGATCAGAAACATTTTGGATTCTCCAGTAAGGAATTGATTTTTGATGCTATGAGGTAACAACTTGTGGTTTGGGGAGAAGGAACAGGAAGACCTAGTCTAGTAAGGGCCTAGGTGTAGGCTACTAAGTCTATGTGTGCAAGCTCATCTTACTCTGGATCTTACTAGTTTGGAGACTTCTCATCTGACAACTGACTATACTGAACTCACTCAGTCTCTAAGTTGGTTGTAGGCTCAGTGGTAGAAAACTGAAGTGAAAGAAACTCATCAAATCATTGCAAATAGACATCCTCTAAATCTGACTGAACATGAGACTGATCATCAAGTAAATGGCAAAATCGATCTATTTCTGCCTCCATGCTTGATAGCGGATTAGTGAAAGTCAGGAACACATCATAACACTGCCAATTGACATTCACTTCTAACTTGAAGGGATCAAAGATCTCATCACAAACTATAAAAGGTATCAGAATCATCTCTACTAACATCGTCACTAGTCGACTCCAAGACTGTTCTATCCAATCTCCCTTCATCTATCGAAACCTTGACTCTCTTGAAAGCGTGATGAAAGATCGTGTACTCGGCTCAGCCTAAACTTCCTCATCATCTGTCTGCACAAAATCACAGTCCTAGTGACTATCTAGCTCGTCATCAGATGCTCGCTCTGACTCAACTGATCTAGCTCTGAGGTCATAGATCATCTCTATATGTGTACTCTCGCCCTTGACGTGAAAATACACCTTCCCAATAGCATAATCAGATACAACATTCGCTATCACCAGAAAAGGTCATCCTTATATGATGGGATATCGTCCACACATTCAAAGACTGCCATGTCCAACACGACAAAGTACATGGGGAATTGTAAACACTAAATGGTGATGATAACATCCTCAATCAATCCCTTTAGCCTCTTGACCGATCTATCAGTAAACTACAAGACCGTCCATCTTGATCGAAGAGGTCCAAACTCGAACTTGTCGAGTAAGGAAGAAGATTGATCGAAGATCTGCTATCAAATGTCTACTCTAAGATTTCGCATCTGACATATGGTACTCCTGTATCTGATCGCTTGGATGGGAGACGGTTCTTGATGGCATGGCAAGTCTCCTTGGTTAACAAATGGATCTCAGAACAATGGTTGCGCTTCCTCTTCTTTCTACGAACTATGGTTCTCTCCTTGAGTCCTTTTTGTAGAAGAGGGATGTGTGCCAAGGCCTCTGAAAGAGTAAGATGGACAGTGAATCTATCGAGCATCTCTTTTATTATGTCTAACATCTGAATCTTTTTGGGATTTTCTTTTTTCTTGCCTTTTCCTAGGCGGAGTGCTTGAGAAAAGGAATCTGTACATCCTCGCCACCAGTATGTACACTTGGAGGATCAGAAGAAGAAGAAGGAGAACATCTTTTTGTGAAATTGGGACTTGCTCCATGTGAAAGATCATGAGCTCTAACAGAATCATGTCTTGTCTTTCTTCTTCTTTTTGGTTTTTCTCTTTTGAACATTTTTTGTGATTTTCCATCATCTTCACTATATACAAAGAATGGTAAAGCATATGCATTAGTAGAAGACTCTGGTTGCTTCTCCTCAATCTTAGTGGCATCAGCACCACCATCAACATCCTCAAAGTGAAATGCGGCATCAGCACTGCCATCATCATCACCATGCTCAACTGGCTCGCTGGTATCATCAAGTGCATCCATATCATGCCTAGTTGATTCTCTGCCTACTGTTATTATACTACTCCTAAGAGAAATGAAATCATTGTCATCACAATAAAGGTAATCATATAGAAATACCTGTGACTGAAGGGTAGCCTCAATCAAGTTTACCTACTCCGACTTCCTCTTCATATTATTCGGATTCGACTCTATCTAAATAGGAATGGTGGACTTCCCCTTTACCATCTCAGTGATATGAAGTCTAAACTCATCCATCTCTCGCCTAAAGGAAACTTACTAGTCGGCTATCAGATTGGTGAGATATTCTAATGTTGGGTTCTCATAAGAAGGACCATGAGACCGGATGAGTTGTCTTTGTGGTACTAAGGTTGTTGTTCTGCTGACTAGGATGTGAACTGCTGCTGCGAAGGATAAGACAATGGATGCTGAGAATGATAGGAACTTTGTATACACTTAGAAGGCTAGAATGGATGAGGACCTGATTGGTATTGCTCTATACTCTGCCCTATATGTGCCTGTGGTGGCTGTTGGGATGAATTACTCCCTGAAGACCAAAGAAAACTAAAGTGATCATGAAGGATCCCTGATTGTTGCGACTGACTGTATCAAATCCCATTAACCTCAATCAATGGATCAGGCATCTCTGTATAAACTAAGGGCATGGAAGCAAGAGGTTGATCACTCTGATATACCACCATCTGAGTATCAGATGATGGTGTCTGATGGGTCTGAGTGTAAGAAAGAGACAACTGAGTCAACTCAGAATGCACATGATAGATGTGCTTAACTGAAGAAGGTGGTCATGGAAGTATGCATCTATCTCTGCACATTGGATCAGCTGGTGATCAGGAAGACGACGTTGAATCTGAGTGTATCTCTTGAAGGCACATAATCTGAGTCTTTAGATCACTCAAACATCTCTCAAGCTTGTCAATCTTGTTGAGCTTATCCAAATTATGGCACTTCTTTTCAATAATCTCTATACGATCCAACTTCTGACAAATAATCCCCATATCAGCTGATGAGGAATCAGAACGAGTAGAAGTAGAAGAAGAAGGAGTCCCCTTAATCCGTGCTACTCGGGAATGTTGGTGGTAAGATGGTGGCTTCGTCTGTATGTAAAATCTAGCCTAGGACATCATGGTATAGTTCTCGGCCATCTCCTTGTAAATAACTCAGACTTGATCCTCATGCTTGGAAAAATATGAACCACCACATGATGCATTCACCAATCCCTATAACTCTTGTGTCAGTCCACAAAAGAAGCTCTGTACAAGGTTCGACTTCGAGATATCATGGTGGGGACACCTATTAATGAGCTCTCTAAATCTGTCCCATGCTTTGTCAAACTGCTCATTCCCTAGCATGGTGAAATTGTTAATCATGGATCCAGCAGTGTTCGTACGATCAAGTAGATAGTACTTATTCAAATACTCTGTACGAAACTTCTCCCAAGTAAAAACATATCTCCTCAAATGCTTCAGCCAGTAGGTTACTCTATCAACCAAGTAGAATGAAAATGTGATCATCTTAATAGTCTCATCGTCCACATGTGAATCATGCACCGTACTACAAATCAACTCAAACTCATGTAGGTGCAAGTGTGGCTCCTCGGTATAATGTCCGTGGAACTTGGGCCACAACTATATGTTATGAGGCCTAAGCTCAAAGTTGCCATGAATAAAAGGAAGATGAATCCACCTATAAGTAGTAGTAGCTCCAGGGTTGTAGAGCTCCTTCATCGTGCGGCCAGGAACATGTAGTTGTCTCTCCTCTCTATGTGGTATATCATCCTCCTCAGCATCTGGGATCTCAGTGTGCGGAATATCTCTCCTAGCTCTCAACTGGTTTATCTCATCTCAGACATCACTCAGCAATATACCTTGGTCCCTAATCTAATTCTACATAGACTCGAGGGAAGCAAGTAGACCACTATTGATGGTTGCTTGATCAATAACTACAGATGGTCTGCTGCTGGTGGGGTCCTTTTCCAGCCATAGCATCTGGAACTGGAAAGGAAAAGGAATCTAAATCAGGATCTGCTAGGTCAATATACAACTGTTGAATTGTAAGTAAATCTGTAACAAGATAAGAAGATGAAGGTGGAGTGGAAGAAGATTTTCCAAGGTCAGAGTCACCCTGGGAGAGGAGACACGACAGAACTTTGGTTCGGGAAGAGGGACATCCTGAACTGACCTAGATAAATGGGCAAGTGCGAGAGAGGGGATACCCATCATTATGACTCAAGAAAGACAAAAGATAAGATATAGACAAGACACAAACCCCAAATTCACCTACTCAACTCGGAGATGACCGTGAAAGCTCAGTCGTTAATCTTTTCAATTTTAGATTTAGCTGATGAAACAGTTATTTAGCAAGCTCACATGTATAATCTCCTATAGTAGACCGTGAATAAGTCGATGAATTCCCCAAGTGGAGAACCACATAAGAGTTTGAGAGTAATTCTAAGTAAATCCACCTCCTTATTCACATGACTACTTCTGCTAATGTTTGAGGCAAGTACTTGCAGCAATAATAAGATCCGAGAGTCAAAGTCCAAGCACTTAGGGCATAAGTCCAGGACTTTGGGCTCTAATCCTTATGCAAACGTGCCTTACTCTGTCTGGAGAGTACCGGCAAACAATGAAAGGATTGCTCTCCCAAATCAATGAATGAAGTCCATTACATTTAATTTTATAAGTCAAGTAGAATTAGTAGTCCCAATTTTATTTTTCAATTATCACTTTTTTTATCTTTTTGATTTAAGAAAACAAGCATCTAACATAGTTTTAGTATTTTTCCTTTTTATCCTAAGTGGAGGAAAATAAGGGGAGAAGACGAAAATGCAATGCACAACAATCAATGATGCATGTAGAGATAGAAACGTGTACCTGAGTCTGGCACTATACATGCAAGGTGGTCTATGTAGAAAAGTAAATCTACCCTAAATGCATGAAAAGCGGAAAATAAACGCATAACCTAGAAAGAGTGAATAGCTATATCGGGGAAGAACCAACTTTATTTGACTAGGTTAAGTATCATTCAGTCTAATTAACCTACGATGCACAATAAAGTAATAAAATCTTAATCAAGCATCTAGTCGCTCACAGAAAACCACAGAAAATAAAAAGGTGATGAAAACCAAAATCGTGTGAGGTCCCCCAAGTGCACAAACAATTGACGAAACAGACCTTGAAGAAAGAGTAAAAGCCAGGAAACCCTTAAGGGGCAACTTCTACAAAGGTAAAAATGAGAAAATGCCCCTTCCTCTCTCACAAAAGGAAACTGAAAAAGCAAATAAAAATAAAAACACGACTCCTCGTATCCACCTCGTGATGCTCCTTTACAATTATCTCGCAAAGAACACCAGTCTCCAAGTACCTCGGCTTCTTGGCTCTCGAAGAATCCAACCTCGATATCTAGGCCCTGCAACATAAAGAAAACACAAGTAAAAAGATACAAGAAAAATATATGAGACAAAAAGAAAGAAAAAAACTAGAAAAAATGCATCAAAAAATAAGATGACGAAAAAGAAAGACAAAGAAACCCTATAACCTAAGGATCTAATCTCTACCTAATGATGCCTCCCCGAAAACAGTGTCATCTGAAAAACCAACACCTAATCTAATGTTCTAAAAGAGAGAACAAACAATGGTTATTGTATCGATCAGGTGATTTTACTAGAATAATTATTTCTATTATTCATACTCCTAAACTAATGTGAATATCAATAAGTATGCGAGTATCAAACTTAGGGAGGAAAACTTTGGAAACTAAGGTAAATAGGTAGAGTGACTAAGGCAAATGAGTTTCCTAGTTTTTATTTATTTTTAAGGAATTTTTCTGAATTTTTATTTAATTTTACGAATTTTATATTATTTTTGTGTTTTTAGATACCTATAAGTAGAAAAATATAGGTATTGGGTTTTATATATTTTTTTATTTTAATTTTTTTGTACTTTTTATGTTTTTAATTTTATTTCCTGTTTTTATGAATTTTTTAGAGGTTTTTAATATTTTTATGGGCTTTCAATGATTTTAAAGTGAAAAAATGAGGTTTCTATAAAAATAGGGATTTATTTTTTATTTTTAGTAGAGAAATAAAAAAAATTCTTTTTATTTTTATCAAAAAGTAGGTAATAATACCTTTCCAATGAGGTATTATACGTATTTTTGTGATTTTAATTGAATTAGTTATGAATTTTTGAAGTTTTTTTATTTTTATTTTTTATTGATTTTAATATTTAAATTTTATTTTTTGGTTTAATATGTAAAATATAGTGAAATATTAGGTAATTTTTTTAGGATTTTTCAAAGGAGTTTTTCTATTTTTTTATGTATTTTTAATGTTTTGTGTATGTTTTGGATTTTTAATGATTTATTAAAAAATAGAAAATATTTTTTATTTTTTCAAAATTGTTTTAGTATTGTATATAGTATAATACTATGTATTTATAGGTATGTTTATTATATTATTATATTTTTTATTTTGTTTTATATAAATATTATATGTATTATATAATGGAATAGGGGTGTTTCTATTATATATTGGAATTATAGGACATACGCATAGATATCAGAAAATGTAGGGGAAAATCGTGCAAAATCCATAGGGATCACGTGATTGAGCACGAGAAAATTGTTGCTCAAGACTTGTTTAGAATACCAAAAACAACAAGGGTAAGAATGTAAAAGCACTAGAGTTTACGTGTGTACACGTAATAGTAGCTCGACAGGGACCTGTTCGCAGAATATAAATGTTTGAGGGTAAATATGCAAATGTCACAAAAAATCTTTGCTACACGTGCGAAGCACGTGTAGTGCTTAAGCGGTGGCCTTGCTCTGTTGCCGTCGTGTGGTGTAGAAATCTGGATTGTTGATCTGTGAATGATCAACGATTACTACTTCGATGTGTGGCACTTCGATCGATGCTTGATCGAGTAGCTGCTAAACGATCTGGAGCATCCACGTTGCTGCACTTTGAGCGTACAATTAGCTTGGATCAGATGGTGAGTATATCAAGAGTTCTTCCCCAATCGTTCTTCCCCAAAGTTGAATAGGGCGGTGACAATTCAAGCTTCCAAGTAGAGACGATCTTTGATCCCAACTGATTAATGTCGTTGCGATTCAGTTTTCTAGTGCAATCTCCAGATGCTGAACTCGATGGATCTCGATCAGATGATGAATTATGTTGTTGCTCGAAAGCTGCAGGTTTATGTACAGATGGTGTTGCGAATCAAGACCTCAATGGATCCACTCTTCTAGAGGTTCTATTAACGGATGACGTGAGACAAATTGACAATCAACTCCATATGTTCACACTCCAAATAATTCGGATATGCTCGATTGCACATGCGTGTGCTGCTTCCGGTCCATATTATTCAATTCCTGCAAATATGCATGTGACTCAAAGCAAAATGCTCAATCCAATGTCAGCAAATGTAAAGTGGTGAAGTTAAAAACACGATCGACCGAGTTATCTAAGAGTAGACAATTGTCGTTGTAAGGATCGGTCGAATTTCAGCACAAAAATTATTATTTTTATTTATACTCCTAAACTTAGATGTGTATAGTGTCAAGTACGACAGTGTCGAACTCAAGGAGGCAAATTTTTTAGAAACTAAGGTAAAACTATAGAAAACTAAGGTTTTATTGGTTTACGAATTTTTATTTATATTTAGGTAATTTTTCTAAATTTTTATTATATTTTTTTATGAATTTTATATTATTTTTGTTATTTTATTGTACCTATGTAAGAATATAGGTATAGATTTTGTAATTTTATATTTTGGTTTTATTTTGTAATTTTTATGAGTTTTAAGTATTTATGATTTTTATTTAAATTTTGAAAATGATTTATTATTTTTATTTGTTTTTAATATTGAAAATAATATTTTATTGAAAATAGATTTCTATTTTTTAAAAAATATTAGAAGTAAGAAAATATTTGTGTTTTTATTTTTATTGGAAAGTAGGTGAAAATACCATTAAAACGATATGTTGTGCGTATTTTTGCAATTTTTTATGAATTAGTTATGATTTTTCAAAGTTTTTATATATTTTATATTTTATTGGTTTAATATTTGATTTTCATTTTATTTTTAGTTTTATGTGAAAAATATAGTGAAATATACTAAAGGTAATTTTTTATAGATTTTTAGTGGAGTTTTTACATTTTTTATGTGTTTTTAAGATTGGTTATATATTTTTGGTATTTTAATGATTTATTAAAAATTGAAAATCTTTTTATTTTTTCAAAACTATTATAATACTATGTATAGGACAATATTAGGTATTTATATGTATTTTTATTTGATTTTATGTTTTGTATTTATTTAATATGACTTTATTATGTATTATATGATATGCAGTTTATAGGGGTATAATAGCAATAAATTGGAAACTATAGGGGGCAACGTGCAAATATGCAGAACTGGAAGGGACTGATCGTGCAAAAAGCACAGGACACATGTGGTTTCCACTTGACTAAGGTCCTATTCATAAAATCAAGCAGTTCAGAGGGCATCTACGCAAAAAGACCCAAAATATCCGGCCCCTCAAGTGAGGTGCACGTGCCTCACTTGAACGACGGCTTAAATGGTTGTCGGCGTGACGATTCTGGTTTCAACGTGTAGTGCATTTTCTTCCGTTCGATCCACGATCGATTCTATAGAGATGATGCCAGTGCATGGAAAAATAATGTGTGTTCGATCCGAGCCCTTAATCACAAGGCTGCATTGGATCTGTAAGTAACTCTGTTCTTCCCCAAATCTTTTTCAACTACTGTAGTTTTATGTGCTCGAACTATAGGTGCTCTCGTACGCGATTGAGAACACAGTGAGGCTGCTTCAAGTTCGTCTCCAATTAAGGATCGAAGGAGAAAATTCATGTGTGATTCCAGACCAAGCTTCGCCTCGGGTCTTCGCGTATCATGTTCTCGTTGTGGTTCTCGAGGATGTTCAGTTGCAAGCAACGTCTTCAAGGGAGTGATTCAAGGAAGGGATGCCATATCTCCAGTTACTGAATCTGATCTTTAGGAGGTCCTGCAAATAATTCAATTGACTCGAGCACGAGCTCGATCCAATGCCAGCGGAGAATGGTAAATGGGAAGCATGTACAATGATGGTAGATTAGTGCCCAGGCTTCGATCATGCGTGATCGGTGATGGAGGAATCTATGAGGTGGAAGGAGAAGATGCAAAGGCTCGAAAATGCAATGGATTGCGACATAATTGGTAGGAATTTGACCAAAATTGAATAGGAATAAAAGGGGGTTAGGATTGATCGAGATAACATAATGGAGGGGATGAGAAGATCGAAATCAAAAATGGAAGGAGAATAAGATTGGAGACCTACTTGGAATGATATGCGGTGAAAGATTCGCCTGGGAACGAAGCTCGCAGAGCTCCTGGATTGTTGCCTCGACGCGATGGCGGAAAGATAGAGAGAGAAAATTAGAGGAAAAATAAAAATAACATTGAAATTTAAAAATTACATAGTTAGATTAATTTAAGAAATAATTAAATAGCTAATTATGTAATTAGCTAAATAATTAGAAATTAAATAATTATATATAATTAATGAAATGATTAAATAATTTAATGAATACTTAAATAATAATTGGTAATTAAATAATAAATAAATAAATATTTTTATTTTATTTAATTTAATAATAGATATCAATAAAGAATATAAGTATAATAAATCATATATTAAATAATATAAATTAAGGTACATTGTACATTATATACCAATATGATCCCAAAACCCATATTTTGCATATTAACTCCGATTTTAGCGGAATCAATGTCATTTTATAGATAATTAGATAAATCGGATTTTAAAAGTGACTACGCTTAATTCAGAGTCCATATGCCCGAGCTACGAGGTCCGAAAAATTTAGCTTACGGCTTCGTGGTTTTGGAATTTAATGGTATTCTAACTTAAGTTATAATTTTATTTTTTCTGCTAGTTTTTAGAAACTCATTAGAAAAGAAGTTAGATTAAACGGAGTTCGGAATAATTAACCAGAAAATCGAAAAGTTTATACATATAATACATATAGACAATGGGGCACAAACGCTAAAACTCACCCATTTTATTCTAATATTTTTTGATATTGTTAATAAATAATATTAGTTATAAAACAAGTTTAAAAGTGAGTTTGGTCAATTTGGAGTTTTCTATAAATAGTTATGAACATAGGAAGTTGGCATTTACGACTTTTTCGGTTCATTGTAATATTTTACTTTTATGTTGAATAAATTTTTTTGACATTTTTATAAAATAATATATATATTTATAAATAACTTTTGTGAAGAAAAGATTTTAATTTAAAATTTTCTTGATTATAAATAAAATAAATGAAATATTTACAATGTGAAAAATGAGTTATGTATAATTAATGGTCTAAGTTTTCTGACAATTTTTATATATTAAGAACCTTATCTCCCCCTACTTATTTATTTTGTCGACCACGATAATATTGACCTGGTCTCGAGGTTAGGATCAGTCCGTATATATTTTATATACATCATTCTTTTTCTATTATTTTTCATTTTTCTCTTTATTATTTTATTTTGAATAAAATAAGTGTTAAATATAAAATGTTAATAAATGTTGTTAGAATATTAATGGGAATTAGTGAGTATTTACATGTATTTTACCAAGGATTTTAGCCTAAATAAAAGAATAAAGGTGATGAATCTTGGATTCATCATTCCCCTATACTTTACCTTCTCTAGTCCCTTAGCAAATACTTATTCTATAAATAAGTGCAAGCAAAAAGAAAAATAATAAGGAAACATAAAATAACTTAGAACATGCTTGTTTCTTTAAACCGAATCTCACTTCATCCAAAATTTAGAACTTGGAGTAGGCCTTTGGATTATTAGTGTGTTCGGACTCTATTAGAATTAGGATTTAAGCCTCGACAACCCTCAAGTTCTACAAATCCTTATCTAGGTTCTTCTCAACAGCCAGCTCAGATCCACCCATTCATCACGTAAACTTTTCAACTTTGAAAGCAATTTGTACTGTGTGTGAAAGGTTTTAGCTCTTCCTGCTTAAAGAAGCGAAGAAACCATCCATCCCAGTAATACACTCCCATTGGCTCTCATCCAGCTACTCGATCCTCGAGGAGGGGGTATTCCCTTCTAAGGTCAGTTCATGTTGTGTCTACAATCGAGTAGAGAGATAAGTAACAAGAATTGGAAGAGAACTGGAGTGTGATCAGTGTAATCACATCTCCTTGTGAAGCCTAGCCAGTTTAGCCAAGTCTCCACTAAGATAATGCTGGCTTTTCTGAAGCTTGGACCATTGTGGTCGTATTTGTAGTTGGTGTATTTGGCTTCTTTTTGGTAGAAATGATTGTTGCACTGCATAAATATTTTATGCCCCAGTAGATATAACATCTTTTCTTTCCGTCTATTTTTTGGGGCCTTGGAAAAAATTATGCCAGCCGATCCTTTCCTCATCCGAAGCTTTATTTCAACCACAATCTCTCCCGTCTTTAGACGTCAGTGCCACTAGACAAGGATGGAAATGTACCACCGAAATGGATTGCCCTTCGCAACCCCATGCAAGTTGAGCTAAATGTAGAGTGCATGAGTTCAAAATTCATTCAAATGGAGAAGAGTTACACGGATGAACAAGGTGTCCTACCTAGACAAATTCAAGTTGAATTCCGAACATAGTCTCATGGAACCCAAAGAATTAAGTCTAAAAGATATGAAGAGTCTTAATTCTAGTTCCTAGTAAAGTCCCTTTAGAATTAAGTTGATTAAGGACTAAACCAAGCTCCATCTCTCAGACTTAGATCCATTCGGTCCAAGAATCAAACTTGTTCTGAAAAATACGAATGAATGCAACAATTTTATTATGAAGTAGATTTTTTAGCTTAAACTTTTAAATGATTTTTAAAGAATTTTGCAATTTTTTATTGAGTTTACAACTTTTAAATTTTTTGGAGTATTTTTTGAAAGAGTTAGTTGATTAATTCGATTTACACAAATTTTACAAGAATTATGTACATTTTACAAAAGATTTTATACATCTATTATATATATATATGAGATTATACAGATTTTATACAATATTTTTTACAAGAATTTTACTAGTTTTAAATAATTAATGATTTTATCTAAGAATTTTACAACCTATTTAATATACAAATTTTAGGATAATTTTTATTAAGCCATATTTACGGTTTTCTTTCGGCATTTAGAAACCCAAAATATACACCCATACTTTTAGAGAGCCATATTATTAAAAATATAAAATACAATAAAGTACGACTTTTGGCTTAAAGTATATATAGATATATATACAACACCCCCCCATACTTAGCGTGAACTATGTCCTCGTAGTGACCAAAAAAGGGGCAAAGGAAGACATAACTCAGGCTAAGTATAGGTTGGTGAAAAGAATTCTATACCAAAATGACTAAAAAAGAACAACAAATAAAAGAATAGAAGTTAATCATCCCCTCTATACTTAGGGCTAAGTAATCCTATGGATAGCAGACTCACAACCGGAGATGATCGAGGTCAAGAGAAATGTACACAATCAACGACTCAACTTTTTTCCCATATGCTTAAGATAAAATATCCCTAAGTATAGAGAAGAATATCAACAGTTGAGGGACAAGTGAGAGAGCAGACGATACAAAAACTGAAAGTAATCAAAAGTGACATGAGCAATATTACCGCCGCCCCCATACTTAGGGTAAAACACACCCTAAGTATAGGCAACAATAGGGATAATAGAATAGAACGATGTGATCAACACTGTTTCTACACCCCTCTATACTTAGGATAAAGTACATCCTAAGTATAGAAAAAATACTAAGTGAAATCTAGGGGTGTAAGACAAACGGAAGAAAGAAAGAATAAAATCAAAAAAATATATACAAAGTGATATTAAAAATCAGGTATGAGCTGTAGAATGCAAAGAGTGAAGAATACATCACATACATAGAATGAGGGCAACCTCAATGGTCAGCGGTTCATGATCAAGGAAAGGTTTCAAACGTTGACCACTAATCAAAAGGTGGAATCAGAAGACAACTCAGATATATCAATGCTATCGTTGTCGTACTCCTTTCGCACAAGATATGGGCCTTTCCATTTACTCTAAAGTTTCCCTGGAAATAGCTTCAGTCTCGCATCGAAGAGCCAAACTTTTTGATTGAGCTCAAACTGCTTGTGGTTGATATGAGCATCATGTCACTCTTTCATCCACTTTTTATAGTGTAGGTTACTTGTGAAGGCTTCATCTCGTAATTCCTCCAGGGTTGCCAATTCGATTTGCCTCTAATTTCATGCATCATCTAGTCCAAAAATCACCTCTTTCAATGCCCACCATGAACTATGCTTGATCTCAACAAGTAAGTGGCATGTCTTCCCATAAACAAGTTGAAAGGGAGATGTACCCAATGGAGTTTTGAAGGATGTTCTATAGGCCCAAAGATCCGAGTCCAAAAGCTAAGACCAATCCTATCGGTCGGAGCAAACAACCTTTTGCAAGATTGTCTTGACTTCCTTATTTGAGACTTCGGCTAGACCATTCGTCTAGGATGACACGGAGTAGCAACCGATGGTCTATGTAGAACTCATTAGCAAGTGTTCTTACCTTGTCGTTGATGAGGTGGCTACCCCCATCTAATATTAGAATTCAATGGACCTCGAACGACGAAATAATATACTTTCTCAGGAACATACAGATCGTGTTTGCATCAGCAACTCGGGAAGGAATAGCCTCGACCCAACGACTCACATAATCTAAAGCCAGAAGTATATACTCAAATCCCTGACTTTTAGGGAACGAACCTATAAAGTTGATACCTCATGCATTAAAGACTTCATAAAAGTGAATCGGCTCCATCGACATCATATCTTTATGTCCATAAGTGCCCATCCTCTAACAGTTAGTACATCTCTTTACGAATGCATGACCATCCACAATGAACGTAGGCCACCAATGACCGGATTGAAGCACCTTCTGTGATGTCCTCTTCCATGAATGGTGTCCCCCAGCTTCTAATCTATGACCATACATGAGGACACTATGGTATTCCTCTTGTGGAATACACCGATGCTAGACAGAATCTGCTCCTTCGTGATAAAGGATCAGATCTTCCCAATGGTAAGACTTGACTTTCAAGAGAAAAGTCTCAAGTCTTTACCTGGACCAATCTTGTGGGACTTTGTTAGCAACAAGAAAGTTCACAATGTCGGCATACCATGGGAGTGAGGTGACATCAAGAATCACCTCGTCGGGAAAGGTCTCGGTGATTGGTGTATCAAACTCAGAAGTCTCAGGTAACTCTAACTGGGAGAGGTGATCTGCCACCATATTCTTGACTCCAAGATTATCCTTGATTTTAATATCGGACTCCTAGAGCAGAAGGATCCATATGGTCAAACATGGCTTGGAATCCTTCTTGTCCATTAAGTACCTGATGGTGGTATGGTCAGTAAAAATGGCTACTTTTGATTTTAATATGTGGAACCTAAATTCATCTAGGGAAAATACTACGGCTAGTATTTCTTTCTCTATGACAGTATAATTCCGTTGGGCGGAATCCGAAGTCTTGTTAGCGTAGTGTATGGTGTATGTAAGGTCATCCCTCCTCTATCCTAAAACATCCCCAACAGCAAAATCAAAGGCATCCGTCATGATCTCGAATAGGAGAGACCAATTGAGTGGCTACAATATAGGAGCCTCTACAACCATTTTCTTGAGATTTTCGAAAGCCAAAAGACACTTATCATTGATATAAACTCGATGTCTTTCGCTAGAAGATCAGATAACGGTCGAGAAATTTTGATGAAGTCTTGAATAAAATGTCGGTAGAAACCGACATGCCCAAGAAAAGATCGTAACTGCTTCAAATTGGAAGGCGGATTGAGCATCTTTATGATATCTAACTTGGTCGGATCCACCTCTATGTCCCTGTTGCAGATGATGTGACCAAGGACCATCCCATGAGTCATCATAAAATGACTCTTATCCGAAGAAAGAACTATGTTAACCTCAGTGCACCTCTGAAGCATGCGGTCTAGGCTAGAAAGACATGAGTCAAAATCATCGTCGTAGATCGAAAAATCATCCATGAAGACCTCCAAAAATTCTCCCATCATTTCTGCAAAAATCGAAAGTATGCACCTCTGAAATGTAGCTGGAGCATTGCATAATCCAAATGGCATCCATTTGAAAGCATACATTTCGAACGGATAGGTGAAAGTCGTCTTTTCTTGGTCTTCAGGTGTGAGGTCCACCTAGTTATATCCCGAGTACCCATCAAGAAAGCAATAATGGCTCTTCCCTGCTAACCTCTTCATGAACTGATCAATGAATGGTATCGTGGAGTAATCCTTCTTGGTCTCCTGGTTCAATAGTCTGTAGTTCACACAAACTCGCCAAGAAGTCAATACTCGAGTAGTGATCTCCTCTTCTTCCTCATTTATCATTGTAGTGATACATGTCTTCTTGGGTACCACATGTAATGGACTAACCCATTTAGAGACGGAGATGTGATAGATAAATCGACACTCCACAACTTGGATATTTCCTTCATAACCACCTCTCGAAGATTTGGGTTTAGCCTACGCTGAAACTCACGAGATGGTTTGGCGTCATCCTCGAGAAAGATGTGGTGGGAGCACAGAGCTGGACTAATCCCATGGAGATCAGCTACTGACCACCCAATTGCCTTGTGATTCTTTTCAAGAATCTCCATCTGACGGGATTATTGATCTTCGATTAGATCGGACATGATGATGACTGGAAACATTTTAGGCTCTCTAGCAAGGAATCGGTACTTCATGCTCTGAGGCAATGGTTTTAGTTCAGGGGGAGAAGGAACATGGAGAGTTGGTATGACTAGAGCATGGGTATAATGTACCTTAATTTATTTTATTTAATATATGATTTATTATATGTATATTCTTTATTGATATTCTACTTTTAAATTAAATTAAAATAATTTAAATATTAATTTATTAATTCATTATGTATTTCTAATTATTATTTAAGTATTCATTAAGTTGTTTAATCATTTCAATAATTATATATATTTAATTACTTATTTAATTACTAATTATTTATTTAATTACGTAATTAGCTATTTAGTTATTTCCTAAATTAATCTAACTATTAAATTATTAAATTATTTAATTTTTTATTTAATTTTTATTTTTTCCTCTCATATTCTCTCCACCTTTCCCCTTTAATTCCCCTTCTTCCTCCTCGCTTCCTCCTTCTTTCTCTTTCTTACACCTGTCGCCTTCTTCCTCCTCTCCTCATCATCAATCACATCAACAGCCGACCGTTGGCCGGTCGTTCTCCCAACAACCCCGATCCCCTCCTCCGATGGCCAGTGACGGGAACCCTTTCTTGGGCTCCACGCCTCCTCCCTCTATTTAAGCACTCACCCCCTTGTGCCAAACCGTATCCGCCACTTTCCCACTCCATTTCCAGAGCTCTGTTGTTTCAAGATAAAGTCGGTGATATAGGTTCTCGTTCCCTTCGTCGAGTGAGGAGGAGGAACGATCGAGATCGCCACCGCAGCAAAGCTCTACTTTGCCATGAGCTAGGCCCTTGCGAGCTCCGCCGTCGCGTTGAGGCAACAATCCAGGAGCTCTGTGAGCTCCGTTCCCAAGCAAATCCTTCACAGTATATCATTCCAAGTAGGTCTCCAATCTTATTCTCCTTCCATTTTTGATTTCGATCTTCTCTTCTCAACCCCTCTGTTATCTTCTCTCGATCAATCCTATCCCTCTTTTATTCCTATTCAATTTTAGTCAAATTCCTACCAATTCTATCACAATCCATCGCATTTTTGAGCCCTTGCATTCCTCCATTACCGATCACGCACGATCGAAGCCTGAGCACCAATATACCATCATTGTACGTGCTTCCCATTTACCATTCTCCGCTGACATTAGTCCGAGCTCGTGCTCGAGTCAATTGACTTATTTGCAGGACCTCCTAAAGATCAGATCCAGTAACGGAGATATGACATGCCCTCCTTGAATCGCTGCCTTGAAGACACCGCATACAACTGAACTTCCTCAAGAACCACAATGAGAACCTTATGCGTGAAGAACCGAGGTGAAGCTTCGTCTGGAATCGCACATGAATCTTCTCCCTCGATCCTCGACTGGCGACGAACTTGAAGTAACCTCACCGTGATCTGCATCACGTAAGGGAGCATCTGCAGTTCGAGTGCCTTAAACCACAGGAGTCAAAAACATTTTGGGAAGAATGGAGATACTTCTAGATCCAATTGCAACCTTATGATTAAGGGCTCAGATCGAACACACATTATTTCGCCATGCGTTGGCATCAACTCTATAGAATCAATTGTGGATCGAACGGATGACAATGTGCCACGTGTTGACACCAGAAGTGCTTCATCGACCACCGTTTAAGTCGTCGCTCAAGTGAGGCATGCGCACCTCACGTGAGGGTCTAGATATTTTGGGTTGTTTTGCATATATACCCCCTAAACTACTTGATTTTCCGAACATGACCTTAGTCACGTAGAAATCACGCACGTCCTGGGCTTTTTGCACAATCAGTCCCTTATAGTTCTGCATATTTGCATGTCGCCCCCATAGTTTCTAGTTTATTGCTATTATACCCTTATAAACTGCATATCATATAATACATAGTAAATTCATATTAAATAAAATATAAACAATAAAAATCAAATAAAAATACGAATAAATACTTAATTACCCTATATACAGTACTATAATAGTTTTGAAAAATAAAAAGATTTTCTATTTTTAATAAATCATCAAAACACCAAAAAATATAAAACCTTAAAAACACATAAAAAGGTAAAAACTCCTTAAAAACCTACAAAAATCACCTTTAGTATATTTCACTATATTTTTCACATAAAATAAAAACAAATAAAAAAATCAAATAGTAAAACTAATAAGGAATATAAAATACATTAAAACTTTGAAAAATCATAACTAATTCATATAGAAATCGCAAAAATATGCACAAAATATCATTTTAAAGGTATCTTCGCATACTTTCTAATAAAAATAAAAATAAGAATATCTTCTTACTTTTAATATTTTTAAAATCAAAAGTAGAAATCTGTTTTCAATAAAAAAATATCATTTTCAACATTAAAAACTAAATAAAAATAATAAATCGTTTTTTAAAATTAAATAAAAATCATAAAATACTTAAAAATTCTTAGAAATTACAAAACTAAAACCAAAATATAAAATTACAAAATCTATACCTATATTCTTACATAGGTATAATAAAACCAAGAAAAAATATAAATTCATAAAAAAATATAATAAAATTTAGAAAAATTACCTAAAAATAAAAAAAATTAGGAAACCAATAAAACCTTAGTTTTCTATAGTTTTACCCTAGTTTCTAAACAGTTTTCCTCCCTGTGTTCGAAACTCTCGTACTTGACACTATACATATATAACTTTAGGAGTATAAATAAAACAAAATTAAATTTTCTGCTAAAATTCGACTGATCATTACATCGATCGTTGTCTACTCTTAGATGACTTGGTCAGTCGAGTTTTTCAGATGACGCTGTTGCCGGGGAGGCAGTGCTAGGGTAGACCGTAGAGAACTGAGGTTTAGGGTTTTCTCATTTTTCCTTTTTCATCATCTAACTTTTATTGAATTTTTTTACTTCACGGTTTTTTATTTCTGATTTATGCAGCACAGGTTTCGAGCCGTACAGTTTAGAACTAGAAAGTCAACTCGATTTTATTTTTTGTGTTAACCTTTGTAAAAAGATTAAGGGAACTTGCTCGTTTTTCTGTTTTGTAGAAGGGGCCCCGTAAGGGCATCCCGACATGTACCTCCCTCTCTTCTTCTTAGGTCTGTTTCACCGAGTGTCATGCACTTGGGAGAATAGGGCACCCACCGCGGCTTTTTCGCATCGTGATTTCTTGACTTTTTCTGTGATTTTTCCAAGGTTAGGTGTGCTTGTCTAGGTTTTTCGATTTTTCTTTGTATGCACCTCCATAGTTAGCATTAGGACACACAACATTGTTGTATACTTATTCACCTAGGTCAAAAATAAGAAACAAAAATCATTATATGTTTTCTTGAAAAGACTCAAAAAAGGTGATAACCCGAAAATAAAACAGGGACTGCTAATATATCTGACTTAAAAATAAACGTAATAGACTTTACATCTTTTGGGGAGCGATCTCCAGCGAATGTCTGACAGGTACTTTCTAAATCTATGAGTGAGGGACGACCCATAAGGTTAGAACCTGAGCTCAGATTTTTTGGAAGACTACTGATATGACAGTTGGTTGCTCTACTCTTGAGTGAAGACTCTCGGGTAGCAGGAAACGGCCCGGGTTTCCTTAGCAGAGTGGGAGGTTTAGAGAACACTGCATAAGGCCCCATCCTCAAGCAAATGGGTAGCCGGAAATGGCCTGTTACTTACTCCCATATTGGTTGAAAGTAGGTGATTAGTTGTTCGGACTCAAGAGAGTCTTTTGGGAAGTTCATGCACCTATCAGCTCACGTTATTTGTGAAAAGACTTACTTTGCCAACAAACCATAAAACTGAAAAGATTAACGATCAGACTTTTACAGTCATGATCGGATTGAATTGGTGAATTCAGGGTTTGCTTTGTGTATTGATTTCGGGGTGTGAGTCCTATCTATCAGATCTTTATCATCCAATCATCTGTCTTATCGAGATGATGGGTTGGCAACTGCTTCGATCTACTCTGACCGATATGTTCTCTCGAGTACCTACCCATCCATCTAGATCGGTTCGGGATGTCCCTCTTCCCAAATCAAAGTTCCACCGCATTTCCTCTTCCAGGCGCGACTCTAACTCTAGAAGCTCTTCTCCCACTCCATTTTCTTCTCAATCTTTATCATCAACCCCTCAACTCGAGAGAACCCTCTTCTACAACCGCATTTGCAATTGACCTGGCCGAACCTGATCTAGACTCTTTCTCCTTTCCAGAAGACATGGCTGGCAAAGAACCGTAGCAGTCGCAGACTACTTCGGTAGTAATAGATCAGGTCACAATCAATAGTGGTCTCTTAGTGTCCCTTGAGTCAATGCAAAATAAGATAAGAGAACAGTGGAGACTAATGAAAGGCGTCCTGACAGAGCTGACGCGACTGAGAGACCAGATAGAGACTCCTGATGCTGAAATCCAGGAGCTGAGGCTGGTGGACAGAATTGAGTAGAGACACCTCTACCTGATCCGAACCGCACGATGGAGTAGCTCTACAACCCTAGAGAAACGACTACACATCAGTGGATTTATTTTCCTGCCGTCCCCGACAATTTTGATCTCTGACAATGGACCATTCAGTTGCTGCCCAAGTTTCATGAGCTATCTACGGAGGATCGCATCTGCACCTACAGGAGTTCAAGATTATCTGTAGTACGACACGGTTTGCATGTATATGAGGACACGATCAAATAGATCGCCTTTCCATTCTCCCTCAGGGATAGAGCAGCCTACTAGCTGAAGCATTTAGGGAGATATGTTTCGACGTACGAGCAGTTGAGAACAGAATACCTGAATAAGTACTACCCACTCGGTCGCACGAATGTTGCAAGAGCCATGATTCGTAACTTCACCACGATCAGGAACAAGAAGTTCCACGAGGCATGGGACAGATTCAGAGAGCTCATAGATAGATGCCCACACCATGAGATCTCGAAACCGAACCTAATTTAGAGATTCTTTTGTGGGCTGACACCCGAGTTGCAGGGGTTAGTGACTGTTTCCTGAGGTGGTTCGTATTTTTTGAAGCATGAAGACCAAGTCTGGGCCATCTACGAGGAGATGGCTGAGAATTACACCACAATGTCCTAGACCAGGTTTTACACTCAGACAGAGACACCTACCTATCACAGGCATTCCCACATGGCAACCAGGGATCCATCGCAATCATCTTGGTTTCCATTGGTCTTCAGGAGGTGCCCATTCCCAGCAGCCATCACAGGCACAGATGGGGTAGAGCTGCGAACAACAGAAGCATTCCGATCCTTGCCCGTACCATCCATCTCAGTGGAGACCAAATGCATATCCATCGCAACATCAGTAGTCTTGCCCTCCACAGCAGCAGACTGCTCCGCAGCAGCCTCAGTATTACTGAGGCGACTCATCAGGGTCTCATGGTCCCTTCCATGATGACCCCACTCTAGAGTATCTCGCTAGTTTGATAGCCGACCAATAAGTCGTATTTCGGCGAGAAATGGATGAGTTCAAAACCATGTTACTGATCTAGTCAAAGGGAATTCTGCTATTCTTGCTTAGATAGAGCCAAACCCGAACAGTTTAAAGAGGAAGTTAGAGCAGGTACACTTAACAGAACCCACCCTCCAACCACAGGTATTTTCAAATGATTCTCTTTACTATGATGAAGCTAATTTTTTTTCTTAGGAGCGGTAGGATACCACAGGTAGAGATTTAACTAGGCTTGAGGAAGTAACACCTGATGATACAAATGATCCCGTTGAGCCTGATGATTGCAGTGCTGATGCCGCCTATCCCTTTGAGGATGCTGATGGTGGTGCTGATGCCACCGGAACCAAAGAGAAGTAGCCAGAGTCCGATGTCGCTGCAAATGCTTTACCTTTCTTTTTGTACAGTGATGATGATAGAAAAACACAAAAAATATACAAAAAAGAAAATCCAAAAAGAGAAATAAAGATAAGACAGTTGATCATTTTAGATCTCATGATTCTTCTTCTAATGAATTACAAAGGGTAAGTTCCCATTTTACAAGAAATATCTTCTTCTTTGTTCTTCTCATCCCCCTATTGTACAGACTAATAAGGAGGATGTAAAGATACCTTTTCCCCAAGAATTCCGTTGGAAAAAGGAGATAAAAAAGAAAATACCGAAAAGATTCAGATGAATGATCTGACAAAAGAGATGCTAGACAAGATCGCTATTCAGCTTACTCTTTCGGAAGCCTTGGCACACATCCCTCTTATGCAGAAAGGTCTCAAAGAGCGTACCACAGTCTGTAGAAAGAAGAGGCAGCGCAATCACTGCTCATAAATCCATGTGTTGACCAAGGATACATGCCAGCTATCTAGAACCGTCTCCCAGCCAAGAGATCAGACACGGGAGCATCGTATGTCAGATGTGAGATTCTTGATCAGACTTTTGATCGTACTCTTTTAGATTGCGGATCGTCAATTAATCTCCTTCCTTCTTCCTTACTCTACAAGTTCGAATTCGGACCTCTTCGACCAAGAAGGACGGTCTTGTAGTTTGTTGATAGATCGGTCAAGAGGCCTAAGGGATTAATTGAGGACATTATCGTCACCATTCAGGGTTTGAAATTCCCCATGGACTTCGTTATGTTGGACATGACGGTCCCTGAATGTGTGATCGATACCTCGATCATAATGGAACGACCTTTTTTGGTGACAGCTAAGGACGTTTCCTACTATGGTACTGGGAAGGTGTGCTTTAGCATCCAGGGTGAGAGTATACATTTAGAGTGATCCAAGACATCAAAGCTAGATCAGAAGAGTCAGAGCGAGCATCTGACGACAAGCCCGATAGTCATCAAGACTATGATTTTGTACATACTGACGATGAGGTAGTTTGGGCCGAACCAAGCACACAATCTTTCATCACATCTTCAGCAGGATCTGAGATTCAGATATTAGATGATGGGAGATTGGAGAGCGCAGTCTTAGAGCTAATTAGTGACAAGGGTGATGGAGACGATTTTGGTACTTTTCAGATCATTGTGAAAATTTTAATCCCTTCAAGTTCGAAGTGAATGATTAGATCTGTCAGTCACTTATAGATCAGTAAGATTTAGAAGATGCTGATCGGCAGTGCTTCACTGAGTTCCTTTTACTTTAGACTTTATCGGAAGAGCCTACAGCCAGCCTGGAGACCGAGCCAGTTCAGAATATCCAGATATTAGATGAGCAGCCTCTAGATCATGCTGAGTTAGAGTAGGATGAGATTAAGCATACCGACCTAGTAGCCTATACCATGTTCCTAGCCAGACCAGTGATGAATCTGTGATTCATCACTTCAAAAGTCAAAAATAGAGCCTTGTTCCCGAGAAAATAGAGGCATATTTCCTTTTATATTGCATAAATAGCACTCATGCATGCAGTCATAAATCATACATTTTAGCAGCTCATTTGCATTTAAATAAGAAGCCAAAATCCCTTGTAAAATACCCAATCCCTAAAATAACCTCTTCTCTATAAATATATACTCCTTAGTTGATAATATAGGGAAGAATGCCAAAATCCCCCTTGTAAATTAGTCAATAAAGCCCTAGGCCCTTGGTACACTAAAATACACACTCCGAATAAGGTCTACTTACTCTTAGAATACTACACATTAAAAGACCTTTAAAATGAGACTAATTTCATTGAATTTGGAGCTTGTATGAGAAAGATGGGTTTTTGGGCCACTTTGTATACTATATATGTATCCTTGTATTTATATATCATATTTGACCTCATCTCCGTCTTTGGTCAACATGAAACTTGTAGATCTCATCGAGATCTACAACTTTCATGTTTTGAGTTTTTCCAAATTCGGCCCCCTCTTCCCTCTACATGCGTCTTTTCCTCCAGCCACTCATAGCAGGCCACGTGGCGCCCTCTGGTTGCACCACGCCGCCCGCTTCCCCTCGCCTCATCCGCCTCATCTTCCAATCATTGGATCCTCTTCCAGATCCAACGGCCCAGCGCTGCCCACGCGCGCCTAAAGCTTGGACCATCAGATCATCTCCGGCCTTCATCCACGCCGCACGTTCGCGCTCTCACCAGAACACGCCACGTGGCGCTTTAAAGACCGCTGGATCGCATCCATGATCCTCTGATCTCAGTCGTCTCCCCTTCCAGCGAGTCTTGGCCCTTCGATCAGCTCCATCTCCTCATCCAGGCCACCCGCTCGCGCTTCGCCCGTAGCTCGCCACATGGCGCCACCACAGCCCATCATCACCGAGCCCCCGATCTCATCCAACCCGCCTGCCACGCTTTGATCTCCACCGTTGGATCACAAGATCCAACGGTGGAGACCTCGTCTCCTACCTCCGGGCGCCCCTCTCTCCCACGTCCCTTGCCTTGCGGGAGGGGCGCCCCCTTTCTATTTTCGGCTGCACGTCAGCCACCCTCTCCCACCGCTGACAACCCCACGATGAACCCCACTCATCCCTCTCCCTCGCCAGCTCCCTCACGCTCCACCACCTCCACCATAGAAGCTCCACGTCGCCCTCGAAACTCGCCTCGTCGCCAACACTGCCACCAACTTCACCTTATAAATACGCCACCTCCGGCCGACTTCACACCCATCCGCCACTCCAGAGAGCGTCCCTGAGCTCCGACCTACCAATTGGTGACAGCGATTAGTTAAATCGTTGAGCGAAGAAGGGGTGTCATCTCCGTCGAGATCCACGGCCGCCACCGCCGTGCAGCAGCCTCCATCCGCGAGCTGTGTGAGCTCAGGCCACCTACCGACCTTCGAGCGACGACCTGGAGCTCAAACCTGAGCTCCATTCCCCAGGTAGATTCCTCCACTTCCCTCTGATCGTCTTCTTATTTTCTTCTTCGATTTCTTGGATTTAATTCACCCTCCATCGTTGTTTTCTCGCTCCACCTTCATCCCTCCGAGCTCCACGACGGAGCTCCGGTCCTCGCGCTATCATTATCTTCGTCCATCATCGTACCCCACCTCGCTCGACGCCAACTCCGCCACCTGGGCGGAGCCCGATCACCGGATCCATCTCACTCCACCTTAGGCCTCACATTTCACCTTGCACGAATCCACGAGCACGCGCACGCTTCGGCTATCTCCTCTAACCCCTCGTATCCGACTGCAACGAATCACCTCAATTAATTTGGACATCAATTTGACCGAATTAACATAGGACGCGGGACGGTTGTCAAAATGGCGCCGTTGCCGGGGAGGCACGGCTTAGGTTAAATTTTAGCAATTTTTTGAGTGTTTGATTTTCCTTCCTCGGGTAGTCTGACCCCCGGTTTTCTTGTAATTATTTTCTCGCATTTATTTTTGCATTATTTTATTTTTGTGTAACTCTCTGACCTCCATTTATTTTTTTTTGCGAGGACCACGAGGAGTCGGCGACGCTTCGAGGACTTAGCATTTAAATTTTTGAGTGAAAGAGAGGCTTTGTAATTACATTTTATTTTATTTCTTTTTCTTTCGCATCATTTCCAGCGGTTCCCGTTTGGGATCTCGCGCGTGTAAAGATAGTGAAATTGTGTCCCGTGTGCTGTGTGGGTGAATTGTAACTTAGCTTGCACTAGCGGTTCCTCGAGCCACTCTAGGACTTGTTTGTGCTCGTAATCAATAGGACCACACAATACACTTAAAAGACGCACCTAGACCGCAGTACTTAGTCAAAATTAAACTGTTCTTCACGCTAATAGAACTGCCTGTCTAGGGGCGGCTTTTCATCGCTTGCATTTGCATGTAGAGTAAAGTTTTCAATTCTGTTTTGCATCCTGCATAAAAAAGCGAAGGGATCACTGTAAGTATTCTCTACTCAGCATCCGCATCATCGATTTTTCGTGCATCGGCTTTTCTCGATTTCCCCCTCCTATTTTCTCACTTAAATTAAACAGGAAATTGGGACTGTCTGATAGGCGTGCTTTGTGGTGGACTAATTAAAGTGATAACTTAACTTTAAAATCGGGACTGCTAACAGTATTGACCAAAAAAAAGAATAAAATTTGAAAATTATTTGCGGGAGATTAATCCCCGACCTTGTTTTCAGGCTGAGTGAGGGTACCTGAGTGTGTGTGAACACCCTAAGGTAGAGCCCAAATCCCCGTCTTCCATATCACGTTCTAACTGATCCTAGCAAATATCACAAGCCGGATAATTTCAGATTCTTTGACTAGTACCAAGTAGCCTCCGCCTGTCCCAGGTAGATAGGGGCGAAATTGCGGTACTTCGCAACAAGCTGCCAGTAACCCCCCGGGGTGAAGTTCCGGCCTTGTCAGCCTCCGCCTGCTTGCAGGTAGATAGGGGCATGGTCACTGAATCCATCGGCTTGGGATAGGAGCGAAGAAAGGAAGGAGCGGCGGTATCTTAGGCGACAGGATAAACAGGGAAGACACATCCGGCTCTGAGCCGACTTCCCTTTAGGCCGCGTAATCCTTGCTAATTTGCTTGAATATCACACTTAAAAACTACAAGATTAAGTGGACTCGACTTCGAGTCCTTCACTGTGTTGAGTGTGAAACCAGGGTCTTGGATTGTTCTTTTTGCTTGCTTCAGGTAGGAGTAAAATCCTATCTTCTTCTCATCAAGATGAGTGACTGGGGAGATCTCGACGCGCTATTCACTGATCTCTCTATGAGTCCCCCAAGTAACTCGTCTTTCTCGGTCCGAGCGCACCTTGGACCACCCAGGACTCATGACCCTCTTGAGTCCTGGTTCCCTCATGCTCAGGTGGTTACTCTCAAACCAACCCTTTTATCTCCTCCGAGATTACCGAGGAAGACCATCGCCTCGGTAATCCCTTCCTTGATTCGCCCTCTAACACCGATCTTATTTTCCAATCCCCAGAACTGGAGGGCGAGATGCCGCCAAGGATGCCACCCGATGAGGACCAGATGCGACAGATTCTTAGACGCCTCGCCGAAGCCGAACAGAAAAATGCAGATCTCACGGCGCGGATGGGACAGATCATAGTAGCTGAAGGGATCGACTGACCAATGGTCGATACCTACAACCCGGCGGAGAACGAGATCCAAAACTGGTTAGCACCTGCAGTTCCCGACCAGGCATTCGAACTGAAGCCCCACTTCCTCAGTCTGCTTCCGAAGTTCAACGGAAACCTCAGTGAAGAACCATACACCTTCCTCCGTGACTTCGAACTAGTGTGCAACAATCTTAGCCATCCCAATGTTGGCCAAGATTATATTCGGCTGAAGGCCACCCCGTTTGCCTTAGGAGATAAGGCTGCTCATTGGTTGAAAAACTTAGGGGTGGTATGTACTACCTGGATACAGTTCAAGGATCTTTTCTTGAAGAAGTTCTACCCTCTCAGTAGAACCAATCAGATGAGAACGAAGATAGCCAGCTTTGCCCAAGGACCCAGTGAACCTTTCCATGAAGCTTGGGACAGGTTCAATGACTTAGTGCAGAAATGCCCATGCCATGGCATTTCGAAGGCGATCTTAGTCCAGACCTTGTTCTGTGGTCTAACCCCGGAGATGCAGGGGTTAGTCAGCGCCGCCTGTGGAGGAAG
Source organism: Ottelia alismoides (assembly GCA_037367405.1). Classification (NCBI taxonomy): domain Eukaryota; kingdom Viridiplantae; phylum Streptophyta; class Magnoliopsida; order Alismatales; family Hydrocharitaceae; genus Ottelia; species Ottelia alismoides. The sequence goes on from JAZKJV010003768.1 coordinate 999,059, forward strand.
CTATCTGAACAAGAACGAGCACGCTGTATGGAAGATCCTAGAACAGATGGCAGAAACCGGCAAGTCACAGGACACAAGGGCCTATCAGTTGTCTCCCTCAATCTTATCCAATGAGACAACTAGAAGGACTGTTGCAGATCTGACTGAGGACCTCATCCCCAGCATGGGGATGATAGCCGACAAGCTTACCATGGTCGAGCAGATCCACAAGAGAGTCGCGGAGATGGAATCTCTTTCGAGCCTTCCGAAGAAAGTGGAGGAACTCTCTGAAAAGGTAGCTAAGATCAAGCTACCTACCCCTTCTGCACCACCTGTACCTGTACACCGAGTCCATCTTGTACAGGAACAGGCACCGGGGTCTCAGAGCAGCTGGGATCAGACCTACACCCAGCAGAACCATCATGCACCCCCACAAGTGGAAACGGAATACGAGGAGCCTCCGCCTGTGTACGAGATCAACGGGCTCTGGTATAGCCGCGACCCGGTAGTCCGGCAGATCGAGATGGGGAAGGATTAGGCACACCGCCCATCCCCAGCCTACCAAGAGACCAGGCCCGTCACCATCCCGCGCTTCCAGTCCAGGCCAGAACAGGGGTACCAGCCGCAGCAGCGCACCTACCAGCAGGGGCCAGCACCGTCCCATCAGCAGCAGTATCGACACGGCCAACAGGGTCAGTACAGGACCGCATCCACTCAGCAGCCATCCCAGCCCACCGAATTGGAGTCCCTCACCTTGGCGATCCAGACCCTGTCTGATAGGGTCCAACAGATGCAGAATGACTACCTGGACATGAGGACCGACATCAATCGGGTCTCTCGTGCCCAGGACCAACAAATGGCGCCAAGGACCCCACTTCCCGCACAGGTTCAGGCCAACCCGAACAGCGTACACCAGGGCCAGAACCGACCTCGAGATCAGGTATATTATTCAGATAATTACTTATCTGAACATGAGATCCTTTCGTACGATAATGTCAATCATATGTCCCTCAGGAGAGGAAGGACCGTGACCATACCTGATCGGGCACGGGCGCAGAAGGAAGGAGCCTCCGAGAATCTAGTGACGAGCCCGGAAAAGCCGCGATAAGAAGTTGGTTTTAATGGTCGATCGTGAAAATAAATATGTCGTTCGTTGTAGGCGGCGATTCGGACACAGTCAAGAAATAACCACAAAATGATGATTCAATTTTACTCTCGTGGTTTATGTTTATTTTACTTGGGCAAGTCCCAAGGTCGATCACAAGGAGGCAAAGGAACAACCTAGATTAATGTCTATCCAATTTTTAGTTCAGTTTTCAAGGCGGTATTTTTTTTGGAATTTTTCAATGCAATATGAGATGCAAAATGCAAATTCGGCCTATTTTAGGGACTAAAATGTAAAATACGTCAAACGGTGTCTGAAAATTACGAAACTTGGCCGAGATGTAAAAAATGATGAAATAAGTGCACTGTAATATTTTTGGAATTTTTAGATGCAATATGAATTTTTTATGAATTGTTGAATGCAAACAAATTAATTTTCAATATCTAATTTTAATAAATATTAAACCTACGTTTTTTCGAGAACTAAAAATATCTAAGGTCTATCACTAGGTGATGGATCCCAGAAAAATCCTAGATCACAAAAATGTAGGGTCTAATACCTATTAAAAATTAAACAATGAAATATGCAAAATGATTTATACAAGGCAAATGATGCATGCAAATGCAATGATTTTTGGGCACAATGTTAATCAAATTAATCTCTACGATATGTGATTTTTGGGGAATTTTTAAAGCTACGGTTAATTAACTATGAATTTCCGAGCACAGAATGGGCAAAATATCTCAATTTCCACAAAACAATGATTTATTAATTAACCGTTAATCATAAAAATCTCCATAGCATGTCAAAATGTAGAGCATTAAGCAATGAACAAAGTGCTATTTTTAAATAAATAAAATGATGCAATGTAGAGGTCTATAATGTATGACAAAGACAGGGGTACAGATGCAAACAGAATAATGAAGAAAATATAAAAATAATGCAAGGGGACCTATTGTTAATTACCGATAAAAGGAGGGGGGCTTCTGCAATTTTTCACACAATACACGTGCGGCGCACGTGTCCTGTGGCTCTTGGACTCGGCTGCAATATGGAGGACTTCCAGGGGGCGCGTGCAATTTGCCCCCACGGTCACGTGCTCTGCACGTGACCTGGGAGTGACGTAACTATGACGTCCCCCCACGCACGTGCGGGTCACGTGCGGGGGGGTCTCGGGTCGGACCCGGCAGCAGGCGGCTGAGAGAGGCGGAGGGGCGTCTACCGGCAGCAGAGGCCACCGGCCAAGGCGGAGGGGCGGTGGCTCACGGTGATGGCCGAGTAGTCGGTGAAGACCGACGAGGCTTCGGGCGGTGGATGCGGGCCCAGCTACTGTAGACGGCGGAGTACTGTTGGCGGAGGTTGAAGATGACGGTCGATGGTGTAGCGCGTCGGTGGCGATGGAGTCTTTCGATGAAGCCGGAGGTCTGTGAAGAAGGTGGCCGGTGGCGTAGCTCCTGGAGATGGAGGGAGCGGTTGGAGACGATGACGTTGGAGGCGGAGATGTCGGAGTAGTTGCGAGGCGTCGGTGAGGTCGGAGAAGAACGTCGTGGCTGGAGAAGAAGAATCTCCGGGGCCGACACACGGCCGGCGGTCGTCGAGGAAGCGGTGGCGTTGGAGGCGAAGTGGCGGCGTGGCGAGGCGTCGGTGAGGTGTCGTGGCCGAGGCGTGGAGCTCCGGTGGAATCGAAGAGGCGTAGCGGGAGGAGATGGAGGGCGAAATCGGCGGGGCGGAGGGCGGAAGAGAGAGGAAGAGAGAGATAGAGAGAGAGAGAAAGGAGAGAGGGATACCTAGGGGAGGAGGAGGCTCTACGGCCGATCGCCGGAGCGGAGCAGCTGCTGCTGGAGGCGCTGCGACGAGGAAGGACCTCGGATCACGCCGGTGCGGCTGTCACGACCGAAGGGGAGAACGGCGGATCGATTGGCGTTGAGGGCGGCCACGCCTTTAAATAGGAGAGAGATCGAGCGGGCGAGGGAGTTGCGGGGGTGGGTTGGCCGGTGCGAGATCGGCGGGGGGTGGCCGTTGGGAGGTCAACGGGCGGAGGTTGCGGAGAAGAGGGCGGCGGTTGCGAGGTTGGGGGTGACCTACAGCGGCCGTTCGATCGGCCATGATCGAACGGTTGCGGGGTCGCTACGTGGGGCAAAGGGAGGAAGGGAAGGCGCGGCACGTGCGGAGCACGTGCCTGGGGGCACGTGCAACGCACGTGCGCGAGCTTTTTAATTTTTTAATTTTTTTTTTATAAAAACGAGATTTAAAAAGGCGAAAAATAGCTGACACGTGGCGGCCTCTGGGGCTGCCACGTGTCAGCTCCAGAAAATTCGAAGATAAATTGTTTTGTAAAATCAAAAAGAAATAGCAAATGACCTCGGATCGAAAAAGTTCCTTCACGAAAAATGCTCGTCTCGACGAGATCTACAACTTTCATGAAGACATCAAAGCCAAATTCGGTCAAATGTGAAAAGTGAATTTTTGGGGTATCCCATGTACATAGAATACCTTGATTTTTGGGTTTTCTAATTTTTTTGTCAATTTTAAACAAGATAAAAATCCGGAAAAATAAGTAAAACTCAAAGATAAATAAAAGAGACCTTAATCTAATTTTTTTGGATTTTTATTAATAAAGAAAATATACACATAAAATACAGGTCAAAAAGCCGCGAAAATACAATGTACAAAAGAGGCCCAAAACCCAACTTTCACATACGAGCTCCGATTCACTTGAACTTGGTCTTGTTTTGAAGGTAATTGTATGTGTATTAGTTCAAAAGTGAGTAGGATCAAATCGGACACTGGATGGGGAAGATATGTGGCTTTTAGTCCGAAAATCCTGAAACTAAGGTTTGGGTTTTTGGTCCACTTAACCGGGTTAATTATTTTTTTGTATTTTTTATTTATTCTTGTTAGTGAGGTGTACACAGTGGAAGTGAGTTTGTGGTATGCGGTGTTAGCATGAAGGAGTTAAAAATAGGGGAAGTTAGGCTTATTTGGCTTGGATTTTTGGCTTCTTATTTTATGCAGATTTTAATGCTAAAATGCAATTCTTATGAAATCATGCCTGAATGCTAATTATGCAGAATAAATGTAGAAATGCAGTTGATTTTGAGGGACTTGAGCTTTAATTAATGAGACTTAGAATGGTGAATCTGAGATTCATCATCCCCCTATACTTAAACCATGCTCGTCCCTGAGCATCAAAAAGAAATGCCATGAAGTGAAATGAGACTAGGTTCCATACCAAGACCATGAACTGAAGGTGGAAGTGAAACTAAACTTGACCTTTGGATTAATAATGTGGCGGAACTTCTGTGAGACTTAGAATTTTAAAATCAACAGCCCTCAAGTTCTACACATCATTGACACGGTTTCAACTCAGAAGTCATCTTAGATCAATCCTCTTCCCAAAGTATACCCTATGAACATTGAATAACCGACTCATGTGTGTGAAGGGTTTTAGCTCTTCCCATTCAGAATGCCGGACTACCATGCTCCTCTCCTCTCCAGTAACTCGTCCTCGGGGAGTCAGGTATTTCCTTCTAAGGTCTGTCGCGCTGTGTTCACAATCGAATGAGGGAGAAGATAGAAGAAAGAGAAAAGAACTGGAGGGTGGCCAGTGTAGTCACCTCTCCTTGTGGAGATAGCCAGTGTAGCCGAGTCTCCACCAAGATCTGCAGGTTTTTGAAGCTTGGACCTTTTTTTTGGTCGGATTTTTATTTGGTAGAATGCTTCTATGTATTTGGAATTTTTGGTGGTTCTGCTTGGATCTTGTTGTGCCCCTACGGATATAGAATCTTTTGTTCCGTACATTTTTTTGGGGTCTTAGAAAAATTTGTGCCCAGCCGTCCATCCCTTTTCCGAAGCTTTATTTCAACCCGTACTCCGGTCTTTAGATTTCCACGCTACCAGAAAAAAGACTCACACAGTCTTCCAACATCCCGTTTGGGTTGAGCTAAGTGCATAGTGCGAGAGTGCGAATTAATTCCCTATTCCAGAGTTGTACCCAGAATGAAGAGACCAGGTTAGACACTAAGAGTCAAACGCTGCACATTGTCATGTGGAACTTAAGGAATTAAGTCACAAAGACCTGAAGCTCTTAAAATCCTATTTCTCGGTGAAGTTCCTCTGAAAATTAGGTGGATTAAGGTTAAGCCCAGAACACTCTCGGTTTCGGCTCATAACTTGGTTCAGAACCCAATGACTTTTCACAGATGCAAGTGCATGTGATGATGGATGAAGTGCAGGTGCGTGAAATGCAGACACTTTTCTCTTTTTTTTTTTGACATTTTATGCAAGGGGTTTTTTTTATGCAGAAAATGGAATAAGAAGCCTCTTTTTCATCAATTTTTTTTTCAGAAAGTTTGGGCAAGTCAGTGTTCTCTCTCTTTTTTTTTTAGTTAGTACCCACCCCGTAAATACATATAGACTTACGCGAAAGTACGAGATATGGGTAAAATATATACATAGTATATACAGACCCCCCTATACTTAGCGAGTGCTGTGTCCTCAGAGCACAAGAAGCGTGAAGAAGACATAGCTCGGGCTAAGCGTAAGAGAGTGAGAAAAAAGAAAGAAAAAAGAAAAGAAGAAAAAGAATGAAAAGAAAAGTGGTCAGGAAATGAGGAGAGTATATACGGGTGGATGTCGGTTCCCCCTATACTTAGGCTTTGAACAGCCTAAGTATGGAAGAAGGGTGGATATGGAGCGATTAGGAGTTTGGAGAAGAATGGTATATACAGATGGCATCGGTCTCCCCCTATACTTAGGCCTTGGCCTAAGTAAAGGAAGAAGCTATACACGGAGGCCGATGTGGTCGGGAGGGAGGGTGGGAGTGGTCAGATAGATTTTCAATATCCTCGCTCTGCGTGAAATAGATGGCCTCGACTTGAACTGGTTGTTCTTTGGGTGATTCAATGTATGGCTTCAGCATTTGTCCATTTACTGAGAACGGTTTTGCATTCTCTTTGAGTTCGGCAATGTCAATGCTTCCATTGGTATGCACATCGACGACAATGTAGGGACCCGTCCATTTTGATTTGAGTTTCCCATAAAAAATCTTCAACCGAGCATTAAACAACCACACTTTTTGTCCAGGGACAAATGTCTTCTCTCGAATGTGTCTATCATGCCATCTCTTGACCTTGTCCTTATAAATCACACTGTTGTCATATGCCCGATTTCGGATTTCAATTAGCTCATTCAGATTTAAGTCTCGACATAGTTTCCCAAGGTGACAACTCCAATTCAACTTTTTGATCGCCCATTCAGATTTGTGGATCAATTCTGCAGGAAGATGACATGGCTTGCCATAGATCATCCTAAAAGGTGAAGTACCGAGTGGAGTCTTATAGGCTGTCCTATAGGCCCATAGAACTTGGTCCAACAGTGTTGACCAATTCTTCCTATCGGGACGAACCAACTTCTGGAGAATGCTCTTCACCTCTCTGTTAGAAACCTCTGCCACGCCGTTAGATTGTGGGTGATACGGGTTGGCTATTCTATGCTCAAATTTGTACTCCTTAGCCAAAGATCTCATCTCCCTGTTCACGAAGTGGCTACCTCCATCAGAAATCAATACTTTTGGTATCCCGAACCTCGCAATGATGTTATCTTTGATAAACTTACAGACGACTTTGCTATCTGCGGTTCGGGTTGGAATAGCCTCTACCCATCTTGATAAATAATCCACCGCTAACAAGATGTACTCAAATCCATTGCTGTTGGGAAAGGGACCCATAAAATCAATCCCCCATGCATCAAAAACATCACAGAAAATTATTGGTTGCATGGGCATTTCATCTCTATATCCCATAGTCCCTCCCATTCTTTGACAAATCGGGCATGACCGTACAAATTCATTAGCATCTTGAAATAAGGTCCGCCAGTAAAATCCACATTGGAGTACCTTGTGCGCGGTTCTCTTTCCCGAATGGTGTTCTCCAGCCTCGAGAGAATGACAGTGTGTGAGGACACTCTGATATTCCTCCTGAGGGATACATCTTCTCCAGACACAATCCGGTCCTTCATAGAAAAGGAAAGGATCGTCCCAATGGTATTTCCTCGAATCCGACTTTAATCGATCAATCATTTTTTTGGTCCAACCATAGGGAACCTTCTTGGAGACAAGATAGTTCACTATGTCGGAATACCATGGGGTTGACTCAATGACGCAAATCGATTCGTCTGGAAAAGTCTCCTTGATTGGTCCGATATCAGGATAATCGTTTTGCTCGATTCGGGAAAGGTGATCAGCAACAACATTCTTTATTCCAGGTTTATCCTTGATCTCCAAATTAAATTCCTGGATTAACAAGATCCATCTCAAAAGTTGTGCCTTAGCATCCTTCTTATCCATGAGATATCTGATTGCTGTGTGGTCTGTGAAGATTGTCACCTTGGAGCCCAATATGTATGATCTGAATTTTTCCAGGGCCCAAACAACCGCGAGCATTTCCTTTTCAGTCACTGTATAGTTTCTCTGTGCAGGGTCCAATACTTTGCTCGCGTAGTGAATCGCATAAGGAATTCCATCTCTTCTTTGTCCGAGTACCGCTCCGACAGCAAAATCCGATGCATCGGTCATGATCTCGAAGGGAAGAGACCAGTCGGGAGCTTGTAATATCGGCGATTCACATATTTTCTTTTTCAGGAGCTCGAAGGCCTCTAGACATCTGTGATTTACAATAAACTCGGTGTCTTTTCCTAAGAGCTCAGTCAGTGGGCGGGCGATCTTTGAAAAATCGGGAATAAACCGTCGATAAAATCCAACATGCCCTAGGAACGACCTCACTGACTTGACGTTGGTTGGTGGCTCAAGTTTCTTGATCACATCCACCTTGGCAGGGTCCACCTCCATTCCCTTTTTGGAGATGACGTGCCCCAACACGATACCCTCAGTCACCATGAAGTGACTCTTCTCCCAGGAGAGTACCAAATTTACCTCCCTGCATCTCTGAAGGACTCGGTCCAAGTGTGCTAAGCATGTATCAAATGAATCACCATGAACCGAGAAGTCGTCCATGAAGACTTCCAGGAAATCACCAACCATTTCGGCAAATACGGCAATCATGCACCGCTGAAATGTGCCTGGGGCATTGCAAAGCCCGAATGGCATGCGCTTGAATGCGTAAGTACCGAATGGACATGTGAATGTGGTCTTTTCCTGGTCCTCGGGAGCGATGGCTACTTGATTGTAGCCGGAGTACCCATCAAGAAAATAGAAGAATGCTTTCCCTGCAAGTCTCTCCAATATTTGATCAATGAATGGCAGTGGAAAGTAGTCTTTCTTGGTCGCAGCATTCAGGCGCCGGTAATCGACACAGACGCGCCACGACGTGGGTACTCTGGTCGCGATCTCTACCCCCTCCTCGTTGGTAACCATCTGGATTCCCGACTTCTTCGGGACGACATGAAGGGGGGATACCCACTTGGAGTCAGAGATGGGGTAAATAAATCCTGCTTTGCACCATTTCTCTATTTCTTTCTTCACCACTTCCCGAAGATTGGGGTTTAATCTTCTCTGAAATTCACGGGAAGGCCTTGCATTATCCTCAACATAAATTTGGTGCGAGCAGAGAGCGGGGTTTATTCCTACGAGATCCGACACAGTCCAACCTATGGCTTTTCGATTTCGCTCAAGGACTTCGATCAGTCTGGATTCTTGGTCCACGGTTAATGATGAGCTAATGATCACAGGGAATTTTTCTTTGGGTCCATTGAGGAATGCATATTTCAGCGTGGGAGGTAGAGGTTTCATCTCTGGCAATTCTGAATCGTCGATCAAGTCTGGCTGAATGACTTTTGCTTCTGGCTCAGTATCGGTTGGCGGTGAATCACTGTGTGAGATGTTGGCTACCAATTCCAAAGAAAAGTGAGTCGGATCGATAGAGGAGAATGGTAATTCGGCCAGAGCCGTGTCCGACTCATCATCGATTGTCTGTCCCAAAGGTGAGGTTCTTGATAAATCCAAGAGGATTTCAGTGTTGTCTGGGGGTGTAGAAATCTCAGAGACTGCATGGTGGATTATTTCTTCTTCCGAGGATGTGCCTTCTATCTGTATGTCTGGCAGTTGGTCCCATGGCCCAGTGGTTCTGAGGAGATTGCATTCTGATGTTTCAGCATCTTCAGTCGTGGATTCGGAGTCTGGTCTTTGCCACTTTGTTTGTTTCATCTCCAAGTCCACTTCTCCGCCTGGAGAACGGAATTTCATCATGCCAGTTCCGTAGTCGAATACGGCCTTAGCGGTTCTTAAGAAAGGTCTTCCGAGAATGATTTGCGATTCCTTCCAATGGTTCGGGGTCTCCATGTCCAGGACCGTGAAGTCCACTTTGTATTCTGTACCCTCGATGATGATGATGACATTCTTCACTTCTCCCTTAGGTCTTTTAGTGGATTTGTCAGCAAATTGGAGTAAAGATGATGATTTCTTGAGAGGGCCCAACTCCAATCGATAATATAAGGCTAAGGGTAGAAGGTTTATGGAAGATCCATTGTCGAGAAGTGTGCGTGTGAATGCTATGCCGCCAATGTGACTCTCCACATAATGGGCACCCAGATCCCTTTTCTTTCTTGGCAGATGCTGGTTTTTGACGCACTTGGTGGTGGCAACTGTCAAGATGTGAGTCTCCACGAATTGACTTTTTCTCTTTGTACGAGTCCGGGTGGGGGTGCATTTCGCCTTCAAGTATTTCTGAAAGGCTGGGTTACTTGCCACGTATTGATCAAAGGGTACTTTGACTATGATGTTTTGTTGGCAGAATTTTTCCATGGCTGGGTCATCTTTGATGTTTTTCTTTTGCTTTTCTTTCTTTAAGGCATGGGGGAAAGGAATGGATGCATTTGAGACAGGAGATAGAGGATCAGAATCAAAAATACGAGCATCTTTATTCGACTTGGAGTTTTTATTACAATCATAATAATCAAAATCAGGTTGCTGAAAAGGTGACAAAGGTATTTTTGCAGCAACTAGAGGCTCAAGGTCCTCTGCAGACTCCATAGATGCTTTCCCTCTATCTACTGTTGGGATCTTCAGGCGTCCTTCATCTTCCTCCTCGGAAACATCCTCCGGTTGATCTTCCGAGTCTTCATGGTCTGATTCCCCTGCACGGTCAGGTACGACCACGGTCCTTCCGCTCCTGAGTGACATGGCATTGATTTTGTCAAATGAAAGGATCTCATGTTCAGATGTGGAAAAGTCTGGATAGTATACCTGGTTATTGTGTTGAGATGCGTTGAATTTGTTCAAGCTATTGGGGTTAGCTTGAACCTAGGCGGGAATGGTTGTGGCTGGAGCTGTCTGCTCATCCTTCCAACGGGACAAGCGGTTGACATCAACCCGTAGATCTTCCAGTTCATGTCGGAAGTGACGAAACTCCTCAAGTAGTTGTCTCTGGATGTCGATCGGTTCTTCTGGGGGTTTGGATGACTGAGCTGATTGTCTGGGGGCTTGAGATTGCTGATGGTATTGCTGAGGTTGGCTCTGGCGATTGTAGGGTTGCTGCTGCTTCAGTTGCTGGAATGCGGCATTATAGAAAGTAGGTGGGCGCTGATACGTCTGACGGTCTCCCATATTACCCTGTCGGGTAGTGTCTTGGGTGTACCAGATGCCATTCACTTCAAATGTCAGAGGCGGGGCTTCCTTGACTGTCTCGGTCGGTGGGGGCGGCTGTTGGGAAAATTGGGCGTGGGATTGATCGTGAGCCCATGGTTGTTGTTGCTCTGCTCCTGGTTGCTCCTGGACATGATGTACATGATATATCGGGACAGTCGGGAATTGCGAAATCCTACTGTCGATATCGTTCATTCTCTTGTCCACAATTGTCAATTTATCAGAAATAAAGTGCATGCTTGGAATCAAGTCCTCAGCTATTTCTGCCACCGTCTGCTTCCCGCCTTTGGCTTGAAGGGTGTTCAGGGAATCAGTGTATGCTCGACTGGCAATTTGAGACCGGCTTGTTTCTGCCATCTGCTCCAGTATTTTCCAGACGGTCTCAGCTCCACGTGATGTGTAATTCCCTCCGCAGGCAGCACTAACTAACCCTTGAGTCTCGTGGTTGAGGCCAGAGTAGAGTGATTGGACTAGGATGTTGTTGTCCAGATCATGGCAGGGACATTTTTGTAGCAGGTCCTTAAACCTATCCCATGCCTCACAAAGTGGTTCATTGGGCATCTGAGAGAAACTGGTGATGCGGGTCCTCATTAGATTGGTCCGGCTCAAGGGGTAGAATTTCTTCAGAAAGAGGTTTTTGAACCTCTCATAAGTCGTCACAGTCACCCCCAAGTTCTTCACCCAGTAGTCTGCCTTCCCTTTCAAGGCGAAAGGTAGTGCAGTGAGACGAATGTAGTCTTGGCTGACTTGTGGGTGCCTCAGATTAGAACATATCAGCTCTAGGTCCCTCAGGAATTCATATGGCTCCTCAGTCGTATTACCATGGAATTGAGGTAATTGACTGACAAAGTGTGGCTTTAATTCATAGTGGATCTCCGGCTGTGGTGGTTGCAAATAGTTCCACACTCTGTACTGTCCAGGGTTATATGCGGCTTCCATTGGAACTTCTCCCCCAGCATTCATTTGTTCGAGCTGCTCCCTCAGCAGCTGCTGTTGCTGCTCAGATGCAGCCAGTCTTGCGAGAATCATCTTCATTGGATCTTCATTAGGTTCATCTTCAGGGTCTTTCTTGGAAGGTATTTTGGGCGGCATCTCTTTATCTGGAGAATATAAAGGATTTGAGTTAATAGATTGGAAAGGATTGATGTAACAGTTATTCTCGATCTTTTGGGGTGAGAAATGGACAGGGTGGGTCTGTCCTCCTTCTAGGAGGAAGAAGGAATAGGGTTCTTGGGAAGGGTTTCCCGGAGGCCAAGCAGGTCCAGAGTAAAAGTTTCTCTGGGCTTTTGAGGTTGGGGAGTTTGTGGTAGAGAGAGATGAGCCTGAACAAAAATTACCACAATTCTCCATTCTCGGAGTCAACAAGATGTTTTATGATGTAGACACAATTGTGTGGTATTCGTTGATGCACTATTTTCTACGCACAACCAAACACAATACAAGGGTTGTTTCACCAACTCAACTCAAAGTGAAGACCGTAAAGGTTCGGTCAATTATCTTGTTAGTTTTAATTGGTGAGAATTCAATCTTGCAAGCCGTTTACGCGAGCTGTTTAGGTTTGGAGCTGGGCTCTATCCTAGTGTGCGTCTCTCTCCTCGCTGCAAGATAAATCAAACAATGTCGGGGTTGCTCTCCCGCAGAAATTCTTGATTTTATGGATTTTTAGATCGGCTATAGTTAGCAGTCCCAGTTTTATTAAGGCGATCACTGTAGAATTTAGGTGAACACAAATTCACGTCTACCGTCCAGTCCCAATTTCCTTTAACTTATGTGATAAAACAAGAGAGAGGAATTCGGGAAAAGCCGATGCACGCGGAAAACGATGATGAATGCTCAGTTAGAAGACTTACAGTGCCTCCTCGCAATCTCCATGTGGGATGCAATACAGAATTGAAAATTTACACTAAATGCGTGCAAGCCGATGAAAACCGCACCTAAGCAGAAAGTTCTATTAGCGGGAAGAATTGAGTTGAATTTGGCTAAGTTGAACGATCTAATGTGCGTCTCAGTTAAAGTGCAGTGTGGCTTAAGATCCTACGAGCACAATTAGAAATAAAAATTGCTCTAAGAGCCGTATGTGCAGGTCTATCCTAATCGCCACTCAAGTCGGGCCCCACCCTCTCCGGAGAGTGAAACAGGCCACGACACACCACAAATAAAGTTCAATGTTCTTGTACACACGCGAGAGTCCAAACGGACACCGCTATAAATGAGTAGAAAAAATAAAAATGCGGAAATTAAAAACCTAGACTCTACTCTCTCTCACGACTCGACTCGATCTTAATTTAATTGCGGTTTCTTCGGGTGTCGGTGAAGATGCGTCGGTTCCTTGAAAAACCGCTCCACGTGCGCCGGGTACCTCGCAAGAAAAATAAGAGAGAGATTGTAAGAGAGTGACTCAAAAAAATAAAATAAAATAAATGAAAGAAACGCTGAAAAAGAAATAAAATGGGATTTACAATGAAAAAAAAATCGGGGGTCAGACTACCCGAATTCGGAAAACCGAACAAAAATTTTCAAAACAAAAACTAAGCCGTTTGCCTCCCCGGCAACGACGCCATCTGACGAGCCCGGAAAAGCCGCGATAAGAAGTTGGTTTTAATGGTCGATCGTGAAAATAAATATGTCGTTCGTTGTAGGCGGCGATTCGGACACAGTCAAGAAATAACCACAAAATGATGATTCAATTTTACTCTCGTGGTTTATGTTTATTTTACTTGGGCAAGTCCTAAGGTCGATCACAAGGAGGCAAAGGAACAACCTAGATTAATGTCTATCCAATTTTTAGTTCAGTTTTCAAGGCGGTATTTTTTTTGGAATTTTTCAATGCAATATGAGATGCAAAATGCAAATTCGGCCTATTTTAGGGACTAAAATGTAAAATACGTCAAACGGTGTCTGAAAATTACGAAACTTGGCCGAGATGTAAAAAATGATGAAATAAGTGCACTGTAATTTTTTTGGAATTTTTAGATGCAATATGAATTTTTTATGAATTGTTGAATGCAAACAAATTAATTTTCAATATCTAATTTTAATAAATATTAAACCTACGTTTTTTCGAGAACTAAAAATATCTAAGGTCTATCACTAGGTGATGGATCCCAGAAAAATCCTAGATCACAAAAATGTAGGGTCTAATACCTATTAAAAATTAAACAATGAAATATGCAAAATGATTTATACAAGGCAAATGATGCATGCAAATGCAATGATTTTTGGGCACAATGTTAATCAAATTAATCTCTACGATATGTGATTTTTGGGGAATTTTTAAAGCTACGGTTAATTAACTATGAATTTCCGAGCACAGAATGGGCAAAATATCTCAATTTCCACAAAACAATGATTTATTAATTAACCGTTAATCATAAAAATCTCCATAGCATGTCAAAATGTAGAGCATTAAGCAATGAACAAAGTGCTATTTTTAAATAAATAAAATGATGCAATGTAGAGGTCTATAATGTATGACAAAGACAGGGGTACAGATGCAAACAGAATAATGAAGAAAATATAAAAATAATGCAAGGGGACCTATTGTTAATTACCGATAAAAGGAGGGGGGCTTCTGCAATTTTTCACACAATACACGTGCGGCGCACGTGTCCTGTGGCTCTTGGACTCGGCTGCAATATGGAGGACTTCCAGGGGGCGCGTGCAATTTGCCCCCACGGTCACGTGCTCTGCACGTGACCTGGGAGTGACGTAACTATGACGTCCCCCCACGCACGTGCGGGTCACGTGCGGGGGGGTCTCGGGTCGGACCCGGCAGCAGGCGGCTGAGAGAGGCGGAGGGGCGTCTACCGGCAGCAGAGGCCACCGGCCAAGGCGGAGGGGCGGTGGCTCACGGTGATGGCCGAGTAGTCGGTGAAGACCGACGAGGCTTCGGGCGGTGGATGCGGGCCCAGCTACTGTAGACGGCGGAGTACTGTTGGCGGAGGTTGAAGATGACGGTCGATGGTGTAGCGCGTCGGTGGCGATGGAGTTTTTCGATGAAGCCAGAGGTCTGTGAAGAAGGTAGCCGGTGGCGTAGCTCCTGGAGATGGAGGGAGCGGTTGGAGACGATGACGTTGGAGGCGGAGATGTCGGAGTAGTTGCGAGGCGTCGGTGAGGTCGGAGAAGAACGTCGTGGCTGGAGAAGAAGAATCTCCGGGGCCGACACACGGCCGGCGGTCGTCGAGGAAGCGTTGGCGTTGGAGGCGAAGTGGCGGCGTGGCGAGGCGTCGGTGAGGTGTCGTGGCCGAGGCGTGGAGCTCCGGTGGAATCGAAGAGGCGTAGCGGGAGGAGATGGAGGGCGAAATCGGCGGGGCGGAGCGGAGGGCGGAAGAGAGAGGAAGAGAGAGATAGAGAGAGAGAGAGAAAGGAGAGAGGGATACCTGGGGGAGGAGGAGGCTCTACGGCCGATCGCCGGAGCGGAGCAGCTGCTGCTGGAGGCGCTGCGACGAGGAAGGACCTCGGATCACGCCGGTGCGGCTGTCACGACCGAAGGGGAGAACGGCGGATCGATTGGCGTTGAGGGCGGCCACGCCTTTAAATAGGAGAGAGATCGAGCGGGCGAGGGAGTTGCGGGGGTGGGTTGGCCGGTGCGAGATCGGCGGGGGGTGGCCGTTGGGAGGTCAACGGGCGGAGGTTGCGGAGAAGAGGGCGGCGGTTGCGAGGTTGGGGGTGACCTACAGCGGCCGTTCGATCGGCCATGATCGAACGGTTGCGGGGTCGCCACGTGGGGCAAAGGGAGGAAGGGAAGGCGCGGCACGTGCGGAGCACGTGCCTGGGGGCACGTGCAACGCACGTGCGCGAGCTTTTTAATTTTAATTTTAATTTTTTTTTTATAAAAACGAGATTTAAAAAGGCGAAAAATAGCTGACACGTGGCGGCCTCTGGGGCTGCCACGTGTCAGCACCAGAAAATTCGAAGATAAATTGTTTTGTAAAATCAAAAAGAAATAGCAAATGACCTCGGATCGAAAAAGTTCCTTCACGAAAAATGCTCGTCTCGACGAGATCTACAACTTTCATGAAGACATCAAAGCCAAATTCGGTCAAATGTGAAAAGTGAATTTTTGGGGTATCCCATGTACATAGAATACCTTGATTTTTGGGTTTTCTAATTTTTTTGTCAATTTTAAACAAGATAAAAATCCGGAAAAATAAGTAAAACTCAAAGATAAATAAAAGAGACCTTAATCTAATTTTTTTGGATTTTTATTAATAAAGAAAATATACACATAAAATACAGGTCAAAAAGCCGCGAAAATACAATGTACAAAAGAGGCCCAAAACCCAACTTTCACATACGAGCTCCGATTCACTTGAACTTGGTCTTGTTTTGAAGGTAATTGTATGTGTATTAGTTCAAAAGTGAGTAGGATCAAATCGGACACTGGATGGGGAAGATATGTGGCTTTTAGTCCGAAAATCCTGAAACTAAGGTTTGGGTTTTTGGTCCACTTAACCGGGTTAATTATTTTTTTGTATTTTTTATTTATTCTTGTTAGTGAGGTGTACACAGTGGAAGTGAGTTTGTGGTATGCGGTGTTAGCATGAAGGAGTTAAAAATAGGGGAAGTTAGGCTTATTTGGCTTGGATTTTTGGCTTCTTATTTTATGCAGATTTTAATGCTAAAAATGCAATTCTTATGAAATCATGCCTGAATGCTAATTATGCAGAATAAATGTAGAAATGCAGTTGATTTTGAGGGACTTGAGCTTTAATTAATGAGACTTAGAATGGTGAATCCGAGATTCATCATCTAGCTGAGGAGAATCCGGAGGAAGAAGAGGAGGAGCATCACCACCACCCTCGCCAGCGGAAGAAGAGGACATCTGAGTCCTCGAAGCAGCATTCTCGCATCCACCTAGAGTCAGATGACACCGATGAGCCCGCACCTCCATCTGAGGAGGATCGTCCAGAAGAAGCGGAAGAAGCGTCACCGGTCTCGCCTCAGCATTTTCTTTTTGGTCAGAGTCCAAGTCCGAGTCTGTATTAGAGTCGGAGTCAGAGTCGTGTTAAAACTCAGTTCCAGCAGTTAATGAGAATATTTCAGTTCCAGAACCTGAGTTGGAGTCAATAATCCCTTTCCCCCGAGCTCTCAAGGGTGGAAAGGAGAAAATCAAAAAAATCCAAAAAGATGACCCTGAGATGGCTGAATTCTGCAATAAACACATCAAGGTCACAATCCCTTTTGACAAGTTCGTAGAAATGACCCTTGCATTCCAAAAATATCTTAAGGTGAGATGCACACCTACTAGGGTTAGCAGGAAGACCAAAAGCCGTGTTGAGAAATACGTTTTATCTTAGCCACGACTTGTGCAATAAAGAACTCGATTCCTCGGAAACGAAGAGACATGGGTGCACACTATGTAGTGAGTCATGTTGATGACATCGCGTTTGCACGCACTCTCCTGGACAATGGTTCCTCGATCAACTTGATGCCCACAACCCTCTATGAGCGGCTTAATCTCGGACCTCTTAGGAAATCTAGAGCTATTCTGCAATTTGCTGACAAATCTATTAAGAGGTCCCAAGGAGAGTTAAGGAACATTGTGATCAAAGTCGAGGGACAAGAATACATGGTGGACTTCACTGTCCTAGATATGGAAACCCCTCGTAATTGGAGAGATTCCCAGATCATTTTAGGTAGGCCCTTCCTCAGAACAGCGGGGGCCTTATTTGATTATAAGAATGGGAAGATTCAGTTCCAAACTCCAGGCGGAGATGAGGAACTTGAAATGAAGCAGACAAGATGGCAAGGACCGGACTCCGAATCCAGCACCGAGTACTCTTCTACCGGAACAGACTGTGAACATGTAGACGTAGTTGGGCCATGGAGACAGAACCCAGCCAGCATCGATGTGTCCATCTCCTTTGAAGATGATCCAGTGCATGAGTCAGTCTGCGAGATCCTCAGGAACGAGTACAGCTCTGAGCCTGCATCGCCCTACATCTTCGATGACATAGAGGCCCAGTTGGGCCTGTCGGTCCTTACATCCTTAGGACAATCGGAAGATGAGGATGACGAGTCGGACGAGGCGTTTGCCGATTGCATGGAAACCTTTGACGATCCGACTCCAGAGCCGCGCTTGGTGGCAGCTATCACCGAAGACGATCCAGCCACTTGCAACACTGAACCAGAGCAGATTGAGCCAGACTTCTTAGACGATCACACCATTCCTGAGCTCAAACCTCTACCCACAACCCTGAAATATGCCTTCCTTGCGGGCCAAGACAAGAAATTTCCGGTCATTATCAGTTCGCAATTGACCGAGGAGCAAGAATCTCGCTTGCTAGAGATCCTGGAGAAGAACCGCAAGGCAATAGGCTGGAGCATTTCCGATCTCCACGGGATAAATCCCGCTCTGTGTTCGCACCATATTTACTTGGAGAATGAGGCCAAACCCTCTCGTGAATTCCAACGCCGGTTGAATCCAAATTTACGAGAGGTAGTGAAGAAAGAGATAGAAAAATGGTGCGACGCGGGTTTCATTTACCCAATCTCCGACTCTAAGTGGGTGGCCCCAATCCATGTTGTCCCGAAAAAGTCGGGAATTCAGACGACCACCAACGAGGACGGAGAGGAGATCGTGACGAGAGTACCCACGTCGTGGCGCGTCTGTGTGGATTACAGACGCTTGAATGCCGCGACGAAGAAGGATCATTTCCCCCTACCGTTCATTGATCAGATCCTAGAAAGATTAGCGGGGAAAGAATTCTTTTGCTTCCTTGATGGGATCTCAGGCTACAATCAAGTAGCCATAGCTCCGGAGGACCAGGAAAAGACCACGTTTACATGCCCCTTTGGTACCTATGCTTTCAGGCGCATGCCTTTTGGGCTATGCAATGCTCCAGGTACTTTTCAAAGGTGCATGATTGTTGTATTCACCGAAATGGTCGGCGAATTCCTGGAAGTCTTCATGGACGACTTCTCGGTCCACGACGATTCTTTTGATTCCTGTCTTAGGAATCTGGACCGAGTCCTCAAAAGATGTTGTGAGGTCAATCTGGTGCTCTCCTGGGAGAAAAGTCACTTCATGGTGACGGAGGGCATAGTGTTGGGGCATGTCATCTCCAAGAGAGGAATGGAGGTTGACCCTGCCAAGGTGGACGTGATCAGACGACTCCAGCCACCAACCAACGTAAGGCAGTTGCGGTCGTTCCTCGGGCATGTAGGATTTTATCGAAGATTTATCAAGGATTTTTCTAAGATTGCCCGACCGCTAACTGAGCTTTTAGGCAAAGACATGGAGTTTATTGTAGATCACAAATGTCTTGAGGCCTTTAAGCTTTTACAAGGAATGATCATGGACGCACCTATCCTACAAGCCCCAGATTGAGATCATGACGGACGCCTCAGATTATGCTGTTGGGGCTGTATTGGGACAAAGAAGAGATGGTGTCCCGTTTGCAATACACTACGCAAGCAAAGTGCTTGATTCTGCTCAGCGTAACTACACGGTTACAGAAAAGGAAATGCTTGCGGTAGTGTTTGCCTTGGACAAATTCAGATCTCACTTAATCGGATCCAAGGTAACTGTGTTCACAGACCACATGGCACTATGATATTTAATGGAGAAGAAGGACGCGAAGGCGCGTCTTCTTCGTTGGATTTTACTTCTCCAGGAGTTTGATTTGGATATCCGTGATAAAGCTGGAAAGAAGAACGTAGTAGCTGATCATCTTTCTCGTCTCGAATATCTTAATACTTCCGAGGTTCTCCCAATTCGAGACTCCTTCCCTGATGAGTCGATTTTTGTTATCGACTCACTCCCATTGTACGCCAATATCGTGAACTATCTTGTCTCCAAGAAAGTTCCCGAGGATTGGCCCAAGAGCCAAATCGACCGACTAAAGTCGGACGCTAGACACTACCATTGGGAGGATCCGATCCTTTTCTTTGAAGGACCGGATTGTGTCTGGAGACGTTGTATTCCTCAGGAGGAATACCAGAGTGTCCTTTCTTTATGCCATAGCTTAGAGGCAGGAGGACACCACTCCGGGAAGAGGACCGCATGGGAGGTACTTCAGTGTGGCTTCTACTGGCCGACTCTGTTTCGCGATGCCACCACCTTCGCGAAGTCGTGCCCAGTATGCCAGAGAATGGGAGGAACTGTTGGTTCCAAGGATGAGATGCCAATGCAGCCGGTCATCATTTGTGATGTCTTTGATGCCTGGGGCATCGATTTCATGGGCCCATTCCCTGTCAGCCACGGGTTCGAATACATCCTTCTTGCGGTAGAGTATCTATCCAGATGGGTGGAGGCTATCCCGACCCGAGCCGCAGACAGCAGGACTGTCTGTAAATTCATCAAAGAGAACATAATCTCTAGGTTCGGGATCCCTAAAATGATGATATCATATGGGGGTAGCCATTTTGTGAATTGGGAGGTGAAGAAACTCCTGAAGGACTACGACATCGAACACCATGTCGAGAGTCCTTACCACCCACAAACCAATGGTATGGCTGAGGTGTCGAATAGGGAGGTGAAAACCATATTGCAAAATCTTGTCCGCCCGGACAGGAAGGACTGGTCTCAGATCTTAGATCAAGTCCTCTGGGCGTATAGGACGGCTTACAAGACACCGTTAAGCACCTCCCCATTCCGAATGGTATTCGGAAAGCCGTGCCATTTGCCCGTAGAGTTAGTGCACAAATCAGAATGGGCAATAAAGAAGGTCATCTGGAACACTCACTTGGGTCAGAAACAGAGAGACATGGATCTGAATGAGCTTGTGGAAGTCAGAAACCGAGCATACGACAACAGTTTGGTGTACAAGGACAAGGTGAAGCGTTGGCATGATAGATATATCAGACGAAAGACCTTTGTTCCTGGACAGAAGGTATGGTTGTTCAATGCTAGGCTGAAGATTTTCCAAGGCAAGTTAAAGTCTAAGTGGACGGGACCATTTGTCGTCCGTACGGTGCATGATAGTGGATGTGTCGAGATCTCGGATCTCGCAGATGACGCACCGACATTCCTAGTAAATGGGCAGCTGTTGAAACACTTCGTTGAATCCAATGAACAGTTAGTCCATGTGGAGGAGATTGTATTCATGCGCGAGACAGATACAGCAGATACATCTCAAGCCGCGTATGAAACCTTGCAGCAATGAACTCCATCCATCCGCAGCATCTCAAAAGATTCAGACCGACTCATCTGTATATATCATTCTTCCTGTATATCCTATCCTTGACCCTCACGATTCTAGTAACCCATCCCCACATCATCGAACCATTATCTTGGACTATACTTAGGATGACCAGATCCTAAGTATAGGGGGGAGGGGTCACCCAAGTCGATTCACTGTACATTCTCCAGATCACATTGGTCCTCATACTCATTTCCTACCGATACTTAGGCTGACCTGAGCCTAAGTATAGGGGTGACCGATGCCCGCATTGATACTCATCCACTTCCCATCTTTCCCTCGTCCGCCCCATTTCTAATCTTCTTCCACACTTAGGCTGCCAGAGCCTAAGTATAGGGGGACGAGACGACTTCTATACTTTTTGTTCCTTTTGGCTCTCCTACGCTTAGCACGAGCTATGTCTTTTTCCTCGCTCTTCGTGCTCTGAGGACATAGCACACGCTAAGTATAGGGGGGCATGTATATATTACATATATACTTTACCCATAGCTCGTACTTTCGCGTATTTTTGTATATATTTTACAATAATTACGGGTGGGTAAAAATCGAAAAAAAAATGAAAAAATAAAAAAATAGGCTTCTTATTTACTCTTGCATATCATCTCTGCATATAAAAAGAAAAATAAAAAGAGTCTTGCATTTTCATAGCATAACATCTCATCTCATCTGCATATCTGCATATGCAAAGTGAAAAGCTAGTGGGTTCTGGACCAAGTTATGAGTAGATATTGAGGATGGACTTGATTTGACCTTAATCCACCTAATTTCAGAGGAACCTTATAGGAACTGGAGTTAAGATTTCTCAGGTCAAGTGACTTAATTCTTTGAGTCCGCATGTCTATGTTCACATGTCATCTTGATTAGTCTAAGTAGAATATCTCGTGCATACGCATGATTCTTTTAGATAATGACCTAACTTGGACAAGCACTATGCACATAGCTCTTCATTGATGAGATGGTGAGGAGGTAGAATCCTTCAGCTTGGAGTAGCACACGGGTGGAAACATCCGTCCTCCTCTAGGGAGGGTAGTGCATCTCAACCTAGTCTGGTGGTGTTGACATCTAAGGACAGGATGCTGTGGGTTGCAATAATGCTTCAAAAGAGGGATAGTCTACTGACTCAAGAGGAAAAAATCCTGATGTACATGCTGCTCTTTTGTTGACAAAAAAAAAATAAATACCTGTCGGAGTATGTATACTAGTAAAGAAATGCAGATGGATGACTTGGCTACACTGGTCAGGCATCCCGGGATAGGTAGCTACACTGGCTACCGTCCATTCTCTTCTCTACCCCCTCCTCTTGAGTTGGTTGCACTTGAACTTAGAAGGGAATACCCCGCTCCTCGAGGAAAGAGTTGCTGGACCGGGTTATTGAGTTACCTTGTTAGAGGAGGCTGGTTCCGAGCCATTTCTGATGTGGAGAGTTACAAATCACTTACACAGTACAAGTAAGATTCATAGTCATCAGAAATTTGCGTTTGAGGATTTGTTCTGACCTGACTATTGAGGCGTCTTGAATAGAAGACTTGTGGAACTTGAAGTCTGTTAGGTCTTAAGTTCAGGTCCAAATAAGGTTCCGCCACACAACTAATCCAAAGGTCGAGTTAGGCTCCATTTTTCAACTTTTGTTCATGACCTTGGTTTGGAACCCAAAATCATTTGACTCTTGCATTTCATTTAGTTGCTCGGGGACGAGCAAGGTTTAAGTATAGGGAGTTGATGAATCTGTGATTCATCACTTCAAAAGTCAAAAATAGAGCCTTGTTGCCGAGAAAATAGAGGCATATTTCCTTTTATATTGCATAAATAGCACTCATGCATGCAGTCATAAATCATACATTTTAGCAGCTCATTTGCATTTAAATAAGAAGCCAAAATCCCTTGTAAAATACCCAATCCCTAAAATAACCTCTTCTCTATAAATATATACTCCTTAGTTGATAATATAGGGAAGAATGCCAAAATCCCCCTTGTAAATTAGTCAATAAAGCCCTAGGCCCTTGGTACACTAAAATACACATTCCGAATTAGGTCTACTTACTCTTAGAATACTACACATTAAAAGACCTTTAAAATGAGACTAATTTCATTGAATTTGGAGCTTGTATGAGAAAGATGGGTTTTTGGGCCACTTTGTATACTATATATGTATCATTGTATTTATATATCATATTTGACCTCATCTCCGTCTTTGGTCAACATGAAACTTGTAGATCTCATCGAGATCTACAACTTTCATGTTTTGAGTTTTTCCAAATTCGGCCCCCTCTTCCCTCTACACGTGTCTTTTCCTCCAGCCACTCATAGCAGGCCACGTGGCGCCCTCTGGTTGCGACACGCGGCCCGCTTCCCCTCGCCTCATCCGCCTCATCTTCCAACCGTTGGATCCTCTTCCAGATCCAACGGCCCAGCGCTGCCCACGCGCCCTAAAGCCTAGACCATCAGATCATCTCCGGCCTTCATCCACGCCGCACGTTCGCGCTCTCACCAGAACACGCCACGTGGCGCTTTAAAGACCGCTGGATCGCATCCATGATCCTCTGATCTCAGCCTTCTCCCCTTCCAGCGAGTCTTGGCCCTTCGATCAGCTCCATCTCCTCATCCAGGCCGCCCGCTCGCGCTTCGCCCGCAGCTCGCCACGTGGCGCCACCACAGCCCATCATCATCGAGCCCCCGATCTCATCCAACCCGCCCGCCACGCTTCGATCTCCACCGTTGGATCACAAGATCCAACGGTGGAGACCTCGTCTCCTACCTCCGGGCGCCCCTCTCTCCCACGTCCCTTGCCTTGCGGGAGGGGCGCCCCCTTTCTATTTCCGGCTGCACGTCAGCCACCCTCTCCCACCGCTGACAACCCCACGATGAACCCCACTCATCCCTCTCCCTCGCCAGCTCCCTCACGCTCCACCACCTCCACCATAGAAGCTCCACGTCGCCCTCGAAACTCGCCTCGTCGCCAACACTGCCACCAACTTCACCTTATAAATACGCCACCTCCGGCCGACTTCACACCCATCCGCCACTCCAGAGAGCGTCCCTGAGCTCCGACCTACCAATTGGTGACAGCGATTAGTTGAATTGTTGAGCGAAGAAGGGGTGTCATCTCCGGCGAGATCCACGGCCGCCACCGCCGTGCAGCAGCCTCCATCCGCGAGCTGTGTGAGCTCAGGCCACCTACCGACCTTCGAGTAACGACCTGGAGCTCAAACCTGAGCTCCATTCCCCAGGTAGATTCCTCCACTTCCCTCTGATCATCTTCTTATTTTCTTCTTCGATTTCTTGGATTTAATTCACCCTCCATCGTTGTTTTCTTGCTCCACCTTCATCCCTCCGAGCTCCACGACGGAGCTCCGGTCCTCGCGCTATCATTATCTTCGTCCATCATCGTACCCCACCTCCGCTCGACGCCAACTCCGCCACCTGGGCGGAGCCCGATCACCGGATCCATCTCACTCCACCTTAGGCCTCACATTTCACCTTGCACGAATCCACGAGCACGCGCACGCTTCGGCTATCTCCTCTAACCCCCTGCAGGTACACCCATCTCACTGGCCGGAAGCTCGTCGGAGCTCCCTTCGAGCTTTACCGGCACCGTGCCCCAGACCACCTCGCTCACTCCTGAGGGCACCGGAGGCCTCGTAGACCATCCGCGCGTCTTTTGGAGCATTTCCGACTCGCCATCGACCTCCACCGACGACGGGAAGGAAGGGCGGAGCAGCAGCCCCTACGCCGGAGTCCCTCCTTCTCCTCCGCAGGAGGCGGAGGGCCGTCGAGGAAGAAGCTCCAGGAGCCGCTCGATCATCTTGATCGAACGGCCCGCAATCAGCCGCGTCACCCGCTACCGGAGCTGCCAAAGACCGTAGGATCTTCCTTGATCCCACGATCAGGAGAACGCCACGTCGACACCTTCAGCCCCGATCGACCACCGTTAGATCTCTCCAGATCTGACGGATTCTGATTCCACCACGCGTCTTCACCGCCACCCTTTGGATCTATCTTGATCCAAAGGCCCGCAGGCCGCCACGTCGATGAAGACCGAGCCTCGGCCCCAAGCCTAGGCTCGGACGACCCGAGGCTACTCCGAGCCTCAGTCCAGACCTCCAAAACGCCCGAACCTCGCTCCGAGCCGCCGCAGCCCTCCGAGCCTAGGCCGCCCACGTGAGGAGCACGTGCGGCCTGGGTAAATTGCACAGAGGCCCCTGGAGCTTTCCAAAATTGCAAAGAGGTCCCTGTGAAGCAGACCCCACGTGAGGAGCACGTGCCCTGTGGAGATTTTGCACAAGAGTCCCCCGCATTACAGGTAATTGCATTTTAGTCCCTGTCTGCATATTTGCTTATTGTAATTTTAATTTCCTGTATTGCATTTACACCCTTGTGTTTGCACGCATGCCTAGATTGCATTTTACATCATTTTGAAATTTTAAAAATTGCATTTTATTGAGAATTTTGTCCTCTGTCTATTGGTACATGTGTCCTATTTTTGTAAGTTCAGTTGAATTATTAATGAATTAATTGGTGAATTGTTGACATATTTTGCCCAGTGACACCTTTTGATTTATAGTTAATTCTTTGTGCTTCCAAAATTCATCAAAAATTCATAGTAGCTTAAGGACAACATTTTTAACATACCATAAAAATTTCATAGCATTTGCACGCATATAGGCCTAAATAAATTGTTAAGTGATTTTCTTAGATTAATTTAATTAATTCATTTCACAGCGAAATTAAGTTCTGTTAATTTTCCTAGGTCCCTTATCATTAGAGCCACCTAGGATAATTTTAGTTCTTGAAAAAATTGTGGTTTGATATTTATCAAAAATTAAATACTGAAAATCACTCTGTCTGTTCATTTAATTCACAGTAAATTTATTTAGTGTCAAAAAATTCCAAAAAAATTAGTGTAGGCCATTTTCATCATAATTAACCATCTGGCCAATTTTCATAATTTTTGGACTTCATTTGTTACCATAATTAAATTGAACATTAAATTGGCCTGCATTGTCTACATAAGTCTGCATAAAAAAATTTAAAAAGACCGAAAAAAATTACTCCTCGAAAATCAACACTTGGATCCTTGCTTAAATTCACCTAAGGAGACAGATGCCTCCCTGAGATCGACCTTGGACTCCACCAAGTAAAAAATTGCCGCTTAAAATTAACTTCACATTAATCGATAAGTGGTTTTTGATTAACCCCTCGTATCCGACTGCAACGAATCACCTCAATTAATTTGGACATCAATTTGACCGAATTAACATAGGACGCGGGACGGTTGTCAACCAGCTCTCCATGTTCCTTCCCCCGAGGGCTAAAACCATTGCCTCGGAACTCTAGAAATGAGTGGGAAAGTGGCGGATCCGGTTTGAAGAAGGGGGTGTGGGTTCTTAAATAGAGGGAGGAGACGTGGAGCCCAAGAAAGGGTTCTCGTCACTGGCCAACGGAGGAGGGGATCGAGGTTGTTGGGCGAATGGCGGGCCGTTGCTGCGGTTGACGACGAGAAGAAGAAGAAACAAGGCGACGAATGGAAGAAAAAGAAAGAAGAAGGAAGTGACGTGCAAGAAGGGGAAGGAAAGGGTAAAGGTAGAGAGACAAAATGAGAGGAAAAATAAAAATAAAATTAATATTAAATAATTTAATAGTTAGATTAATTTAAGAAATAATTAAATAGTTAATTACGTAATTAAATAAATAATTAGTAATTAAATAATTATATATATAATTATAGAAATGATTAAACAACTTAATAAATACTTAAATAATAATTAGTAATTAAATAATAAATAAATTTAATTTAATTTAATTTAATTTAATAATATAATATTAGTAAAGAATATAAATATAATAAATCATATATTAAATAATATAAATTAAGGTACATTATACATTATATATCAATATGATCCCAAAACCCATATTTTGCATATTAAATCTGATTTTAGCAAAATCATTGTCATTTGATAGATAATTACATGAAACAGATTTTAAATATGAATATGCCTAATTCAGAGTCCATATGGCCATGTTATGAGGTCCGGAAAATTTAAGTTACAGCTTCATGGCATCAGAATTTATTGGCATTCTGACTTAAGTTATATTTTTATATTTTTCTACTAATTTTTAGAAACTTATTTAAAAAGAAATTAGGTTAAACGGAGTTCGAAATAATTAATTAGAAAATTGGGAAGTTTATACATATAGTACATATTGACAATGAGGCCCCGAACACCAAACCTCACCCATTTTATTCTAGTATTTTTTTGATATTTTTAATAAATAATATTAGTTATAAAACTATTTTAAAAGTGAGTTGGGTCAATTTAGAGTTTCTAAAAATATTTATGAACCTAGGAAGTTGGCATTAACTGCTTTTCGCTCATTGTAATATTTATTTTTATATTGAATAATTTTTCTGTCATTTTTATAAAATAATATATATCTTTATAAACAACTTATGTGAAGAAAAGATTTTAATTTTAGATTTTTGTGATGATAAATAAAAAAGGTGAAATATTTACAAGGTGAAAATGTATTTATGTACAATTAATGGTAAAATTTTTCGGACAATTCTTATATATTAAGATCCTTATCTTCTCTTGCTTATTTATTTTGTCGATCAGGTCAATATTGACCTGGTATTGGGGTTAGGATCAATTTGTATATATTTTATATATATCCTTCTTTTTCTTTTATTTTTTCATTTTTCTCTTTATTATTTTTTGGATGAAATAAGTGTTTAATAAATGATGTTAGAGTGCTAATTAATGGGAATTAGTGAGTATTTACATGTATTTTACCAAGGATTTTAGCCAAAATGAAAGAATAAAGGTGATGAATCACGGATTCATCATGAAGGTGTGTGGATCCTCTATGTATGGAGGAAAAGGATCGATCTCTGATCAGAACGATCAGAGGTGATGAACTTATGGAAGGTTGCAAAGAAGCGGATTGGGTCGGATGAGGTAATCGAAAACTGTGGATTCAGAAGAAATTTTAGAATCAAAATGAAGGAGAAGGGTAGAGATCGGTAAGAGAAACGATGAAAAATAGAGAGAGAATGGAGGAAGGAAAAATTAGTAGAGGAAGAGGAAGAGATTAGAATATCTAACCTGGATCTAACACGGATGGTTTGATGGATGAAGTTCGCCCGGGGCGGAGCTCGGTTGAGATATGACATGTAGTTGGGTGATTTCGGCTTGATATAATTATTCGATGCTACTCATCCTCTAGGTATAAGCAATTGGAACTTGATTCACCAGGTTGAACAAGTAAGGATGAATCTCCAGGACTTGCAAATCGTAATCCAACTCGAGGTCAAAACCTAGGTCTCACCAAAATAAAGAAGATGAGCGGGGAAGACCTCAGAGGCGATAGATAGGCCTTCAAGCTTCGGCCACTGTGTGTGGTCAGGGATGATCAATGGTTAAGGATGTCAGTAGAAATGTAGAGATTCTTGACGATGCGATGATACATATCGAAACGGATAAATTATTTAGAAATAGAATTGGATTAGATTACAATGAGGAACCGATTGGATGAAATCTAGATACAATGATCGAAATTCAAGGGGGGAGGAATAGAAGTGACCTAGATAGATGAGGAACGGGTTTAATGGATGCATGGGAACTGGAGCTTAACTTTAATGGTCTTTGCCTCGATGCTCTACGTGTCATAGAGGATGCTCGCGACGCAAATGCACGGTAGTGCAGAATTCTGACGACAATCTCACCTTCTCTCTCTCTCTCTCACTCAGCGATGGATTTGAGGCCCCTTGTTACTGGATCTACTCTGGAGCTCACTGGGGAAAGAGGTGGAAATAATGGCAGATGAGGAGCTCAGAGTGGGAATGCATGTTCTTAAATAGAAGAAGAAGATGGAGGTGGCTTGGGGAGCACGGCGGGAGTTTGTTGAGCAAACAACACAATACTCGGCCATCGAGTGGTTGGAGTGGTCCAAGGTAGGAAGGAGGAAGAGAGAGAATGGAGAAGAGGGAGGAAAAAGAAGGCGTCATGCGAAAGAAGAAGAAACGACGGAGGAAAAAAAGGGAAAAAGGAGGAAAGAGAAAATAAATAAATAAATTCAATTAATAATTAAAATAAATAAATAAATATAAATTCTAAATAATTTAATAAATAATTTAATTATAAAGTTTAATTAAGTAAATGATATTAATTAATTAATTAATACATATATAAATAAGCAATATTATACCTATTTAAATAAAAATTAATTATTTTAAATAATATTTTTTTTAATAAAATTTATCTTTATTTTATATTAATAATATAACATTAATAAAATATTAATAAAATATAAAAATACGAGAAATAACAAAATTTAATAGAATCGGATTAAGATACATTGTACAATTTATACTAATAGGGTCTCAAAACCTACTTTTTGTATATTAGCTCCCATTTTTGTGAAATCACTTTTATTTGATAGATAATTTCATAAAATAAACTTTAAAGTTAGTATGACCAATTCGGAATTCATATGGATGAATTATGAGGTTCGAAAGTGTGGCTTTGCGGCTTTTTAGTTTTGGGATTTATTGGCAATTATTAATAAATAATTTTAAGTTATATTTTTATTTTTTACTAATTTTTATAAACACATTAGAAAAGGAATTAAGTTAAATGGGATTAGGAACAATTAAAAAAGAAGAATTATATACATATACTACATATATATAAAGGGGTCCAAATGCCAAAACTCACACATTTTATTCTAATATTTTTTGGTATTTTTAATAAATAGTATTAGTTATAAAAAGAAATTTAAAAGTGAGTTTGATCTATTTAGAGTTTTCTATAAATAGTTATGAATCTTGGAAGTTATCTTTTTAGGTTCATCATAATTATTTATTTATACATTAAATACTTTTTTTATTTATTATAAATTAATATATATTACTATTAGCAACTTTTGTGAATAAAATATTTTTATTTGAAATTTTTAGGATTATAAATAAAATTGATGAACATATGTACAAGGTAAAAAATGTGTTTATGTACATTTGTGGTCTTGATTTTCTGACATTTTTGTAAATTAGGATCATTATCTCCCCTACTTATTTATTTTGCTGACCAAGTTGATGACAAGCCTGTACTGCTCGGGTTAAGGTATGAATAATCAGGTCGTTGTGACCCGAACCGCAAGGCTAAGTTAATCAAGAAAATCGGAGACCACCAATATAAAAATCAAGCAAGCTATTCAAATAGTGGTCCCGCTATTTTATTTTACATGGTATAGCTACCACGGTCGAACACAAGGAGCACGGTATGCCTAGGCTACTGAGTAGTCAAGAATTAGAATAAAATGAAGAAAATAAAATAAAAAGGTGGTTTTTATATTTTTCAAAATTTTTTGTAATTTTTAAAATTAAGAAAAGGAATAAAAGAAATCAAAAAGGCATAATCAAGCAATTATTTAAGGCATCAAAAATGCTCAGAAAATTAAAATAAAAAATTTTTTGGTTTTTATAAATATTCAAGTATTTTTGGTATTTTTTCTTGGATTTTTCTGATTTTTAGTTAATTTTATTAAAATGAAACAAGGGTAAAAATAAAGGGTAATGTGCAGCTAGAATCTAAAGGCACTTTAAAAATTCTTAAAAATGCCTACAAAATTCGAGCAATAATTTTATGATAAACTAAAAATAAAAATATAACTACAGAAACTGAAAGTGCATTTTTTGAATTTTTATGAATTTTTTATAATTTGTCTAGGGTTTTCAATGTTTTCCATTTTTTAGAGTTTTTATAAGACCAAATGTAATGCAAATTTGATAGAAGCAAAAACAAACCAAAATAAGCACAGTAATTTTTTTGGATTGTTTAGAGGGTTTTTAATATTTTAGTGGATTTTTAAAGATAAATAGAAGCAAAGTTTTTGAATTTTTAAAAATACTAAATGGAAACAAAATGAATCCAAAATCTCTTAGAAATTCCTACATCATGGCAGGAGCCATGTGTCAAAATCTCACGAATTTTGGATAAAGTTTGCTATTTATTCAAACCAATCAAAGAAGCACAGCACACAGGGACCAAATCGCAACAAAAGTATGTTTCAGGGGTTAAATGATAACATGCATAAAAAGCTCAAGGTCCTATCTGCAAATGTTCGACGAATTCGAGCACATGTCCAAATCCAGCACGCACAGGGGTATAAGTTCAAATAGTAAAACTATAAATTCAAAACATAACATCCACTAAACCTAGGACCATACATGCAAATATCCCATAAATACATGTGACGACGCACGCGCAACCATATAGGGAGGACTAAAATGCAAATATAGAAAATGGCAGAAGCAAAAATGCAAAATGGTCCACAGTGCAACTTTTAGTTTACAGACTAAATAATAATAGAAAAGAACTGTAGGGGAAACGGAGCAAATTACCCAGCCGCTCGTGCGGGTCACGTAGGGTGCCAGGTGTCACGCTTTGACTGGATGGTGAACGTACGGCTCTGACGCTGACAGCCGGTGAATCCAACAACCTTGCCTGGATGATGATCGTGGGCGTACGGACATCGTTAGATGTCAGATATAACGGCCTGACAGGCGCAGGCGAAGGACGGCTCTGATATGAACTGGCGCAGAGGCGATGATCCGACGGTGAAGGAGGATGCTGGACGAACCCTGCCTGGGCGAAGTTCACTGGAGAACCGACGGTGATCCGACGCTCCGATGGATGATCGGGCAACATGGTTCGACTCGCGATGCTCCCCCGCGTCGGGTGGATGGCTCCAATTGACTTGCCGACGGTCAGATCTCCAGGATGGGGTGCGCGACCTAGGCGAGCTCCGGCGAGGCTGGATGAAGGCGAACTGAGACGTAACCATGCATGCGAAGACCTGCGGGATAAAGCTCCGACTTGGAGGAGTACTCCGGTCAATGTTATTTGACTAAAGATAAAGGGAAGCGACGATGGGTGGCGAAGGGAGGTTCTGGCAAAGCAGTGGAGGGAACCTAAGCCTAATCTTGGATTGGATAGCCAAGATTTGGATGATCAGGCTATAGAGGAAGGGTGAAGATGGTCTGTGGTGTCGATCTAAGCGGATAGATGTGGCTGATGGAGCTAAGACCGGCAGGTCAGAGCTGGCGGAGTGGCAGATGAAGGATTCAAAATATATGGAACTAGGGAAGAAATGAAGGCTACCTGAAGGTCCGAGTTGGATCCTTAGCTCCAGGGGGTGAGGTCGGACTGGGTCTTGGCCTCTACTATGCTGTAGAATACGGGAGGCTCGACGCTGCGGATCTCCGGCCACGTGTGGCGAGCATCTGCTACAGCAACCTTCTTCAACTACCAAAGGGCTCCTCTGATTGTTGTCACCAAGGGGAAGGTTTCTAGGGTAGAAGGAAAGTATGCGGCGTGAGCTACAATTCTGGGGAAAGGAGTGAAGATTTTATATGTGTTCCCAGGTGGCTGGAAGGAATTGGGTGGAGCGTGCGATCCAAGGATGATCCGTCCTTCCCTAGGGATCTGCATGGGTCGTGGATCCAAGGGGAAGGAGCGAGGAAGGAATCGGGGCAGGAGACGGTCAGATCCGAGTGGGAGAATTTTGAGAAGATGGGGCTAAACTCGGACCTGGGTGAGGCCTGTTCCGGGAGGGGGAGTTGACCTGGGTCAACATCCCTCCTAGACCAATCAGAAAATTCCATGGTCAAAATTATTTGAAAAATAAATTAAAAATAGAAGATGATTTTATTTTAAAATATGTTCAAAATGAAAAATGTTTATTATTTTTCAAACTATTTTTTAATGTTTTTTATTTATTTTTATGAAAAATAAATTATGGTATATATAGTATATTATATTATATACATGTATAAAATACCTATGTATTTTATATAATTATTTTTATTTCTTATTTTTGTACAAATACCCCAATTTTATATTTTTTATTTACAACATAAAATTTAGAGTATAAAATAGTTTTTATTTTATTTTTATTTATTATTTACAACTGTAAAATAAATAGAAGTATGATACATATATACATGTAATATGTACACGGTTGTTGAGAGAAATTATTTTTATTTTTATTTTATTTTTCTAATTTTTGTTTTATTTTTAGAAATATATACAAGGGGTTAGAAACCTATTTTTATTTTTATTTTTGTGAGAATAAAATATATGCATATAAGAGGAATATTCACAAGGTTGAGTGGCCCTATCTCTCTCTACTTATTTTAGTTAACGATCAAGCTCATATTGGGCCCTCTCTTGGGTTTAGGTCACTCAATATTTCTTCTAAATATTTCCTTCTTTTTCTTTTATTCTTTATTCTTTTATTTTTGCACAAATACATGTTAATTATTAATATTTAACAAATGCATTCTTATTGGTAACTTATTGTATTTATAGCTATCTACATGGTATTTTGCCAAGATAATTAGCTAAAATAAAAGAATAAAGAGTGATGAATGAGTATTCATCCCCTCTATACTTTACTTTTGCTAGTCCCTTAGCAAACACTTATTTGAAAAAGAAGTGAAAAACAGAAAGGAAAAGAAAAAGAAGAAAAAGAAGGTGAATCAATGCTGATTATTAAACTTGTCTTCATTAAATTGAAGTATGGATCTTAGTCAGATCTTTGGATTATTAGTTTTTCGGAACTTTATTCAGACTTAGGTTTAAAACTCAACAACCTCTAAATTCCACTAATCTATAGTCAAGACTCATCAACAATCCAGATCAGAACAAGTCTACAAACACAAACTCTGATGACCATGAATCTTTTCTTGTACGGTGTAAGTGATATGTAGCTCCCCACCTCAGAAATGGCAATGTGACAACCCTCCTCAGCAAGGTATCTCTAATGCCCTAGTCTGGAAGCTCTTTCCTCGAGGAGCGGGGTATTCCCTTCTAAA
Source organism: Ottelia alismoides (assembly GCA_037367405.1). NCBI lineage: Eukaryota > Viridiplantae > Streptophyta > Magnoliopsida > Alismatales > Hydrocharitaceae > Ottelia > Ottelia alismoides. The sequence continues at coordinate 1,032,763 of JAZKJV010003768.1, forward strand.
ATCAAGTTCAATCAGCTCAAGAAGAGGAGGAAGAAGAGAATGGAACATGGCCAGTGTAGCCATGTATCCTAGGGAGCCCAACCAATGTAGCTAAGTCTCCCTACTGCAAGCTTCATGAGATGGGAATGGGTAACATAATCTTTGCTTTATTTGACTATATACATTCCGGTGGGTTTTTCATTTTCTATCAGACCGACCACATTTTTGGAGTTTTTCTTTTCTCTTTTTTGTTCGATGTGCATATGTACAACATATCTACATGGTGCAGCATACATAATAAGGAGTTTTTCCTCTTGAGACAGTAGACTATCCCTTTTCTGAAGCTTTATTACAACCCACAACTCCTGTCTTTAGACCTCACTACTACCAGACCAAGTTGAGACGCACTTCCTTCACTAAAAGAAGAAGAGAGGTTCTGCCTAGAAGTACTACCCTCATATGCTACCCCAAGTCAAAGAAGACTGCCCCCTCACCACCCCATCCATAGAGAGCTAGGTGTAAAGTGCTGGTGCAAGTAAAGCCATTGTCCGTGGTAGTCATGCGTATGTAGTTAAGTGTTCTACTTAGGCTCATCAAGATGACGAGTAATCATAGCCTAGTGGACTCAAAGAATTAAGTCACCATAGACCTGAAAAGTTTCAACCCTAAGCCCTATAAGGTTCCTCTTAGAATTAGGTGGATTAAGATCTTAACCAAGCTCTATTTTTCAATTTAATTCCTGGCTAGTGAAGGATATGGTATAATCCTCAATCGCATCACAAAAGCGTGAGCGTCGTATCGAATACGATGAGGAGCGACTAGTCGCACTAGTTGCTCGATGCAGCGGAATTTAAAAATTTTTCATGCGACGAAACCACATGATCCAATAACACTTCTTGGATCGTTTCGTCTAAACCACAAACAAGTAATAGGATTACCTTTTGAATCATGGTTGCGATTGAGTCTCTAAACGAAGAGACCTCCTATCTCAAGTCCAATCCGACGGAGGAGACGCTTGAGAGCGTGGGGATGAATCGCATGCTTCTCGCAATCCATGTTAATGATCCAAGCGGTGGATCTCCTGATCTCGATACACGAGATTCGACGTCTTCTTCACGAGCGAGGCGCACCGAAAAAAATGGAGATCCACGAGCAGACGATCGGGCAGCATAACGATGATCCTGCGGCGATGGAGAACCTCTCTAGGGCATCCATGGTAGATGTCCATGAGAGGGAGAGAGAGTAGACGTGTAGAGAGAAAGAGAGAGAGAGAGACTTATATTCTATTGGTGTGTAAAGAAGAGCAAAGGGGTGCCCTTATATTTATAATATTTTGGGATCGATGGATCTCAATCCATGGGTAACACAAATCCAATGACTCTCATTGATTGTGTTTCTTTTAATGGCCAAGATTTGTGTTGGTAAAAACCAACAACAATTAATTTAATTTAGATTAAATATATATTTATAAATCAATATAATTCAATCACCAAATTAAATCAACTAACATCGGAGATAATGGAAAGGAGGCTCCTCCCTTCCATATAGGAAGAGTGGACGACCACCCTTTCCTTTAGGGATTGGTGGTTGTCCCCCCTCTCCTATTAGGAAAGGGAGACTCCAATGCAATCTCCAAGATTGCATATATCTCCAATATTTACAACAACAATTGTTGTAAATTATTCTACAAAAATAATTCATAATTATTTTGTAGACATTGCAATCTTGCCATTGAAAAATTTGTGAATCATATTCACAACCCAAAATAAAATGTAAATTACATTTTCAATTTAATGTTCAATGTGAATCCAATTTACATTAACATTTAATTAACAAATGTATATTACAAATAGCTCTCTCTTATATATTATAAATCACATTTATAATATATATGATTAATGTGGATAGTACTATCCACATTATTCATATCCATGATAATTAAATCACATTTAATCATCTTGGATCTCTATTCTCATGTTCCCAAATAATATGAATCACATTCACATTATTCACATCTTTTGATAATCAAATCACATTTAATTATCTTAGATAACTCTCCTTATAATATGAATCAAATTCATATTATCATGATAATTAAATCACATTTAATTATCCATTTTCTCAATGCTCGGTCACATATATCAGCAATAGAATTATCCATGAACTCTTTCAAGGATAATGCGCTTTCTCCGCGAATACTTGGAGATAAGAACAGGGCGATTGTATTGTTCCATGTATAGTGACTTGGGTATTGAGATTACATCTCAAATCCAGATCTCGGGCCTCCCATAGATGCATGATTAAATCAAGACCGCAAATCTAATCTTCTCATTGAATCTGAATCACATTCAGATCAATGTCCAACATTTGGATCAAGATCAGATTACTTCTCTACTGAGAGGAGTCACTAAAATCCAGACCTGTTTCATCACTCCCTAGGAATGGAAGCGTCAGGGTTATACAATCGTTTATGATCACATCACCCTCAGGTATTCCCAATACCTGTATATCCTGCATCCTGGAAGACTCAGAATAAACCCGAAGTATTAGATCAACTTTATACTGTCTACTTCAGGGTTTTATCAGTAAGTTTCTCATTTTGATCATTGGGAGTTAGTATCGATCATATACATTCCAAAAGCATATATCATACCTAGGTCTTGATCATATACTTTCCAAAAGTATATATCAAACCTACAAATTCAGTCAAGCTTCCAAAGTGAGACGACTGTATGCACGGAATTTAATTCTTCCCAATATCTCAGGAGTGAGCTCATGTCTTCCAGTTCAATAGTGAGCCTGTATGATCCCTTTGAGAGATCGTATTACTCATATGCCCTTATATGCACATCAGTGTGTCGGTGTATAGACCTTGGTTAGGTCGTCAACCTATTGGTCTACCAAATGTACATACTCAGACATATAGTAACACATCTGTCTCCGGTCAGAGGATGCATGCCTATATCATGACAGCATACGACATATGACTTTGGTTATCTCGATCTCGTTAAGTCAACTCTTTGACCTAACTTATCTAACTCCTCCTAATCTCTATTCCTATGCAGGGGACCTGCATCAAGAGGTCAGTTAGATATCAGCCTTTAGAGAAAGGATTGCCATCTCCTTCTCAGGATGGAGATCATCTCTTAATAATCATTTGACGGTGCTCGATGAGTCCTTAATCTAACTCTTTAGATATTCACCCAAGCACCAGCCTCTATGATTCAATATTTGAATCAACAGCTGTATGATCATCAAGATGGCCATGGTACATAACCCTAATTGTACTAAGGGACCTATTATGCAAATTATTTATTCTTCATTTCAGATAAGGGAATGATATTCGAAATAACATTTATTGCATAATGGATCGCCATGGGCTCGCATGTCCAACAATCTCCCACTAGCCCAAAGAGCCATTAATGGGCTAATCATATAAACCCACACTCATGTGACAATCATAGGCTATTTAGAAAATAGCTCGGTAAGCTGATCAATCACTCTGTTCCCAAGAGACTACGCCAAGTCCTTTTACGGCACTTGCATTTCCCCAAGTAACAGTGCTCGCATCCAATGCGAATGTTGCATCTTATGCAACCAATACGCAATATTGTTATAGTGTCCTTGACACTATAGCTCGATAATCATTATAACCAGTATGTCCATAATCCTTATTAGAATACCTTTATTCCTAGAGATCTCTATCTCCTAAGGTATCAACAGTTAAGACCTTTTAGATCACTCTCTATAAAGTCTTAATTTCTTGAAGATAAGACTTTGAGATCACTATCTCAAAAGTTTTGCCTTCTATGAATATATTGTTATTACTGCAATCAAGTGTTTTATCACCATAGTAGGATTAGTAACAGTTTACTGCTCCCACTGCATGGTAGACATCTGGCTTTTGTACACATCTAGCATACACCCGGTTTCTTGGAACTGATTCAAAAGGGCAAGCAGTTTGCATTCACATCCTCAACTCTTTGAGGTGCTATACCTTTAGATAGGTCAATACCATATCTTTGAGGAAAAAGAAACCTTTCTTGGAATTTTCCAGAAAATGGAAATGTCCAAGGTGTACTATCAGTGTGACTGTCCCAATACCCTCTTATCTTTGCGTTTGAACAACTTCAGAACTAAGATCTAAGAGGTATCCTTGAGATCATATCTCGAGGTATGGAACAACCAGATTATAAAACACTTATTATTATCATCCTTAGATCATTTCAAATGATTAGGATATCTACATTTAGCATGATGAACACAATGACACTCCCACTAAGCTTCACATGACTCAACAAGATTTTATCTGAAATCATAACATTTATAATTTCATCAAATCTTATGTTCCAACTACAAGAAGCTTATTTGAGTCCAAAGATGGAGTTCTTTAATTGCACATCTTGCCTTCCTCAACCATGAAGCCCTGGGGCTGCTTCATGTGAATGTCCTCAGAGAGGTATTCATAGAGGAATGCAATCTTGACTTACATCATGAAGATGTCATAGTCAAGTTGTGTAGCTATGGTTAGCAATATTCTGATGGGTTTAAGCATGGTCACTGAAGAGCAAGTCTCATCGCAAGCAATGTCTTCTCTTCGGTGAGTAGCTCATGGCTACGAACCATGCTTTGAAGGTCTCTATCTTCTCATCAGGTTCCCTCTTTCTCTTGAAGATCCATTTACACGTTAATGGGTTTGACCCTTATAGGTGGATCCTCGAGGGTCCATATACAACACTTGTATATGAAGTCTACATTAGACTTTTATTGCTAACATCCATCTTTCCATGTCATGATCTTTAGAAGCTTCATCATATGAAGTTAGATCATTGTCAGATTCAATTGACACATGGAATCCATCTTCAAACTTATGTGAAGAGGTATTAGTGTTTCATTTTTAATTGTCTTTTTAGTTTCTGATTCCAGGAGCCTCATTATCATCTCAAGATTAAATGAGTTGAGATCCTTTAAGAATCTCAAGGTCATAAAGTAGGTATCCAATACCATCCTTTATTTTCCTAATGAAGTACCACTCTCCAGCGCTAGATTCCAGCTTAATTACATGGAACGTTATTAGGGATATATAATGTAGTCTCTACTACATATATACCTTGGAAACTAATAGATAATTATGCTAAGATTAATCATTGATCAAATCATGTCACACATGATCAATTGTATCTCCCTACAATCTATTGAGTTAAGGTTCATTAGGAGGATTGAGATAGGAATGATATTCACATCTCCATAAGGTATTCCTTGAATTCATCTAATAGGTACAAGCTACCTTGGTTAGATCAATTCATTTTATCTTCCTTCAAACTTTGGTACTAAACCAAAATTGTGAAATCTTTGAACATTTTCTAAGAGAAGAAATCTCATATCACAAATAATCATTAATAGATATCACATATCCATAATGTTTATTCTGATATAGATGATTCACATACATCAATATGTATTAGATCCTGAATAACTTGACATCTTACACCTTTCCCAAAGAAGGGTGTATTGGACATTTTACTTTGAATACAATATTCATAAGTATGCAAGTTTTGAAATTTTAGACATTCTAAAGTTTCATCTCTTACTCGTCCATTGATCTCATCAACAGACATATGTCCAAAACATTATGCCAGATCATTGTCAAATGATCTTTATCCTCCTATGATATTTAAAGGTTTAATTTTCAGTATTAGAAATCTTAATGAACCATTCATTAATTTTCTAATTTAGTGGAGTCCACTAGATGTTATATTACTATCTGAAATATCCCCATCATAACTCTCTATGATAGGTCTATTCCAGAATTCATGCTTATTCCCAACATTTAGAAATAAACTGAGTGTATTATAATATCCAGGTTACAGAGACATTCTCTAGGACTAAGGGCTCCCACTGAAAATATGAAGTCTATTGATCCAATGGAAATTGTTGCAACAATTGCATCACTTCCAACATGGATGACCATTAAACTTTAAGATCAAATTTCTAATATTCTAATACAAATGCAACCGATTGCATGTGTCATTAGAAGATGGAGATACAATTATTAGACTTTATCTTATCAAATAAGTAAGTCAATTTTAATGATTATATGTAGATTATTCTGATGTACTATCCGATTCCTTCTCTAAGGATTCTAGATAGATTTGAAAATCATACTATCAACACATCAACTTATTACAGTATTGGCATTCATACAACTCTTTGGATGTCATATGGAAGTCACAGAAGTACAGTCAACTCTTTGACTTTCCTTCTTACTTGAGTCCAACCATGCTTCCACTGCACTCCCTTTATTTATGAGCAACCATTGCTCAAGACAAAGGATGTCTTATGTTAAATTCAAAAAATTTCAACATAAGAGTATTTCAACATTTATACATGCTTCATTCAATTCATACAATATGAATATTATGAAGCTTCATGAATGACTAGAGTATAGATAGTAGAATGATGACACTCACCATATCTACATCCATCTAAACTCTTAAAACATTGGTTTAGGTAGGTATTCAAACAATTTGAATACAACATCTCTTATAGAGCCACCATTCTGCATGGTGCAGAGAACCATGTCATTCATGATTAAATGTCGAGAGCACATGTGTATTCCAGAACATCTTCTTAGATTTTATAAGGATTATTTGATAATTACGATCATTATCGACATGTCACTTCAAAAGTACATTCGATGAGATCAAGACTTATAGAGACATACAAACCCTAGGGTTTTAGTCCTATTGTCTATTTAATTATCATTCCTCATTATTATGAGGAAACTTGCACATTGCAGCCACAAACATTATGTGTCCAATTACAAGTACAATATCTGGATCATAGGTCCAATCCATGATATTTTACTGGTTATTATTGAGTATAATATTGAGTGGTTTTAATGAAGGATTATCTGAAATAAGAAATTTGCATAAATATATTTAAATATATATTTTTACTTTGATTTAGGAATTTTTATATCAAATCTGTCTTGCTATGTCAACAATGAAAGTTCATTCCCTTAATCACTTTCAATGTAAGAGATATACTTACCATTATATCTCAAGCAAGATCTGGGATCTCCTTCCTTATCTTTGTTACATCCCAATAATATGAGAACCTGTAACTTGGATAAAAAGAAGCGGGAACATATTCTGCCTTGCAAGTCCAACTTGCATCTCCCAATTCGGTCTTTAACACCTGGGCCCACCACCCCTAAGGTGATGTTGACCCATCATTAATTGAACCAACCGTCAACAGGAATACAACTCGCTATGCACAATCAAATATCGCCCCAATAATATGAGGACCCGATATTGGGGTCACTACGTATACGTCCTTACTCTTTCGAGAAGAGACGAGCCCAATCCAAATGGATCATATGCAGGAGCTGTCACTTCGGACAGGTGTCTCCTACATACAATATCTGGCGACGGAACCCTTTACCTTGACGGGAGACCATGGATGTCACTTATGTGATCCTCCATATCATATTCAAATTCTAATTAATCATTATGAATCATATTCATTACGATTAATTCTTCCAAGGGAAATAATAACTCTATTCATAATATAGTGTTGTTAGTTGGATATAATTAACTTAATTATAATAAATTAATTTTCAATCCAATTCAATCAACAAACTTGATTTTACTTGAATATATGGTATTATCTCAAAATACGTATTAATTCGAATTTTAATAATTAGAAAATACATCATGATCTCTCAAGCATCATTCGTTCCCTACCCGCTGTCATGGCCAGTACCGGCGGGAGTGCGACGGACCACATACGTTGCAACCTGCTACCCCAGCGATCCCCGACTAGACACCATATATGCCTCAGGAAAAAATAATGCCGAGTCAATCATTTTGTACTTGAGATGATCATCGGTTCTTCAATCGAAATTATACCATATAGTAATAATCAAAACAATTTTGATTATAAGGAAATTTGCTAGATAAATTCCCAATCCTATTCAAGCAAGGAGTTTGATGATTGTGTTTCCAATTATGATCTTGATCAAATCTAATCAATTTGGTTGAGGACAATTCAATTAAGGAAATAATCATCATCCAATATTTCTCAAATATTTTCCATAATTATTTCATGAAATTAACAATTAATTTCACTAATTGACAATCACATGGTTATTGATTAGGAAAGTAATTTTAGCAGTGACCCCTACTTACTAAAATTAGCATATCTCAATCAATTTAAAACCAAATTAAGCAAAGTAAGTTTCCAAAGTTTGCTAATTTGATTTTCAACAGAATCTATGTGATTTGCACTTATTTCTAGGTGCCTCTAAATAGTAATTAACTCCTTAATTACGTTAAGATTCGCAGTTCCCGTAACAGTGAATACATGTTCATTAAAACAACCATATCTCGAGCAAACGGAATCCAAATTACGTAAACTCAGATCCTATGGTTTACTTATTTAATGAGGAACAGAATACAAGTTTTATTTTCGTGCTTTAACAATTTAAACAGGGTCGAAAATAATCACTAAACAGATATGCGAAAATGAAATGCGATAAAATGTTCGCAACCCTAACGAACCCAAGTCGCCTTCGGTTTTATGGATCGTATCCAAAAACTTCGACTTAAGTCTATGATACCACTTGAAGGATATGGTATAATCCTCAAGCGCATCACGGAAGTGTGAGCGTCGTATCGAATATGACGAGGAGCGACTAGTCGCACTAGTTGCTCGACGCAACGGAATTTAAAAATTTTTCATGCGACGAAACGACATGATCCAAGAACACTTCTTGGATCATTTCGTCTAAACCACAAACAAGTAATAGGATTACCTTTTGAAGCGTGGTTACGATCGAGTCTCTAAATGAAGAGACCTCCTGTCTCAAGTCCGATCCGACGGAGGAGACGCTTGCGAGCACGGGGATGAATCGCGTGCTTCTCGCAATCCATGTTGATGATCCAAGTGGTGGATCTCCTGATCTCAACACACGAGATCCGACGTCTTCTTCACGAGCGAGGCACACCAAAGGAGACGGAGATCCACGAGCAGACGATCGGGAAGCATAACGACGATGCTGCAGCGATGGAGAACCTCTCTAGGGCATCCATGGTGGACGCCCACGAGAGTGAGAGAGAGTAGATGTGTAGAGAGAAAGAGAGAGAGAGAGAGAGAGACTTATGTTCTCTTGGTGTGTAAAGAAGAGCAAAGGGGTGCCATTCTATTTATAATATTTTGGGATCCACGGATCTCAATCCATGGGTAACACAAATCCAATGGCTCTCATTGATTGTGTTTCTTTTAATGGCCAAGATTTGTGTTGGTAAAAACCAACAACAATTAATTTAATTTAGATTAAATATATATTGATAAATCAATATAATTCAATCACCAATTTAAATCAACTAACATTGGAGATAATGGAAAGGAGGCTCCTCTCTTCCATATAGGAAGAGTGGACGGCCACCCTTTCCTTTAGGGATTGGTGGCCGTCCCCCCTCTCCTATTAGGAAAGGGAGACTCCAATGCAATCTCCAAGATTGCATATATCTCCAATATTTACAACAACAATTGTTGTAAATTATTCTATAAAAATAATTCATAATTATTTTGTAGACATTGAAATCTTTCTATTGAAAAATTTGTGAATCATATTCACAACCCAAAATAAAATGTAAATTACATTTTCAATTTAATGTTCAATGTGAATTCAATTCACATTAACATTTAATTAACAAATGTAAATTACAAATAGCTCTCTCTTATATATTATAAATCACATTTATAATATATATGATTAATGTGGATAGTACTATCCACATTATTCATATCCATGATAATTAAATCACATTTAATCATCTTGGATCTCCATTCTCATGTTCCCAAATAATATGAATCACATTCACATTATTCATATCTTTTGATAATCAAATCACATTTAATTATCTTAGATAACTCTCCTTATAATATGAATCAAATTCATATTATCATGATAATTAAATCACATTTAGTTATCCAATTTCTCAATGCTCGGATACATATATAAAAAATGGAATTATCCATGAACTCTTTCAAGGATAATGCGCTTTCTCTGCGAATACTTGGACATAAGGACAGGGCGATTGTATTGTTCCACGTATAGTGACTTGGATATTGAGATACATCTCAAATCCAGATCTCGGGCCTCCCATAGATGCATGATTAAATCAAGACCGCAAATCTAATCTTCTCATTGAATCTGAATCATATTCAGATCAATGTCCAACATTTGGATCAAGATCAGATTACTTCTCAACTGAGAGGAGTCACTAAAATCCAGACCCATTTCATCACTCCCTAGGAATGGAAGCGTCATGGTTATACAATCGTTTATGATCACATCACCCTCATGTATTCCCAATACCTGTATATCCTGCATATTGGAAGACTCAGAATAAACCCGAAGTATTAGATCAACTTTATACTGTCTACTTCAGGGTTTTATTAGTAAGTATCTCATTTTGATCATTGGGAGTTAGTATCGATCATATACTTTCCAAAAGCATATATCATACCTAGGTCTTGATCATATACTTTCCAAAAGTATATATCAAACCTACAAATTCAGTCAAGCTTCCAAAGCGAGGCAACCGTGCGCACGAAATTTGATTCTTCCCAATATCTCATGAGTGAGCTCATGTCTTCTGGTTCAGTAGTGAACCTGTATGATCCCTTTGAGAGATTGTATTACTCATATGCCCTTATATGCACATTAGCGCGCCGGTGTATGGACCTTGTTTAGGTCATCAACCTATTGGTCTGCCAAATGTACATACTCAGACATATAGTAACACATCTGTCTCTGGTCAGAGGATGCGTGCATATATCATGACAGCATATGACATAGGACTTTGGTTATCTCGATCTCATTAAGTCTACTCTTTGACCTAACTTATCTAACACCTCCGAATCTCTATTCCTATGCAGAGGACCTGCATCAAGAGGTCAGTTAGATATCAGCATTTAGAGAAAGAATTGCCATCTCCTTCTCAAGATGGAGATCATCTCTTAATAATCATTTGACGGTGCTCGATGAGTCCTCAGTCTAACTCTTTAGATATTCACCCAAGCACCAGCCTCTATGGTTCAATATTTGAATCAACAGCTGTATGATCATCAAGATGGCCATGGTACATAACCCTAATTGTACTAAGGGACCTATTATGCAAATTATTTATTCTTCATTTCAGATAAGGGAATGATATTCACAATAACATTTATTGCATAATGCCCCGCTGTGGGCTCGCATGTCCAACAGCTAGTTTAAATGTCAACTATGATTCATAAAAACTATACAAATATATACAAAAATGCTTTTTGAAAATTTTTAAAAATATGCAATTTTTTTGAAAATGTTTGAAAACATGGATGTATGCATGAATGCAGAAGTTTTGCAAAATATTTACACACATTTACAAAAGGTTTTTTTGCAAACTTTTTGTTTTTCAAACATTTTACAAAAATTTTGTACTATATACATAATTTTTTGATATCAAAATATTTACAAACTCTTTACATACAAAAGATTTTTACAAACATTTTTAAAAAAATAATTTTATAAATTGCTATGTATGTGCAATAAAGAATTTTATGTACAAGAAAAATTTTAAATTTTTATGGATTTTTAAGGATTTTAGCCATTTTATTTATTAACACACTCACACAAAGTACGAGTTATGGCAAAAGTATATATGGAATATATACGACACCCCATATACTTAGCTCGAACAATGTCCTCAGAGTGAATCAAGAGCGATGAAGAAGACATAACTCGTGCTTAGTATAGGGAAGTGAAAAGGAAAAGCTATACTACAACGACGAATGAAAGAATAGAATGGAAAAAGAATATCAGGGTTTCCCCCTATACTAAGGATTAAGTAATCCTAAGTATGGCAGACTGTACATAAAGGAAAATCCAAGTGGAAGGATGTACAGGGTCTACCTCCCCTATACTTAGGGTGAAATATCCCTTAGTATAGGCATCAAAGCAAAGGTAGAAAAGAATCAAAAGAAAATCAAAAGTCTCACATCCCCCCTATACTTAGGGTAAAGTGCACCCTAAGTATAGAATAATCAATTATGCAAATGGGGTGTTGGAATGAAGAATGGTGTGATATGGACATCTGGATCTATACAAGGCGGAAGACAGTGATAATCAGGCGTGAGATGCAATAGATGTGAGTCAAGAGACCACATCTCACGCAAAATGAATAGGGGCGACGTCAACGACCGGTGGTTCATGATCAAGATATGGTTTGAGCCGCTTCCCGTTGACACGAAAGGTAGACTCAGATGACAACTATGATATGTTAATGCTCCTGTTGTCATGTACCTTTCGGACCAGGTATTGTCCCTTCCATTTGCTCTGCAACTTCCCTGGAAATAATCTAAGCCTGGCATCAAACAACCATACTCTCTGTCCTGGATCAAACTGCTTGTGGCTGATATGAGAATCATGCCACTCCTTCACTCTCTCCTTGTACTGTAGGCTGCTTGAAAAGGCTGCATCTCTAAGCTCCTCCAGGGCTGCCATCTTTGCCCTCCTCTGGTCTCCTACACTCACTGGATCCAAAAGTATATCTGTGACTGCCCAAAGTGACCTATGTCTCAGCTCAACAGGTAAAAGGCAAGGCTTGCCATAAATGAGGCGAAAGGGAGATGTACCCAAAGGCGTTTTGAAGGACACCTGATATGCCTACAAGACCGAGTCCAAAAGTTGTGACCAATCCTTTCAGTCAGGGCAGACGACCTTCTTCAAAATAGTCTTGATCTCGATGTTCGACACTTCAGCAAGACCATTGGTCTGAGGATGATACAGTGTGGCTACTCGATGGTCAATGCTGAACTCGCTAGAAAGGGCATTTACCTTATCGTTGACGAAATCAGATCCCCCATCAGAAATCAAGACTCTAGGTACCCCAAACCGTGAAATGATATTCTTCCTCAAAAATAGGCATACAGTCTTAGCATCTGCGGTTCGAGTGGGGATGGCCTCAACCCAACGACTCACATAATCCACGACCAATAGAATGTACTCGAATCCCTGACTCTTAGGGAATGGACCCATGAAATCGATGCCCCATGCATCAAAAACCTCATAGAAATGAATGGGCTGCATCAGCATCATATCACACTGTCCACAAGTGCCCATCCTTTGACAGTCAATACACCTTTTCACGAATTCATCAGAATCCTTGAAGAGGGTAGGCCACCACAGGCCGGATTGGAGCACTTTCTGTGCTGTTCTCCTCCCAGAGTGATGTCCTCCTGCCTCAAGCTTGTGTTGGTAAGTGAGTACGCTATGGTGCTCCTCCTGAGGAATGCACCGATGCCAGATGTTATCCCATCATTCATGATAAAGGACAGGATCCTCCCAATGGTAGAACTTGGCCTTCGCGAGGAAGGTCTCAAGTCGCTGCCTGGGTCAACCTTGTGGAACTTTCTTTGCAACAAGATAGTTTATAATGTCGGCGTACCATGGGAGAGAGGCGATAGCAAGGATCGCCTCATCTGGGAAGGTCTCAGAGATAGTGTCAATCTACTCAGGATCCTCAAGATGTTCTAATCAGGAGAGATGATCCGCCACCACATTCTTGACTCCAGGCTTATCCTTAATCTCTATATCAAACTCTAGGAGTAGAAGGATCCATCTGGTCAATCTAGCTTTGGCATCCTTCTTTGCCATGAGGTACATGATGGCGGTGTGATTTGTAAATATGGTCACCTTAGATCCAATGATGTATGATCTGAACTTATATAGGGTAAAGACTATGGCTAGCATCTCCTTCTCAGTGACGGTATAGTTTCGCTGAGCGGCATCCAAAGTACGGCTAGCGTAGTGAATGGCAAATGATGCTCCATCCCTCCTCTATCCCAGCATGGCCCCAAAGGCAAAATCGGAGGTATCCATCATAATCTCGAATGGGAGAGACCAATCAGGCGGATGGAGGACATGAGCCTCAACAACTAGACTCTTGAGAGTCTCAAATGACGCTAGACACTTATCATCCACAATGAACTTGGTATCTTTCGTCAACAAATCAGTCAACGGCCGGGCAATCCTGCTGAAATCATGAATGAATCGTCGGTAGAAACCGACGTGCCCCGGAAAAGATCGTAACTGTCGCAAGTTGGACGGTGGACTGAGTTTCCTAATGATATCTACCTTGGTTGGATCAACCTCCATGCCCCTGTTGGAGATGATATGGCCAAGCACCGTCCCTTGAGTCACCATGAAGTGACTCTTCTCCCAAGATAGCATAAGATGGACCTCAATGCATCGCTGAAGGACGCGGTCTAGGCAGTCAAGACAAGCATCAAACTCATCACCATAGACCGAAAAGTCATCCATGAAGACCTCCAAGCACTCACCCACCATGTCCGAAAAGATGGACAACATGCACCTTTGGAATGTCGCCGGGGCGTTACATAGACCAAAGGACATCCGTCTGAAAGCATATGTCCCAAAGGGACAGGTGAATGTAGTCTTGTCCTGGTCTTCGGGTGCAATAGCCACTGATTGTATCTGGAGTACCCGTCAAGAAAGCAGTAATGACTCTTCCCGGCTAGCCTCTCTATAATTTGATCAATAAAAGGCAACGGGAAATGATTCTTCTTGGTGGCCCGGTTCACTCGTCTGTAGTCCACACAGACCCTCCAAGAAGTGGGTACCCGAGTAGCGATCTCCTCTCTAGACTCACTCACAACTATAGTGATGCCCATCTTCTTTGGGCAACACATGTAACGGACTGACCCACTTGGAGTCAGAGATGGGGTAGATAAAATCGGCGCTCCACCATTTCGAGATCTCCTTCATGACAACCTCTCGAAGGTTCGGGTTTAGCCGCCGCTGGAACTCATGCGATGGCTTCGCGTCCTCTTCTAGATAGATATGGTGTGAGCACAGGTCTGGACTTATTCCCTAGAGATCATCTATGCTCCATCCTATCACCTTACGGTTCTTTTCAAGAACCCCCATCAGACCGGATTCTTGCTCTCCAGTCAAATCCGTTGAGATACTGACTGGGTGCATCTCATGCTCACTCGCAAGGAACCTATACTTCAGCGATGACAGCAAGGGCTTCAGCTCTGGACAACTAGGTGCTGGCGGAACTGGCCTCTGAAAAGTCTGAGTGAATGCGATCAAATCTGTGTCGGAGAACTCTCGCTGAACCTGAACTCTGGTGAAGACTGCTCTACGTGTGTGTCTCTGCTCTGAATGGAATCAGCCTCCACCCTAGCTGCTGGCTCTATGGAAGTTAAACATGAAATCATATCATCAAACTCTGCCCAATCTATGTCTGACTCCAAGGGATCTGAATTTGAATCACAAAAATCAACTGCCTCACTATCGGGAACGCGCTCTGCTGCCTCAAATGTGTCCTCTACCAGGAATGTTCTCTCCAAGCTCTCCTCTACCGGAATCTGCGCATCAGCGTGATCTGAAGGTGAGAGGATGGCTCATGAAACTTGGTCTGCCCAAACTGCCTCATCGTCTATAATCACAAAATCACACTCCTTGTGGTCGTCTCGCTCTGCCTCTGTCATCTGCTCTGAATCTCTAGGCGGCTCTAAGCAAGCTGAATTTCTAGCTCTAGTCTCCTCGATCGTCTCTATTTGTATACTCTTTCCCTCGACATGAAAGTATACCTTCCCGCTATCATGATCGGACACTGCCTTGGCTGTGGCCAAGAACATGTGTCCTAGAATGATGGGGGTATCAGTCACAGACTCATTGATCTCTATGTCCATCACAAAGAAGTCCACGAGGAATTTCAGGCCCTGGATTGTGATGACAACGTCCTTCAGCAACCCCTTCGATCTCTTGATAGATCGATCATCAAACTGAAGGATCATCCCGCTCTGTCAGAGAGGGCTAAACTCGAATCGGTCGAGTAAGGCTGCCGGAAGTAAGTTGATAGAAGAATCGCTATCTAATAGAGTCCGATCGAACCTCTGCTCATGAATATGGCATTGATGAATCTGTGATTCATCACTTCAAAAGTCAAAAATAGAGCCTTGTTCCCGAGAAAATAGAGGCATATTTCCCCTTATATTGCATAAATAGCATTCATGCATGTATTCATAACTCATGTAGTTTAGCAGCTCATTTGCATCTAAATAAGAAGCCAAAAATCCCTTGTAAAATACCTCTTCACCAAAATAACATCTTCTCTATAATCTATACTCCTTATTTAATAACATAGGGAAGAATGCCAAAAATCACCCTTGTAAAATAGCCAATATAGCCTGAGAGCCCTTGTACACTAAAATACACATAAAGCCCTCATACAAACTCCAAATTAGGTCTACTCACTCTTAGAATATTACATATTAAAAGACCTTCAAAATGAGACTAATTTCATTGAATTTGGAGCTCGTATGAGAAACTTGGGTTTTTGGGTCACTTTGTATACTACAGATGTATATTTATGTATCCTTGTATTTATGTATCATATTTGACCTTATCTCCGTCTTTGGTCAACATGAAACTTGTAGATCTCATCGAGATCTACAACTTTCATGTTTTGAGTTTTTCCAAATTCGGCTCCCTCTTCTCTCTACACGTGCCTCTTACTCCAGCCACTCACATCAGGCCACGTGGCGCCCTCTGGTTGCGCCACGCGGCCCGCCTTCCATCGCCTCATCCGCCAGCACCCTCAGCCGTTGGATCTCGCTCCAGATCCAACGGCCCAGCGCTGCCCACGCACGCCCCTTGCCTGGACCATCCGATCATCTCCAGCCGTGATCTACGCCGCTCGTCCGCGCCTTCACCAAAGCCTTCCACGTGGCAGCATCTGCGCCACCTGATCAGACCCCCGATCTCTCCATCGCAGCCGCCCCTCTTCCAGCGAATCTCGACCCTCTGATCATCCCTCTCTCTTCATCTAAACCGTCCACTCGCGCCTTCACCAGTGCCCACCACGTGGCGTGCTCTCGGCCCATCATCTACACGCCTAGATCTAATCTTACCCGCTCACCACGCCTTGATCCCCACCGTTGGATCACACGATCCAACGGTGGAGACCTCGTCTCCTACCTCCAGGCGCCCCCTTTCCCCCACGTCTCTTGCCTTGCGGGAGGGATGCCCCCTTCCTATTTTTGGACGCACGTCAGCCATCTCCTCCGACCGCTGACACCCCCACGACATCACCCACTCATCCCTCTCCCTCGCCAGCTCCCTCACGCTCCACCATCTCCACCATAGTCGCCGCACGTTGCCCTCAAACCTCGCCCCGTCGCCAACACTGCCACCTACTTCGCCTTATAAATACGCCACCACCGGCGCAGTTCACCCCCATCCGCCACTCCAGAGAGGTTCCTCGAGCTCCAAGCGATCCATTGGTGACAGCAACTGGGTGTATTGTCGAGCGAAGACAAGGAATCGACTTCGGCGAGATCCACGGCCGCCACCGCCGTGCTGCAGCCTCCCACGAGCAGCTGCACGAGCTCGGGACCCTACCGATCCCTCGAGCGAAGACCTGGAGCTCAAATCTGAGCTCCATTCCCCAGGTAAACCCCTCCATCATCGTCTGATCTTCTCTCTAGTTTTTCCTTTAATTTCTCCGACTTTTTTCGCCGTCACCGGTCACCTTCTCGCCTCCAAACCACCTCGACGAGCTTCGCGTCGAAGCTCCCGTCCTCGCTGTCCCGTCTGCACACTCCGACGACGCTTTGCGCACGATTCCGACCAACAGCTCCGCCAGTTGGCCGGAGCTCATCCCCAGTGCACCTCCTTCACGCTTTAGGCCTCGCCGTTCACACACACTTCTCCACGAACACTTGCACGCTTCGGCTATACACCTAACTCCTTGCAGGCCCTCACTCCTTCACTGAACGGAAGCTCGCCGGAGACGCCATCGAGCTTCATCGACAGAGACACCTGGGCACTCTCCGACGCTCCTTAGACCGCCATCACCTCTGCCTCCACGTCGCGAAGCTCCAGAGCTATCTCCGACAAAGCGGAGAGCGTCAGCATCTCGAGGAAGGGCGGGCGGAGCTACAGCCCGATCGCCGGAGCCCCGCCTTCTCCTCCGCAGGAGGCGGAGGGCCGTCGAGGAAGAAGCAGCAGCTGCCGTTCGATCAACCGATCGAACGGCCCTCACTTCGCCACGTATTCTCTCACCGCGCCCGTCCTCGACCGTTGATCGCACCTTAGATCTGACGGGCCCTCCAGTTGCTACGCGTCTTCACCGCCAACCCTCGGATCCATCTTGATCCGAGGGCCTTCAGGCCGCCACGTCGACGAGTCTGAGCCGCGGCCTCCAAGCCTAGGCTCGGGCGACCCGAGGCTACACCGAGCCGCAGTCCGAACCTCCTGGGAGCCCGAGCCTCGCTCCGAACCTCCGCCGCCCTCCGAGCCTAGGCCGCCCACGTGAGGAGCACGTGCGGCCTGGGTAAATTGCACAGAAGCCCCTGGAGCTTTCCAAAATTGCAACGAAGCCCCTGTGAAGCAGACCCACGTGAGAAGCACGTGCACCGTGGAGAATTTGCATAAGAGTCCACCATATTCTCGGTAATTGCATTTTAGTCCCTGTCAGCATATTTATTCATTGAAATTTTAATTTCCAGTATTGCATTTACACCCCTGTGTTTGCACGCATCCCTAGAGTGCATTTTTCATCATTTTGAAATTCTAAAAATTGCATTTTGTTGGAAATTTTGTCCTCTGTCTACTGGTACACGTGTCTTATTTTTGTAAGTCTATTTGAATTATTAATGAATTAATTGGTTCATTGTTGAAATATTTTGCCCAGTGATGCCTTTTGATTTTTAATTAATTCTCTGTGCCTTCAAAAATTATCAAAAATTCACAGTAGCTTAAGGACATCATTTCTAACATATCATAAAAATTTCATAGCAGTTGCACGCATATCGAGGCCTAAATAAATTGATCAGTGATTTTCTTAAATTAATTTTAATTAATTCATTTCACAGTGAAATTAAGTTCTATTAATTTTCCTAGGTCCCTTATCATTAGAGTCACCTAGGATAATTTTAGTTCTTGGAAAAATTGTGGTTTGATATTTATTAAAAATAAAATACTGAAAATCACTCTGTCTGTTTATTTTATTAACAGTAAATTCATTGTGAGTCGAAAAATTCCAAAAAAAATTGTTGTAGGTCATTTTCATCATAATTAACCATCTGGCCAATTTTCATTATTTTTGGACTTTATTTGATACATTAATTAAATTGCACATTAAATTGGCCTGCATTGTCTGCATACGTCTGCATAAAAATTAAAAAGACCAAAAAAATTACTCCTCGAAAATCAACACTTGGATCCTTGCTTAAAAATCTACCTAAGGAGACAGATGCCTCCCTGAGTTCGACCTTGGACTTACACCAAGTAAAAAAAATTGCCGCTTAAAATTAACTTCACATTAATCGATAAGTGGTTTTTGATTAACCCCTCGTATCCGACTGCAACGAATAACATTAATTAATTTGGACATAATTTGACCGAATTAACTAAGGGTGCGGGAGCGTTATCAAAATGGCGCCGTTGCCGGGGAGGCACGGCTTAGGTTAATTTTTAGTGATATTTTGAGTGTTTGATTTTCATTCCCCGAGTAGTCTTACCCCCGGTTTTTCTTGTAATTATTTCTCTCATTTATTTTTGCATTATTTTATTTTTGTGTCACTCTCTGACCTCCATTTAATTTTTTTTGCGAGGACCACGAGGAGTCGGCGACGCTTCGAGGACTTAGCATTTACATTTTTGAGTGACAGAGAGGCATTGTATATTTTTATTTCTTCTTTTTCTTTTGCATCATTTCCAGCGGTTCCCGTTTGGGATCTCGCGCGTGTAAAGATAGTGGAAACTGTGTCCCGTGTGCTGTGTGGGTGAATTGTAGTTTAGCTTGCACTAGTGGCTCCTCAAGCCACTCTAGGAATTGTTTGTGCTCGTAATCAATAGGACCACACATCACACATAAAAGACGCACCTAGACCGCAGGACTTAGTCAAACTTAAACTGTTCTTCACGCTAATAGAACTGCCTGTCTAGGAGCGGCTTTTCATCGCTTGCATTTGCATGTAGAGTAAAGTTTTCAATTCTGTTCTGCATCCTGCATCAAAAAGCGAAGGGATCACTGTAAGTATTCTCTACTCAACATACCATCATCGATTTTTTTTCGTGCATCGGCTTTTCACGATTTCCCCCTCTGATTTTCTCACTTAAACTAAAAAGGAAATTGGGACTGTCCGATAGGCGTGCTTTGTGGTGGATTAATTAAAGTGATAACCTGACTTTAAAATCGGGACTGCTAACAGTATTGACCAAAAAAAGAGAATAAAAACTGAAAATTGTTTGCGGGAGATTAATCCCCGACCTTGTTTTCAGGCTGAGTGAGGGTACCTGAGTGTGTGTGAACACCCTAAGGTAGAGCCCAAATCCCCGTCTTCCATATCACATTCTAACTGATCCTAGCAAATATCACGAGCCGAATAATCTAAGGTTCTTTGACTAGTACCAAGTAGCCTCCGCCTGTCTCAGGTAGATAGGGGCGAAATTGCGGTACTTTGCGACAAGCTGCCAGTAACCCCCCGGGGTGAAGTTCCGGCCTTGTCAGCCTCCGCCTGCTTGCAGGTAGATAGGGGCGTGGTCACTGAATCCATCGGCTTGGGATAGGAGCGAAGAAAGGAAGGAGCGGCGGTATCTTAGACGACAGGATAAACAGGGAAGACGCATCCGGCTCTGAGCCGACTTCCCTTTAGGCCGCGTAATCCTTGCTATTTTTGCTTGAATATCACACTTAAAAACTACAAGATAAATTGGACTCGACTTTGAGTCCTTCACTGTGTCGAGTGTGAACCCAGGGTCTTGGATTGTTCTTTTTGCTTGCTTCAGGTAGGAGTAAAATCCTATCTTCTTCTCGCTTATCAAGATGAGTGACTGGGGAGATCTCGACGCACTATTCACTGATCT
This sequence comes from Ottelia alismoides, assembly GCA_037367405.1. Taxonomy (NCBI): domain Eukaryota; kingdom Viridiplantae; phylum Streptophyta; class Magnoliopsida; order Alismatales; family Hydrocharitaceae; genus Ottelia; species Ottelia alismoides. Next base: position 1,053,698 of record JAZKJV010003768.1, read on the forward strand.
CTCTATGAGTCCCCCAAGTAACTCGTCTTTCTCGGTCCGAGTGCACCTTGGACCACCCAGGACTCATGACCCTCTTGAGTCCTGGTTCCCCCATACTCAGGGTGGTTACTCTCAAACCAACCCTTTTATCTCCTCCGAGATTACCGAGGAAGACCATTTCCGCGGTAATCCCTTCCTTGATTCACCCTCTAACACCGATCTTATTTTCCAATCCCCAGAACTAGAGGGAGAAATGCCGCCAAGGATGTCGCCCGATGAGGACCAGATGCGACAAATTCTTAGACGCCTTGCCGAAGCCGAACAGAAAAATGCTGATCTCACGGCACGGATGGGACAGATCATTGTAGCTGAAGGGATCGACCGACCAATGGTCGATACCTACAACCCGACGGAGAACGAGATCCAAAACTGGTTAGCACCTGCAGTTCCCGACCAGGCATTCGAGCTGAATCCCCACTTCCTTAGCCTTCTACCGAAGTTTAACGGAAACCTCAGTGAAGAACCATACACCTTCCTCCGTGACTTCGAACTAGTGTGCAACAATCTTAGCCATCCCAATGTTGGCCAAGATTATATCCGGCTGAAGGCCACCCCGTTTGCCTTAGGAGATAAAGCTGCTCATTGGCTGAAAAACCTAGGGGTGGTATGTACTACCTGGATGCAGTTCAAGGACCTCTTCTTGAAGAAGTTCTACCCTCTCAGTAGAACCAATCAGATGCGAACGAAGATTGCCAGCTTCTCCCAAGGACCCAGCGAACCGTTCCATGAGGCTTGGGACAGGTTCAATGACTTAGTACATAAATGCCCATGCCACGGCATTTCTAAGGCGATCTTAGTCCAGACCTTGTTCTGCGGTCTAACCCCAGAGATGCAGGGGTTAGTCAGCGCCGCCTGTGGAGGAAGCTATCTGAACAAGAACGAGCACGCCGTGTGGAAAATCCTAGAATAGATGGCAGAAACCGGCAGGTCACAGGCCACAAGGGCCTATCAGTTGTCTCCCTCGATCTTATCCAATGAGACAACCAGAAGGACTGTTGCAGATCTGACTGAGGACCTCATCCCCAGCATGGGGATGATAGCCGACAAGCTTACCATGGTCGAGCAGATCCACAAGAGAGTCGCGGAGATGGAGTCTCTTTCGAGCCTTCCCAAGAAAGTGGAGGAACTCTCTGAAAAGGTAGCTAAGATCAAGCTACCCACCCCTTCTGCACCACCTGTACCTGTACACCGAGTCCATCTTGTACAGGAACAGGCACCGGGGTCTCAGAGCAGCTGGGATCAGACTTATACCCAGCAGAACCATCATGCACCCCCACCAGTGGAAACGGAATACGAGGAGCCTCCGCCTGTTTACGAGATCAACGGGCTTTGGTATAGCCGTGACCCGCTAGGCCGGCAAATCGAGATGGGGAAGGATCAGGCACACCGCCCAACCCCAGTCTACCAAGAGACCAGGCCTGTCACAGTCCCGCGATACCAGTCCAGGCCAGAACAGGGGTACCAGCCGCAGCAGCGCACCTACCAGCAGGGGCCAGCACCGTCCCATCAGCAATAGTATTGGCACGGCCAGCAGGGCCAGTACAGGACCGCATCCACTCAGCAGCCAGCCCAGCCCACCGAATTGGAGTCCCTCACCTTGGCGATCCAGACCCTGTCTGATAGGGTCCAGCAGATGCAGAATGACTACCTGGACATGAGGACCGACATCAATCGGGTCTCTCGTGCTCAGGACCAACAAATGGCACCCAGGACTCCAATTCCCGCACAGGTTCAGGCAAACCCAAATAGCGTACACCAGGGCCAGAACCGACCCCGAGATCAGGTATACTATTCAGATAATTATTTATCTGAACATGCGATCCTTTCGTACGATAATGTTAACCATATGTCCCTCAGGAGCGGAAGGACCGTGACCATACCTGATCGGGCACGGGCGCAAAAAGAAGGAACCTCCGAAACTCTACCTGAGGAGAATTAGGAGGAAGAAGAGGAGGAGCATCACCACCGCCACCGCCAGCAGAAGAAGAGGACATCTGAGTCCTCGAAGCAGCATTCCTGCATCCATCCAGAGTCAGACGACGCCGATGAGCCCGCACCTCCATCTGAGGAGGATCGTCCAGAAGAAGCAGAAGAAGCATCACCGGTCTCGCCCCAGCATTTTCTTTTCGGTCAGAGTCCAAGTCCGAGTCTGTATCAGAGTCCGAGTCAGAGTCGTGTTCAGAACTCAGTTCCAGCAATTAATGAAAATATTTCAGTTCCAGAACCTGAGTTAATAATCCCTTTCCCCCAAGCTCTCAAGGGTGGAAAGAAGAAAATCAAAAAAATCCAAAAAGATGACCCTGAGATGGCTGAATTTTGCAATAAACACATCAAGGTCACATCCCTTTTGACAAGTTCGTGGAAATGACCCCTGCGTTCCAAAAATACCTTAAGGTGAGATGCACACCTACTAGGGTTAGCAAGAAGACCAAAAGCCGTGTTGAGAAACACGTTCTATCAGTAGCCACGACTTGTGCAATAAAGAACTCGTTTCCTCGGAAACGAAGAGACATGGGTGCACACTATGTAGTGAGTCATGTTGATGACATCGCGTTTGCATGCACTCTCCTGGACAATGGTTCCTCGATCAACTTGATGCCCACAGCCCTCTATGAGCGGCTTAATCTCGGACCTCTTAGGAAATCTAGAGCTATTTTGCAGTTTGCTGACAAATCTACTAAGAGGTCCCAAGGAGAGTTAAGGAACATTGTGATCAAGGTCGAAGGGCAAGAATACATGGTGGACTTCACTGTCCTGGATATGGAAACCCCTCGTAATTGGAGAGATTCCCAGATCATCTTAGGTAGGCCCTTCCTCAGAACAGCAGGGGCCTTATTCGATTATAAGAATGGGAAGATTCAGTTCCAAACTCCAGGCGGAGATGAGGAACTTGAAATGAAGCAGACGAGATGGCAGAGACCGGACTCCGAATCCAGCACCGAGTACTCTTCTATCGGAACAGACTGTGAGCATGTAGACGTAGTTGGGCCATGGAGACAGAACCCAGCCAGCACCGATGTGTCCATCTCCTTTGAAGATGATCCAGTGCATGAGTCAGTCTGCGAGATCCTCAGGAACGAGTACAGCTCTGAGCCTGCATCGCCCTACATCTTCGATGACGTAGAGGCCTAGTTGGGCCTGTCAGTCCTTACATCCTTAGGACAATCGGAAGATGAGGATGACGAGTCGGACGAGGCGTTTGCCGATTGCATGGAGACCTTTGACGATCCGACTCCAGAGCTGAGTTTGGTGGCAGCTGCTACAGAACAGGATCCAACCACTTCCAACACCGAACCAGATCAGATTGAGCCAGACTTTCTAGACGATCACACTATTCCTGAGCTCAAACCTTTACCCACAACCCTGAAGTATGCCTTCCTTGCGGGCCAAGACAAGAAATTTCCGGTCATTGTCAGTTCGCAACTGACCGAGGAGCAGGAATCTCACTTGCTAGAGATCCTGGAGAAGAACCGCAAGGCAATAGGCTGGAGCATTTCCGATCTCCATGGGATAAATCCCGCTCTGTGTTCGCACCATATATACTTGGAGAACGAAGCCAAACCCTCTCGTGAATTCCAACGCCGGTTGAATCCAAATTTACGAGAGGTTGTGAAGAAAGAGATAGAAAAATGGTGCGATGCGGGTTTTATTTACCCAATCTCCGACTCTAAGTGGGTGGCCCCAATCCATGTTGTCCCGAAAAAGTCGGGAATTCAGACGACCACCAACGAGGATGGAGAAGAGATCGTGACGAGAGTACCCACGTCGTGGCGCGTATGTGTGGATTACAGACGCTTGAATGCTGCGACGAAGAAGGATCATTTCCCCCTACCGTTCATTGATCAGATCCTAGAAAGATTAGCGGGGAAAGAATTCTTCTGCTTCCTTGATGGGTTCTCGGGCTACAATCAAGTAGCCATAGCTCCGGAGGACCAGGAAAAGACCATGTTCACATGCCCCTTTGGTACCTATGCTTTCAGGCGCATGCCTTTTGGGCTATGCAATGCTCCAGGTACTTTTCAAAGGTGCATGATTGCTGTATTCGCCGAAATGGTCGGCGAATTCCTGGAAGTCTTCATGGATGACTTCTCGGTCCACGGTGACTCTTTTGATTCCTGTCTTAGGAATCTGGACCGAGTCCTCAAAAGATGTTGTGAGGTCAATCTGGTGCTCTCCTGGGAGAAAAGTCACTTCATGGTGACGGAGGGCATAGTGTTGGGGCATGTCATCTCCAAGAGAGGAATGGAGGTTGACCCTACCAAGGTGGACGTGATCAGACGACTCCAGCCACCAACCAACGTAAGGCAGTTGCGGTCGTTCCTCGGGTATGTCGGATTTTATCGAAGATTTATCAAGGATTTTTCTAAGATTGCCCGACCGCTAACTGAGCTTTTAGGCAAAGACATGGAGTTTATTGTAGATCACAAATGTCTTGAGGCCTTTAAGCTTCTAGAAGGAATGATCATGGACGCACCCATCTTACAAGCCCCAGATTGGTCTCTACCTTTTGAGATCATGACGGACGCCTCAGATTATGCTGTTGGGGCTGTATTGGGACAAAGAAGAGATGGCATCCCGTTTGCAAATCACTACGCAAGCAAAGTGCTTGATTCTGCTCAGCGTAACTACACAGTTACAGAAAAAGAAATGCTTGCGGTAGTGTTTGCCTTGGACAAATTTAGATCCCACTTAATCGGATCCAAGGTAACTGTGTTCACAGACCACATGGCACTACGATACTTGATGGCAAAGAAGGACGCGAAGGCGCGTCTTCTTCGTTGGATTTTACTTATCCAGGAGTTTGATTTGGACATCCGTGATAAACCTGGAAAGAAGAACGTAGTGGCCGATCATCTTTCTCGTCTCAAAGATCTTAATACTTCCGAGGTTTCCCCTATTCGAGACTCCTTCCCTGACGAGTCGATTCTTGTTATCGACTCACTCCCATGGTACGCCAATATCGTGAATTATCTTGTCTCCAAGAAAGTTCCCGAAGATTGGCCCAAGAGCCAAATCGACCGACTAAAGTCGGATGCTAGACACTACCATTGGGAGGATCCGATCCTTTTCTTTGAAGGACCGGATTGTGTCTGGAGACGTTGTATTCCTCAGGAGGAATACCAGAGTGTCCTTTCTTTATGCCATAGCTTAGAGGCAGGAGGACACCACTCCGGGAAGAGGACCGCATGGAAGGTACTTCAGTGTGGCTTTTACTGGCCGACTTTGTTTCGCGATGCCACCACCTTCGCGAAGTCGTGCCCAGTTTGCCAGAGAATGGGAGGAACCGTTGGTTCCAAGGATGAGATGCCGATGCAGCCGGTCATCATTTGTGATGTCTTTGACGCCTGGGGCATCGATTTCATGGGCCCATTCCATGTCAGCCACGGGTTTGAATACATCCTTCTTGCGGTAGACTACCTATCCAGATGGGTGGAGGCTATCCCGACCCGAGCCGCAGACAGCAGGACTGTCTGTAAATTCATCAGAGAGAACATAATCTCTAGGTTCGGGATCCCCAAGATGATGATATCAGACGGGGGTAGCCACTTTGTGAATCGGGAGGTGAAGAAACTCCTGAAGGACTACGGCATCGAACACCGTGTCGCAAGTCCTTACCACCCACAAACCAATGGTATGGCTGAGGTGTCGAATAGGGAGGTGAAAACCATATTGCAAAAGCTTGTCCGCCCGGACAGGAAGGACTGGTCTCAGATCTTAGATCAAGTCCTCTGGGCGTATAGGACGGCTTATAAGACACCGTTAGGCACCTCCCCATTCCGAATGGTATTCGGAAAGCCGTGCCATTTGCCCGCAGACTTAGTGCACAAATCAGAGTGGGCAATAAAGAAGGTCAACTGGAACACACACCTGGGTCAGAAGCAGAGAGACATGGATCTGAATGAGCTTGTGGAAGTCAGAAACCGAGCATACGACAACAGTTTGGTGTACAAGGACAAGGTGAAGCATTGGCATGATAGATATATCAGACGAAAGACCTTTGTTCCTGGACAGAAGGTATGGTTGTTCAATGCTAGGCTGAAGATTTTCCAAGGCAAGTTAAAGTCTAAATGGACGGGACCATTTGTTGTCCGAACGGTGCATGATAGTGGATGTGTCGAGATCTCAGATCTCGCAGATGACGCACCGACATTCCTAGTAAATGGGCAGCTGTTGAAGCACTTCGTCGAATCCAATGAACAGTTAGTCCATGTGGAGGAGATTGTATTCATGCGCGAGACAGATACAACAGATACATCACGAGCCGCGTATGAAACCTTGCAGCAATGAACTCCAGCCATCAGCAGCATCTTCAAAAGATTCAGACCGACTCATCTGTATATATATCATTCTTCCTGTATATCCTATCCTTTATCCCCACGATTCTAGTAAACCATCCCCACATCATCGAACCATTATCTTGGACTATACTTAGGATGACCAGATCCTAAGTATAGGGGGAAGGGGTCACCCGAGTCGATTCACTGTACATTCTCCAGATCACATTGGTCCTCATACTCATTTCCTACCGATACTTAGGCTAACCTGAGCCTAAGTATAGGGGAGACCGATGCCCGCATTGTATACTCATCCATTTCTCATCTTTCCCTCGTCAGCCCCATTTCTGATCTTCTTCTACACTTAGGCTGCTAGAGCCTAAGTATAGGGGGGCTAGACGACTTCTATACTTTTTGTTCTTTTTGGCTCTACTACGCTTAGCACGAGATATGTCTTTTTCTTCGCTCTTCGTGCTCTGAGGACATAGCACACGCTAAGTATAGGGGGGCGTGTATATATTACATATATACTTTACCCATAGCTCGTACTTTCACGTATTTTTGTATATATTTTACAATAATTACGGGTGGGTAAAAATCGAAAATTTTTTTTATAAAAATAGGCTTCTTATTTACTCTTGCATATCATCTCTGCATAGAAAAAGAGTCTTGCATTTTCATAGCATGACATCTCATCTCATCTGCATATCTTTGCATATGCAAAGTGAAAAGCTAGTGGGTTCTGGACCAAGTTATGAGTAGATATTGAGGATGGACTTGATTTGACCTTAATCCACCTAATTTCAGAGGAACCTTATAGGAATTGGAGTTAAGATTTCTCAGGTCAAGTGACTTAATTCTTTGAGTCCGCATGTCTATGTTCACATGTCATCTTGATTAGTCTAAGTAGAATATCTCGTGCATACGCAGGCTTCTTTTAGATAATGACCTAACTTGGACAAACACAATGCACGTAGCTCTTCATTGATGAGGTGGTGAGGAGGTAGAATCCTTTAGCTTGGAGTAGCACACGGGTGGAAACATCCGTCCTCCTCTAGGGAGGGAAGTGCGTCTCAACCTAGTCTAGTGGTGTTGACATCTAAGGACAGGATGCTGTGGGTTGCAATAATGCTTCAAAAGAGGGATAGTCTACTGACTCAAGAGGAAAAACTCCTGATGTCCATGCTGCTCTTTTCGAAAAAAAATGCAAAAACTCCAAAAAAATCAGACAGGTTCAAGAAAAAAAATAAAATACTTGTCGGAGCCTGTATACTAGTAAAGAAATGCAGCTGGATGACCTGGCTACACTGGTCAGGCATCCCGGGATAGGTAGCTACACTGGCTACCGTCCATTCTCTTCTCTACCCCCTCCTCTTGAGTTGGTCGCACTTGAACTTAGAAGGGAATACCCCGCTCCTCGAGGAAAGAGTTACTGGACCGGGTTATTGAGTTACCTTGTTAGAGGAGGCTGGTTCCGAGCCATTTCTGATATGGAGAGTTACAAATCACTTACACAGTACAAGTAAGAATCATAGTCATCAGAAATTTGCGTTTGAGGATTTGTTCTGACCTGACTATTGAGGCGTCTTGAATAGAAGACTTGTGGAACTTGAAGTCTGTTAAGTCCTAAGTCCAGGTCCAAATAAGGTTCCGCCACACAATTAATCCAAAGGTCGAGTCAGGCTCCATTTTTCAACTTTTGTTCATTACCCTGGTTTGGAACCCAAAATCATTTCACTCTTGCATTTCATTTAGTTGCTCGGGGACGAGCAAGGTTTAAGTATAGGGGGTTGATGAATCTGTGATTCATCACTTCAAAAGTCAAAAATAGAGCCTTGTTCCCGAGAAAATAGAGGCATATTTCCCCTTATATTGCATAAATAGCATTCATGCATGTATTCATAACTCATGTAGTTTAGCAGCTCGTTTGCATCTAAATAAGAAGCCAAAAATCCCTTGTAAAATACCTCTTCACCAAAATAACATCTTCTCTATAATCTATACTCCTTAGTTAATAACATAGGGAAGAATGCCAAAAATCACCCTTGTAAAATAGCCAATATAGCCTGAGAGCCCTTGTACACTAAAATACACATAAAGCCCTCATACAAACTCCGAATTAGGTCTACTCACTCTTAGAATATTACATATTAAAAGACCTTCAAAATTTGACTAATTTCATTGAATTTGGAGCTCGTATGAGAAACTTGGGTTTTTGGGTCACTTTGTATACTACAGATGTATATTTATGTATCCTTGTAATTATGTATCATATTTGACCTTATCTCCGTCTTTGGTCAACATGAAACTTGTAGATCTCATCGAAATCTACAACTTTCATGTTTTGAGTTTTTCCAAATTCGGCTCCCTCTTCTCTCTACACGTGCCTCTTACTCCAGCCACTCACAGCAGGCCACGTGGCGCCCTCTGGTTGCGCCACGCGGCCCGCCTTCCATCGCCTCATCCGCCAGTGCCCTCAGCCATTGGATCTCGCTCCAGATCCAACGGCCCAGCGCTGCCCACGCACGCCCCTTGCCTGGACCATCCGATCATCTCCAGCCGTGATCTACGCCGCTCGTCCGCGCCTTCACCAGAGCCTTCCACGTGGCAGCATCTATGCCACCTGATCAGACCCCCGATCTCTCCATCGCAGCCGCCCCTCTTCTAGCGAATCTCGACCCTCTGATCATCCCTCTCTCTTCATCTAAACCGTCCACTCGCGCCTTCACCAGTGCCCACCACGTGGCGTGCTCTCGGCCCATCATCTACACGCCCAGATCTAATCTTACCCGCTCACCACGCCTTGATCCCCACCGTTGGATCACACGATCCAACGGTGGAGACCTCGTCTCCTACCTCCAGGCGCCCCCTTTCCCCCACGTCCCTTGCCTTGCGGGAGGGGCGCCCCCTTCCTATTTTTGGACGCACGTCAGCCATCTCCTCCGACCGCTGACACCCCCACGACATCACCCACTCATCCCTCTCCCTCGCCAGCTCCCTCACGCTCCACCATCTCCACCATAGTCGCCGCACGTCGCCCTCGAACCTCGCCCCGTCGCCAACACTGCCACCTACTTCGCCTTATAAATACGCCACCACCGGCGTAGTTCACCCCCATCCGCCACTCCAGAGAGGTTCCTCGAGCTCCAAGCGATCCATTGGTGACAACAACTGGGTGTATTGTCGAGCGAAGACAAGGAATCGACTCCGGCGAGATCCACGGCCGCCACCGCCGTGCTGCAGCCTCCCACGAGCTGCTGCACGAGCTCGGGACCCTACCGATCCCTCGAGCGAAGACCTGGAGCTCAAATCTGAGCTCCATTCCCCAGGTAAACCCCTCCATCATTGTCTGATCTTCTCTCTAGTTTTTCCTTTAATTTCTCCGACTTTATTCGCCGTCACCGGTCACCTTCTCGCCTCCAAACCACCTCGACGAGCTTCGCGTCGAAGCTCCCGTCCTCGATGTCCCGTCTGCACACTCCGACGACGCTTTGCGCACGATTCCGACCAACAGCTCCGCCAGTTGGCTGGAGTGCATCCCTAGTGCACCTCCTTCATGCTTTAGGCCTCGCCGTTCACACACACTTCTCCACAAACACTTGCACGCTTCGGCTATACACCTAACTCCTTGCAGGCCCTCACTCCTTCACTGAACGGAATCTCGCCGGAGACGCCATCGAGCTTCATCGATAGAGACACCTGGGCACTCTCCGACGCTCCTTAGACCGCCATCACCTCCGCCTCCACGCCGCGAAGCTCCAGAGCTATCTCCGACAAAGCGGAGAGCGTCAGCATCTCGAGGAAGGGCGGGCGGAGCTACAGCCCGATCGCCGGAGCCCCGCCTTCTCCTCCGCAGGAGGCGGAGGGCCGTCGAGGAAGAAGCAGCAGCTGCCGTTCGATCAACCGATCGAACGGCCCTCACTTCGCCACGTATTCTCTCACCGCGCCCGTCCTCGACCGTTGATCGGACCTTAGATCTGACGGGCCCTCCAGTTGCCACGCGTCTTCACCGCCAACCCTCGGATCCATCTTGATCCGAGGGCCTTCAGGCCGCCACGTCGACGAGTCCGAGCCGCAGCCTCCAAGCCTAGGCTCGGGCGACCCGAGGCTACACCGAGCCGCAGTCCGAACCTCCTGGGAGCCCGAGCCTCGCTCCGAACCTCCGCCGCCCTCCGAGCCTAGGCCGCCCACGTGAGGAGCACGTGCGGCCTGGGTAAATTGCACAGAAGCCCCTGGAGCTTTCCAAAATTGCAACGAAGCCCCTGTGAAGCAGACCCACGTGAGAAGCACGTGCACCGTGGAGAATTTGCATAAGAGTCCACCATATTCTCGGTAATTGCATTTTAGTCCCTGTCAGCATATTTATTTATTGAAATTTTAATTTCCAGTATTGCATTTACTCCCCTGTGTTTGCACGCATCCCTAGAGTGCATTTTTCATCATTTTGAAATTCTAAAAATTGCATTTTGTTGGAAATTTTGTCCTCTGTCTACTGGTACACGTGTCTTATTTTTGTAAGTCTATTTGAATTATTAATGAATTAATTGGTTCATTGTTGAAATATTTTGCTCAGTGATGCCTTTTGATTTTTAATTAATTCTCTGTGCCTTCAAAAATTATCAAAAATTCACAGTAGCTTAAGGACATCATTTCTAACATACCATAAAAATTTCATAGCAGTTGCACGCATATCGAGGCCTAAATAAATTGATCAGTGATTTTCTTAAATTAATTTTAATTAATTCATTTCACAGTGAAATTAAGTTCTGTTAATTTTCCTAGGTCCCTTATTATTAGAGTCACCTAGGATAATTTTAGTTCTTGGAAAAATTGTGGTTTGATATTTATTAAAAATTAAATACTGAAAATCACTCTGTCTGTTTATTTTATTTACAGTAAATTCATTGTGAGTCGAAAAATTCCAAAAAAAATGGTGTAGGTCATTTTCATCATAATTAACCATCTGGCCAATTTTCATTATTTTTGGACTTTATTTGATACGTTAATTAAATTACACATTAAATTGGCCTGCATTGTCTGCATACGTCTGCATAAAAATTAAAAAGACCAAAAAAATTACTCCTCGAAAATCAACACTTGGATCCTTGCTTAAAAATCTACCTAAGGAGACAGATGCCTCCCTGAGTTCGACCTTGGACTTACACCAAGTAAAAAAAAAATGCCGCTTAAAATTAACTTCACATTAATCGATAAGTGGTTTTTGATTAACCCCTCGTATCGGACTGCAACGAATAACATTAATTAATTTGGACATTAATTTGACCGAATTAACTAAGGGTGCGGCAGCGTTATCAGGCATCTGACATAAGAAGCTCCTACTTCTAGCCTCTTGGCTGGCAGACGGTTCTGGATGGCGAAGCAGGTGGAGCGAGTGAGCACATGGATCTCTGACTGGTGGTTCCTCCTCTTCCTACGAATGGTGGTCCTCTATCTATGGTTCCTCTAGAAGAGGGGGATGTGCTCCAAGGCCTCATGTAGAGTCAGTTGTATATGAAATCTGTCCATCATCTGCTGGTTGAACTCTAACTGATGTGATTTTTTTGGGTTTTCTTTTTTAGGCCCCTTAGCCAAGCGGAGCGCTTGGGGAAAGGGGATAGATGGGCACTCCTCAAATGGAGGGCTAGGATCGGGTCCCTGCTGCTGTGGCATAGAAGAATCCATACAAACATCTCCAATAATCACAGATGGACTCACAAATGAAGAACCCTTTCCTTTATTCACAAAATAGTCCTGATATACATGAACTGAAGTAAATGCAACATGAATGGAAATGGTGGCATCAGAACCACCCATGGCATCTGGACTCGCGGCAATAGTACCGTGCTCTAGCTCAGCTTCTCTAGTGGCATCAGCACCACCTCTTGCATCTGGTGAAATGACGGCCTCAGTACCGTCAGCTGGATCAACGTCCTTGGTGGCGTCAGCACCACCGTCATCATCATCATCACGAGCAGCATCAACACCGCTCTCCTCCTCGTCTGGCGCTCCTGAAGCTGCATGGGGTCATCGCTTAGACGAGGCACTGCCGGCTGGCATCCTACCTCTCCTAAGTGTAACAAAGTCAGCGTCAAAAGTGTATGCAGTAATATCACCAAGTGAATCACTAGGAGTGGTAACCTCTGTAAACTCTACCTGCTCAGACTTCCTCTTGAGGTTGTCAGGTTTGGCTCAATCTGGGCAGGGATGGCAGCCTTTACTTTGACTATCTCTCTCATCTCCTGTCGGAACTCATCCATCTACCATCTGATGGTAGCCTGCTGCTCGGAGATGAGGCGGGCTAGATCATCTAAGGCTGTGTTCTCATAGGAGGGCCCATGACAACTTGATGAGTGGCCTCTCTGGAAGTGAGGTGGCTGCTGTTGGGAGTGAGAGGGATACTGGGGCTGAGAGTGATACTGCTGAGGCTGCTACTGCTGCCTCCAAGACTGTCCCTACTGATAGGGACGAGGACCATGTTTCTGGTAAGACTGCTGGGGATGTGGTTGTTGCTGGTGTGGGAACTGGGGCTGATGGTGCTGCTCTCGCTGCTGATCGTACTGCCCACCCTGAACTGGAGGCTGTTGCTGGGAACTGGTACCTCCGGTCGACCAACAGAATCCGGGATGGTCTCGTCGGATCCCAGGCTGAGGGCGGTCATACCAAATCCCATTAACATCCATCAACGGCTCCTGCTCGTAGTTGGGTGGGGGGAGTATTGCCAGGGGCTGGTCCGGCTGATACGCCAACATCTGGCTGTCCTGAGATGGAGGTGGCTGAACGTGCTGCTGCTGCTGCTACTGGAACTGCTCCGCCTGAATATGGTGAACCTGTCGGTACTGGGCGGAGGGCTAGGTCGAGCTGTTGCTGTCGGTGTCTGCCCGTGACCTGTGACGGGGCTGAGAAGCCGTTTGTGCCTCCTGGAGACACATGATCTGGGTCTTCAGGTCACTCAGCGTCTATGCCATCTGATCAATATGTGTCATGCCCTGGCACTACTTCTTCTCAATCAACTCTATCCGGTCCAACTTCTCGCTGATAATCCCCATGTCAGCGGCCATTGACTCTGCCTGTGTTGCAGCTGCTGATGAAGTGGATGGACCGACATCTACCCGTGCTATCCTCTGATAGGACACGGCCTGCGGTGTGGGCTTCCCCTGAGTATAGAGTCGGGTCTGGGACATCCAAGTATAGTTATAGGCCATCTCCTCGTAGATGGCCCAGACCTGATCCTCATCCTTGGCAAAATACGAGCCCCACAGGATGCGTTAACTAGCCCATGCAACTCCGACGTCAGCCCGTAGAAGAAACTCTAGTTGAGATCGGGCTTTGAAATATCATGGTGGGAACACCGGTCTGTGAGCTCCCTGAAGCGATCCCATGCCTCGTGAAACTGCTCATTGGGGAGCATGGAGATATTGCTGATCAGGGCCCTAGCTGCATTGGTTCGGCCGAGTGGATAATACTTGTTGAGGTACTCATTCCGGAGCTGTTCCCAAGTGGTGACTAATCTCCTTAAATGCTTCAGCCAGTGGGCTGCTCGGTCTACCAGGGAGAAAGGGAAGGCCATCATCCTGATGGTTTTCTCGTACACAAGGCGGTCATGGACGGTACTACAGATCATCTCAAACTCCTGGAGATGAAGGTGTCGCTCCTCCGTGGCGAGTCTGTGGAAGCGGGAGAGAAGCTGAATCATCTGAGGCGGGAGCTTGAAATCTCCCAAAATAGAAGGCAACACGATTCATCTGTGGGTGAGAGTTACACCAGGGTTGTACAACTCCCTCATCGGTCTCGCGGCTGCTGCTGGTTAAACCGGCTGCTCCTCAAGCTGTCGGTCATATGGACCATCTCCTCCTCCTCCACCGGTTCTGCGCTGCTCTCTATCTGCTCGCATCTGCTCCATCTCACAACGCATGTCCACCATGAAAGCTCCCTGATACCATATCTGTCTCTGCATCATCTCAAGGGAAGCTAACAGGGTGTTGTTGATGGCACCCTGATCCAATACATATGTCTGAGTCCGGCTGGGTCCATCGGTGCACTCCTCATTGCTGGCCATGGTCTCTGCAAAGGCAAAAGACCGAAACTCAGGTGCCGATAAATCAACTGGCTGCTGCTGTCTCTGATCGGGCACCTCAGGACTGGTAGAAGGGTGGTCAAGGGCGAACTGGGTGGAGTCGAACACGGGTTCGGAGAGCGGGTCTCAGCTCTTACGAACCAACCTAGATGAGTAGGTCGGAGTGCTCGAAAGTGGTGCAGCTAGAGGCTGCCTAAGGGACCTCCGACCCATCATCTTTATCTGGCGAGTGAAGGCGGATGAGATCTGAATAGAAAACAAGATCGGTCAAGCAAACCCCCGATTCACCTACGCACTCAGAGCTGATGACCGTGAAGGTTCGGTCTTTTATCTTGTCAATTTTATTAGGTGATCAAACAGTCTTTCAGAGAAATTAAGTGAGCTGTTGGGAATCCAACACCTCCAGGAGAATGTCCCGATCCAAAGCTAGATCTTTCCCAGCTAGTACAAGTCACGGACCGTTTACCGGCTACCCGATCGACTCGCTCTGTTAAGGATATCGCGGCCCGCTTTAGTGGAGACCAGAGCGATCCTCACTGGAGAACGACTAACCCGAGACCAGTAGTATGAAGAAGGTTCGGATGTGTCTCTAGCCTAGGGTGCGGGTCACTCTCTCGCTCATCCAAACCATACAAGGAGGGGATTGCTCTCCCAAGATAAATATTTTTAGTGAAGTGTATTTTAGATCAATTTTGCTTTAAACAGTTCCAATTTTATAGTTTTGTTTTTTTAGATCTTTTTCAAAGAAAACAATGCCTAATGAATTTTTCGGTAATTATTATCAAGTTCAAAAATAGAGGGAGAAGACGAAAAAGTCGATGCGCGACTAAACACGATGATGCGTGCTGAGTAAGGAATGCGTACCTACCGCTAGCACTCTACATGCAAAGTGATCCGTGCATAAATTTAAAGACAAATAAAACTAATCTAAATGATGCACGAAGAAATCAGCCTTAAGCATAAATTTCTACTCGCGATGAACGGTAGCTAACGGATGCTAATCATTGTCCACCACAATGGATCCTGTCAGCGTTGTATTAGCGGCACATGACCCCTCAAGTGACCGGGTTAGCTTTTTATTAGTGATTTAATTATTAAGGTGCAATTGCAATCTATAGGTGCAGAAATGTAATTAGGGTTGGGCCTTAATAATTACGTCACAAGGCAAGAGAAAATCCTAAGCTAAGGCTAAAATCTTCGGAAATCAAAGAAAATAAAAACGATAAACACAAAACTGGCGAAAACCATGGTGAGGTCCCCCAAGCACCGGTGCTCGGCAAAACAGACCCTGAGAAATCACCAAGTCCAAGAGAGTCTCTGTCCTATATTATTACAATAATATAGTGCAGAAAATAAAATCTAAGCTAAGCTAAACTAGACTAAGTCCTCCCCACACTCATGCTCTCCTCTTTCAAGCTTTCCTACAGCTCTTTGCAGAAAAGAGCTGCCTCCGAATCCCGCGAGTGCGTCGGCTCCCCGAAAAAAGCTGCCCTCGATCGTTGGGCCCTCGCAAGATAAGCAAACAGAAATGTGTCAGTCCATAATTATTATAATAATGCAAAATAAAATAAAATAAAATAAAATGAAAAATAAATGCAAAAATAAAAATAAAAATAAATAAAATCAAAAGAAATAAAAACAAACAAAACAAAAATAAAAAGAAGACAACTAAAAGAAAGTAAAAGAAAGAAAAAGAAAAAGAAAAGCCGAAAAAGGAATGAAAACTGCGAAACAAAACTGACTACTAAGTCGTGCTCCCCGACAACGGGGCCATTCTGATGACAGGCCTGTGCTGCTCGGGTTAAGGTATGAATAATCAGGTCGTTGCGACCAGAACCGTAAGGCTAAGTCAATCAAGAAAATCGAAGACCACCAATATAAAAATCAAGGAAGCAAGTTAAATAGCGGTCATGCTATTTTATTTTACCTGGTATAGCTACCAGGGTCGAACACAAAGAGCACGGTATGCCTAGGCTACGAAGTAGTCGAGATTTCAAATAAAATGAAGAAAATAAAATAAAAAGGTGGTTTTTATATTTTCATTTTTTTGTAATTTTTAAAATTAAGAAAAAGAATAAAAGAAATAAAAAAGGCACAATCAAGCAATTATTTAAGGTATCAAAAATGCTTATAAAATTAAAATAAAAATATTTTTGGTTTTTATAAATATTAAATGGTTTTTATATTTTTCTTGGATTTTTGTGATTCTTAGTCAATTTTATTAAACTGAAACAAGGGTAAAAATAAAAGGTAATGTGCAGCCACAATCTAAAGGTACTTTAAAAATTCCTAAAGTGCCTATAAAATTCGAACAATAATTTTATGATAAACTAAAAATAAAAATCTAACTACAGAAACTGAAAGTGTATTTTTTTCAATTTTTTAAGAATTTTAATAATTTTTCTAATGTTTTCAATGTTTTCAATTTTTAGAGTTTTTATACGTCCAAATGCAATGAAAATTTGATAGAAGCAAAAACAAACCAAAATAAGCAATAAGTCATTTCTTTGGATTTTTTAGAGGGTTTTTAATATTTTTAGTGGATTTTTAAAGATAGAAAAAAGCCATTTTTGAGGTTTTTGAATTTTTAAAAATAGTAAATGGAAACAAAATGAATCCAAAAATTCCTAGAAATTCCTACATCATGGCAGGAGCCATGTGTCAAAATATCACGAATTTTGGATAAAGTTTATTATTTATTCAAACCAATCAAAGAAATAATTAAATATTTAATTTCGTAATTAATTTAATAATTAGTAATTAAATAATTTTATATATAATTATTGAAATGATTAAACAACTTAATGAATACTTAAATAATAATTATTAATTAAATAATAAATAAATTATTTTTACTTTATTTTATTTAATAATAGAATATTAATAAAGAATATAAATATAATAAATCATATATTAAATAATTTAAATTAAGGTACATTGTACAGTATATATCAATATGATCCCAAAACCCACATTTTGCATATTAAATCCATTTTTAGAAAAATTAGTGTCATTTGATAGATAATTATATAAAACAGATTTTAAAAATGAATATGCCTAATTCAGAGTCCATATGGCCGGGTTATGAGGTCCGGAAAATTTTATGTTACAGCTTCGTGGCTTTAGAATTTAATGGCATTCTGACTTAAGTTATATTTTTATATTTGTCTGCTAATTTTTAGAAACTTATTTAAAAAGAAATTAGGTTAAACAGAGTTCAAAATAATTAATTAGAAAATTAGGAAGTTTATACATATAGTACATATAGACAACGAGGCCCAAACGCCAAACCTCATCCATTTTATTCTAATATTTTTTTTTGATATTTTTAATAAATAATATTAGTTATAAAATTAGTTTAAAAGTGAGTTTGGTCAATTTAGAGTTTCTAAAAATAGTTATGAACCTAGGAAGTTGGCATTAACTGCTTTTCGGCTCATTGTAATATTTTATTTTTATATTGAATACTTTTTCTAACATTTTTATAAAATAATATATCTTTATAAACAACTTCTGTGAAGAAAAGATATTAATTTTAGATTTTTGTGATGATAAATAAAATAGATGAAATATTTACAAGGTGAAAAATGTGTTTATGTACAATTAGTGATATAATTTTTCGGACAATTTTTTATATATTAAGATCCTTATCTTCTCTTACTTATTTATTTTATCGACCAGGTCAATATTGACCTGGTCTTGGGGTTAGGATTAGTTTGTATATATTATATATATATATATATCATTCTTTTTCTTTTCTTTTTTCATTTTTCTCTTTATTATTTTTTGGATGAAATAAGTGTTAGATATATATTATTAATAAATGATGTTAGAGGGTTAATTAATGGGAATTAGTGAGTATTTACATGTATTTTACCAAGGATTTTAGCCAAAATGAAAGAATAAAGGTGATGAATCATAGATTCATCATGAAGGTGTGTGGATCCTCTATGTATGGAGGAAAAGTATCGATTTCTGATCGAAACGATCAGAGGTGATGAACTTATGGAAGGTTGCGGAGAAGCAGATTGGGTCGGATGAGGTAATCGAAAACTGTGGATTTAGAAGAAATTTTAGAATCAAAATGAAGGAGAAGGGTAGAGATAGAGAAGAATAAGGATGAAAACTAGAGAGAGAATGGAGGAAGGAAAAATTATAAGAGGAAGAGGAAGAGATCAGAAGATCTAACCTGGATCTGACACGGATGGTTTGATGGATGAAGTTCGCCCGGGGCGGAGCTCGGTTGAGCTATGACATGTAGTTGGGTGATTTTGGCTCGATCTAATTCTTCGATGCTACTCATCCTCCTGGTATAAGTAATTGGAACTTGATTCACCAGGTTGAACAAACAAGGATGAATCTCCATGACTTGCAAATCATAATCCGACTCGAGGTCAAAACCTAGGTCTCACCAAAATAAAGAAGATGAGCGGGGAAGACCTCGAGGTGATAGATAGGCCTTCAAGCTTCGGCCACTGTGTGTAGTCAGGGATGATCAATGGTTAAGGATGGCAGTAGAAATGTAGATATTCTTGACGATGAGATGATACATATCGAATAAGATAAATTATTTAGAAATAGAATTGGAATAGATTACGATGAGGAACCGATTGGATGAAATCTAGATACAATGATCGAAATTCAAGGGGGGGGGGGGAGGACCAGAACAAGTGACCTAGATAGATGAGGAATGGGTTTAATGGATGCATGGGAACTGGAGCTTAACTTTAGTGGTCTTCGCCTCGAAGCTCTGCGTGTCATAGAGGCTGCTCGCATCACAAATGCACGGTAGTGCAGAATTCCGACGACAATCTCGCCTTCTCTCTCTCACACACTCAACGATGGATTTGAGGCCCCTTGTTACTGGATCTACTCTAGATCTCACTGGGGAAAGAGGTGGAAATAATGGCAGATGAGGAGCTCGGAGAGGGAATGCATGTTCTTAAATAGAAGATGAAGATGGAGGTGGCTTGGGGAGCACAGCAGGAGTTTGTTGAGAAAACGACCAAATACCTGGCCATTGAGCGGTTGGAGTGGTCCAAGGTAGGAAGGAGGAAGAGAGAGAATGGTGAAGAGGGAGGAAAAAGAAGGCATCGCGCGGAAGAAGAAAGGGCGGAGGAAGAAAGGGAAAAGGGGGAAAGAGAAAATAAATAAATAAATTCAATTAATAATTAAAATAAATAAATAAATATAAATTCTAAATAATTTAATAAATAATTTAATTTTAAAGTTTAATTAAATAAATGAATTTATTTAATTAATTAAATAAATACATATAAAAATAAGCAATATTATACCTGTTTACATAAAATAATTAATTTAAATAATATTATTTTTAATAAAATTTATATTTATTTTATATTAATAATATAACATTAATAAAATATTCATAAAATATAAAAATACAAGAAATAACAAAAATTTATTAGAATAGGATTAAGGTACATTGTACAATTTATACCAATAGGGTCTCAAAACCTACTTTTTGTATATTAACTCTGATTTTAGTGAAATCACTTTTATTTGATAGATATTTTTATAAAATAAACTTCATAAAATATAAAAATACGAGAAATAACAAAAATTTTATAGAATAGGATTAAGGTACATTGTACAATTTATACCAATAGGGTCTCAAAACCTACTTTTTTATATTAACTCTGATTTTAGTGAAATCACTTTTATTTGATAGATAATTTTATAAAATAAACTTTAAAGTTAGTACGACCAATTCAGAATTCATATGGTTGAGTTACGAGGTTCGGAAGTGTGGCTTTGCAGCTTTTTAGTTTTGGGATTTATTGGTAATTATTAATAAATAATTTTAAGTTATATTTTTTACTAATTTTTATAAACACATTAGAAAAGGAATTACGTTAAATGGGATTAGGAACAATTAAAAAAAATAAAGAAGAATTATATACATATACTACATATATACAAAGTGCACTACAGGAAAAAAGAATTTTAGTAACAGATCATGGTAACATTTCAAATAAATTGTTACAAATGACTTACTATTTGTAACATTTTAAGATTTTGCTGTATTAAATTAACACCTGCAACACATGTCTTTAAATGTTGCACTTAAATGTGACATTTGCAATAATAAATAGAAAAGTGTTACATTTATTATCATATTAGCATCGTGCTAATGAAATGTTGGAAATGTGATATTGAAATAATGGCGCATGAACTCCCGCCCAAAATTTTTCCTGCAAATGTGTTAATGAAAAAAATGGCGCAAGAAGTCCCACCCAAACTTTCGCTCGCACAATCCAAACTTCAGCCCCCAAAACCCTCGTTCCCCAAATCCAGTCTCTACACCCTTATCACCTCCCCATACCTCTAGGGCCTTGCTTTGGCCGACGCATGTGCTGGGCTCTCCAGGTGCCTCCCTCTTTCCCATTTCAACCTCCCCACCACAATCCTTCCCAAGCGACCATCACTCACGACGGTGGAGGAAGCCCTAGAGGAGATTCGGTGCCCGTTCAACTAATCTCGAAGGAAGGAGAAGAAGACCCGTAAGATTTTTTGTCCATGAAGGGGAAGGGGTTGAATTGCTTGATGGCATTCAAATGCCCCGTCATTTCCCCCTTGTCATGGCCGACAACCATGAAGCCACGGGAATAGCCCCTCTACTGCCTCTCCCCTTCCCTCTACATGTATTGACTTGACATTCAATTCTCATGATCTTGTTAACGTATCTGCTATGTTGACGTTGTTGATGGGTTTATGTGGAATTCGTGAAGGAGGTATACTTCCTAGGGGTAACAGTCCTTCTAATTTTAATTCTTAATTAGATTTCTCTTTATGTAATCCGTATTTTAATGTTGAAATATGGTCTTTATAGTTTTGGGTGCTTGTTATTATTTCTAGGGGGCTTTTTGTGAAGATGACAGAGATGGTCTTCGATCAAGTATATTTATTGTTCTTATTGATTATATTTGGAACTATATATCATTGTGTGACTTATCTTCTTTGTTTCCATGATAGAAAAAAATACTGCGAGAAATGAAGCATATGGAGATCTTCTGTCATCTTCAAAAAGGTTGATAGGAACAACCCCTGGAAATTGTTTATTAAAATGAAACCCTGTATTATACGTTCACCAAGATATTGTTTTTTATTATGTTATTAGGTAACTCAATCTTAACATTAGCATAACTAGCCTTTTGGTTAGAGGGACATTTATTTTCATATACTTCTTGATTTCTAGCATCTGTTTAATTTCATGAGTACAAATCCCTTATTGCAGCTTGTTTCATGTTAGCATGTATTATTGAGTCACAGTCTTTGAATGATGATTCAATTATTTTTTCTTACTCTAGTATCACAAGGTATACAATGATTAATCTTTATCTCAGCCATGTTGATTCACCATCACGTTACAATGACATTTTTTTATGATGTGTCATATGCTTTGATCATGCTTTAATTGAAGCTTTGATATTCTTCGAGATTCTTCTAGACTATCCATAAGTATGCAATTGTAGGTACTCAAGATATAAGCATGTTGTTTTCTTCTTCTTGAAAAAGCTAAAGGATGGCTTATACATGGCTAAAATTCGTTCATGCATTTTGGTAAAAATATACGGAAGATCTACTGACTTTTTATGAACCGTGATAAATTTGATACATGTTACTGAATTATTATTTTGTTTTATTTCAGCAAAAGATAGTGAAAATATTTAAAGTCAAGCAATGGACCTCCTACCTGAGGATGCTACTATTTTATGAGAGGGAGATAGGAGCACATATACAAATAATCTCTTAAGACATAGTTGTTACCAAGAAAAAATGACCCAATGTTTTGCTTGCGCTTATTAATGTTGCTATCGGTGCAACCACTTCAATAAGTGGTGGATCTTTGAAGCAGTGCACATAATTTGATAGAACAATGTATGCTCATGTTAAAAGAGCAAGAGACGTACATGTAGCAAATGACATTGATGGCAAACGACAAAGCTAATGGTGTATCAACAAAAAATAGGCAGGAAGATGTTCATTGCTCTTAGATGAAGCATTTTATTTCAATGATGTCGAAGAACTTGGTGTCACTTTCTCGAGTGACATATATGTGGAACTGGCAGCACGAGAACAAGGAAAGTGATGCTTATTGAATATTATTTTGATGTTATGTAAAATCACCCCCTCCCTCCAATTGTTAAAACTATCAATAAAACGATTTTTTTATTTTTGTAGTTATAACTTGTTGTGCAGATTTGGTTTAAAACATCGACAGATTTATCTTATCACAATTGTTTGTGAATGTCATGAATGTGGTTGAAAATTAATAGGAATTCTTATACAAATGATCAGGTAATCACGATAATATATCTTAAAATATGATGATTTGTAATGATAATGCAAAAAATATAAGTTGCATGTAATGCTTATATGCACGTTGCAAGCATATTTGATGTATTCATATAAACATTGCAAGTATGTTAGTAACATTTATATATGTCACTATGAACTTGTAATTGCAACACTTATATGAACGTGATAAAGATAGCTGCAACACTTACCAATCGTCACCCATTATTATAATAGTAACGTTTATTTTATCGTCACTTTTTAATAACAACGAATAGAAAAATGATGCAAACATGGTTTATTTGTAACGGTTGCCTTAAATTGTTGCATATGATATTTGTGACACCACCTTATGGGACACAAAAAGCGACATAATTAAAATATTACATTTGATAAATAAATGTTGCAAATGGTCTTTTGTAACAGTTTTTCAAATGTTGCAAATATTATGTTCTCCTGTAGTGGGGGTCCAAACGCCAAAACTCACACATTTTATTCCAACATTTTTTGGTATTTTTAATAAATATTATTAGCTATAAAACGAAGTTTAAAAGTGAGTTTGGTCTATTTAGTGTTTTCTATAAATAGTTATGAATCTTGGAAGTTATCTTTTTAGGTTCATCATAATTATTTATTTATACATTAAATACTTTTTTGATTTTTTATAAATTAATATATATTACTATAAACAACTTTTTTGAATAAAATATTTTGATTTGAAATTTTCTGAATTATAAATAAAATCGATGAACATATGTACAAGGTGAAAAATATATTTATGTACATTTGTGGTCTTGATTTTCTGACATTTTTGTAAATTAGGATCATTATCTCCCCCTACTTATTTATTTTGCTGACCAAGTTGATGACAGGCCTGTGCTGCTCGGGTTAAGGTATGAATAATCAGGTCATTGTGACCTGAACTGCGATTCTAAGTCAATCAAGAAAATCGAAGACCACCAATATAAAAATCAAGCAAGCAAGTCAAATAGCGGTACCGCTATTTTATTTTACCTGGTATAGCTACCAGGGTTGAACACAAGGAGCACGGTATGCCTAGGATATGAAGTAGTCGAGAATTCAAATAAAATGAAGAAGATAAAATAAAAAGATGGTTTTTATATTTTTAATTTTTTTTAATTTTTAAAATTAAGAAAAGGAATAAAAGGAATCAAAAGGTACAATCAAGCAATTATTTAAGGCATAAAAAATGCTCAGAAAATTAAAATAAAAATATTTTTGTTTTTTTATAAATATTCAAGTGTTTTTGATATTTTCTTGGATTTTTTTGATTATTAGTTAATTTTATAAAAATGAAACAAGGGTAAAAATAAAAGGTAATGTGCAGCAAGAATCTAAAGGCACTTTAAAAATTCCTAAAATACTTATAAAATTCGAGCAATAATTTTATAATAAACTAAAAATAAAAATCTAACTACATAAACTGAAAGTATACATTTCGAATTTTTAAGAATTTTTAATAATTTTTCTAAGGTTTCCAATGTTTTTCAATTTTTGAAGTTTTTATAAGTCCAAATGCAATGAAAATTTGACAGAAGCAAAAACAAAACAAAATAAGCATTGACTAATTATTTTGGATTTTTTAGAGGGTTTTTTTAATATTTTTCGTTTAAAGATAGACTGAAGTAATTTTTGAGGTTTTTGAATTTTTAAAAATACTAAATGGAAACAAAATGAATCCAAAAATTTCTAGAAATTCCTACATCATGGCAGGAGCCATGTTTCAAAATCTCATAAATTTTGGATAAAGTTTGCTATTTATTCAAACCAATCAAAGAAGCACAGCACACATGGACCAAATCGAAACAAAAGTATGTTTCAGGGGCTAAGTGATAACATGCATAAAAAGCTCAAGGGCCTATCTACAAATTTTCCACGAATTCCAGCACATGTCCAAATCCAGCACGCACAGGGGTATAAGTGTAAATAG
Organism: Ottelia alismoides; assembly: GCA_037367405.1. Lineage (NCBI taxonomy): Eukaryota > Viridiplantae > Streptophyta > Magnoliopsida > Alismatales > Hydrocharitaceae > Ottelia > Ottelia alismoides. The sequence continues at coordinate 1,078,356 of JAZKJV010003768.1, forward strand.
TAAAACTATAAATTCAAAACATAACATCTACTAAACCCAGGACCATACATGCAAATATCCCATAAATACACGTAACGACGCACACGCAACCATACAGGGAGGACTAAAATGCAAATATAGAAAATAGCAGGAGCGAAAATGCAAAATGGTCCATAGTGAAATTTTTATTTTACAGACTAAATAATAACAAAAAAGAACTGCAAGGGAAACGAAGCAAATTATCCAGCCGCTCGTGCGGGTCACGTGGGGTGCCAGGTGTTGCGCTTTGACTGGATGGTGAACGTGCGGCTCTGACGCTGACGGATGGCGAATCCAACGGCCCTGCCTGGATGACGATCGTGGGCATACGGACGTCGTTAGATGTTAGATCTAACGGCCTGACAGGCGTAGGTGATGGACGGCTCTGATATGAACTGGCGGAGAGGCGATGATCCGACGGTGGAGGACGATGCCGGACGAACCCCGCCTGGGCGAAGTTCACTGGAGAACCAGCGGTGATCCGACGCTCCGATGGACGATCGGGCAACGGGGTTCGACTCGCAACGCTCCCCCGCGTCAGGTGGATGGGTCTGATTGACTCTCCGACGGTCAGATCTCCTGGACGGGGTGCGTGACCTGGGTGAGCTCCAGCAATGCTGGATGAAGGTGAACTGAGACCTAACCACACGCACAAAGACCTGCGGGATAAAGCTCCGACTCGAAGGAGTACTCCGGTCAATGTTATTTGACTAAAGATAAAGGGAAGCGATAGTGGGTGGCGAAGGGAGGTTCCGACGAAGCGGCGGAGGGAACCTAAGCCTAATCTTGGCTCGGATAGACAATTTTTGGACGATCAGGCTACTGAGGAAGGGTGAGATGGTCTGCGGTGTCGATCTAAGCGGATAGATGTGGCTGATGGAGCGCCGACCGGTGGGTCAGAGCTAGTGGAGTGGCAGATGAAGGATTCGAAATATCTGGAACTAGGGAAGAAATAAAGGCTACCTGAAGGTCCGAGTTGGATCCTTAGCTCCAGGGGGTGAGGTCGGACTGGGTCTTCACCTCTACCACGCTGTGGAAGATGGGGAGGCTCGACGCGGCGGATCTCCGGCCACGTGTGGCGAGCGTCGGCTACAATAACCTTCTCTGACTACCAAAGGGCTCCTCCGATTGCTGTCACCAAGGGGAAGGTTTCTAGGGTAGTAGGAAAGTGTGCGACATGAGCTACTACTCTAGGGAAAGGAGTGAAGATTTTATATGCGTTGCCAGGTGGCTGGAAGGAATCGGGTGGAGCGTGCGATCCAAGGAAGATCCATCCTTCCCTAGGGATCCGTGTGGGTCGTGGATCCAAGGGGAAGGAGCGGGCGAAGGAATCGAGATAGGAGACAGTCAGATCCGAGTGGAAAATTTTGAAAAGATGGGGCGAAACTCGAATCCAGGCAAGGACTGGTCCGGGAGGGGGAGTTGATCGGGGTCAACATCCCTCCTGGACCAATCAGAAAATTCCATGGTCAAAATTAGTTGAAAAATAAATTAAAAATAGAAGATGATTTTATTTAAAAATATGTTAAAAATGAAAAATGTTTATTGTTTTTCAAACTATTTTTTAGTGATTTTTATTTATTTTTATGAAAAATAAATTATGGTATATACAATATATTATATTATATACAGGTATAAAATACCTATGTATTTTATATAATTATTTTTTCTTATTTTTTGTATAAATACCCCAATTTTATATTTTATTTATTTACAACATAAAATTTAGAGTATAAAATAATTTTTATTTTATTTTTATTGAATATTTACAAGTGTAAAATAAATAGAAGTATGATACATATATACATGTAATATGTACAAGGTTGTAGAGACAGACAAGGGATTAGAAATCTATTTTTATTTTTGTAAAAATAGAATATACACATATAAGAAGGAATATTCACAAGGTTGAGTGGCCCTATATCTCTTTCTACTTATTTTATTTGGCGATCAGGCCCATATTGGGCCCTCTCTTGAGTTTAGGTCACTCAATATTTCTTCTAAATATTTCCTTCTTTTTATTTTATTCTTTATTCTTTTATTTTTGCACAAATACATGCTAATTATTAATATTTAACAAATGCATGCTTATTGGTAACTTATTGTATTTATAGCTATCTACATGGTATTTTTCCAAGACAGTTAGCTAAAATAAAAGAATAAAGAGTGGTGAATGAGTATTCATCACAAGTCAATATTTACCTCGTCTCGGGGTTAGGATCAGTTAGTACATATTCCATATCTACATTATTCTTTTTTTATTTTTCTTTTTCTCTTTATTATTTTATTTTGGATAAAATAAGTGTTAAATATATAATATTTACTAATGTGGTTAAAATGTTAATTAGTACGAATTAGAGAATATTTATATGTATTTTACCAAGGATTTTAGCCAAAATAAAAGAATAGAGGTGAAGAATCATGAACTCGTCACTTGTCCACTATACACTTGTTTGTAGGGTATAATAAATTTTGATCCACACCTCTTGTTTATATTATTTCATATTTATCTCGTGGGTTAGTTGTTGATTTGCCTCTTGGTCTCTGAGAGTGGTTGACACATCGACTATTAGTCATGTATTGTGTGGACTACAAGACTACTCTTGGGATTATTTTGGCTATTTCAATGGTTTGTAAAATATTTGTAAAATATTTTTTCATGAGGGGTATAAATTATGGGTATATAAATTATTTCTAAACATGTTGTAAAATCATTGTGTAAAAGACGTAATTCTTTGTATTTTTTATAAAGTCAATTTTTTTTGTAAATAGAACTATTATATAAAAATTGTTTTTAAAATTTGTATATAAAACTCTTTAATAAACTATGCACATAAAATACTCTTATAGATAAAATACTCTTGTAAAGCTTGTATATAAATCTTGTAAATATAAATTCTTTTTGTGAATAAAATCTTGTATAAATCTTGTATAATTTTTGTTTATATTCTTATATAAAATTTTGTGTAAATTTTGTACATAATCCTTGTGAATTCTTGTAAAAAGATCTAATTCCCTAATCCTATAGAAAATACATAAAAATTCAAAAACTTAAAAATTCATAAAAAATGGCAAAAAGCTCTCTAAAAATCACATAAAAATTATTTTTCTTGCATTGGCATCATCATTTTTCAGAATGAAATTAATGCCTAAATTAGTCTAGAATAAAGTCCGGAGAATGGAGCTTGGTTAAGACCTTAATCACTTAATTTCAAATGACCTTATAGGAACTGGAGTTGAGACTTTTTTTGTCATAGCAACTTAATGCTTTGGGTCCATAAGACTATGTTCACATGTCATCTTGATTGGTCTAAGTAGAATATTTCATACACACACTTGTTTCTTTTAGACAGTGTCCTAACTTGTATAAGCACCTTGTATATAGCCAACACATATGAGGTGGTAAGGGGCAGAATCCTCTGGCAAGAGATGTATGCGAATGGAAACATACACAGTCGCTTCGAGTTACATCCCAACCTAATCTAGTGGCATGAACATCTAAAGATGGGAGGTGTGGGTTGAAATAAAACTTCATATGAGGGATGGTTTGCTGACACAATTTTTTGAAAACCCCAAAACATGGGTTGAAAACAAGATTCTATATTCATCGGGGCACAAAAGATCAATGCCTTGCAACAATACTTTCTACCAAAAAGAAGCCAAAATTACACTAAGTACAAATACAAAAAATGACTATAATTGTCCAAGCTTCAGAGAACCTGCAGATCTTAGTAGAGACTTGACTATAGTGGTCGGCTTCACAAGGAGATGTGGCTACACATGCCACACTCCAATTCTCTTCTTATTTTTCTATCTTCTCCCCTCTTCGATTGTGGATACAACCTGTACCTGATCTTAGGAATTCACGTTGAGTCGTGTTGTAGTTTGCAAATAACAAGGATAAGGATCGAAGGGTACTCCGCTACGATCGAGATTGGAAGCATCACGAGTTCCAATGGAGCACCTAGTCTGAGATCGCACTGATCACTTGGAGCGAATCATTTAACAACAATAGGTTGCTTTCATTTGATTTCTGTGATTTTTTATTAAGTTGGTTTTTTTCCTTGCAGATCTGAGGTGATAGAGCAACATGGAGCCATCAAGGAGATCATGCGCCTGGAGCTCCTTCCCATCTGAAGTGCAATCTTCATCGCAAGCCTAAATCAATGCCGAAGACTTACACCCGAAGCAAGATAACCATGCTCATCCATGTCTGATCAAAGTCTCTGCCAGCGATCACTCCATCCACCGCCGAGAAGCTTGAATCGATATCGTCTTCTTTGAAATGGGGAAGAACATCTCCAGCCTAGAACGCTCAGTCATCACCCGATCAAGCCAGATCAAACGGCCCAGCACATCCACCACCCACTACTCAAGCACGGTCGCGCGCGAATCGCATGCCAAGCCAATATTTTTGGGGAAATTTGTGAACAAGCCGCCTATATTTGTGAGAGTTACAAACAGGTCCCCGAACAGGCTCCAACACGTGATGCACCATGTGAATTTCTGGTTGGTTTGCACATTCACCTCGCAGTTCTGTTAATTTCGTACATGTCCAGGTCGACTAAAGAACCACGTAAGCACACACATCTTTGTTGTGATATTTGCACAAATGCCCTGTTGTTCTCCTTATTTTTCACATGCCCCTTATTTCCAGAAATTTCAAAAAGAGCCCGCTATTCAGTATAAATAAATAAACAACTATTATTTCATATAAAATAAAATACAAAATATAAAAATACCTAAAAATATATAATATTATATTATATACATTATAAACTTTATTTAAAAAAACATAATTCAAAACAAACCACAAAAATACGATATACTTCAAAAATGAATAAAAAATATAACAATACCTCTAAAAATCCATAAAAAGTATTTTGGTATATTTTACTATATTTTACATAGAAAACAAAAAATAAAATAAAGATTGAATATTAAAAACCATAAAAATTAAAAAAATACACAAAACTTAAAAAATTCATAACTAATTCAGTAAAAATCATAAAAATATGTATAATACCTCGCTGAAAAGGTATTTTCACTTACTTTCCAGCAAAAATAAAATCAAAATAGTTTTCCTCCAATACTATTTTATAATAAAAATAATTACCTATTTTGTATAAAAATGTTATTTTTCACTTTAAAAATACTTCAACACCCTTAAAAGTTCTAAAAACCATTCAATAATACATAAAAACAATAAAACAAATTTAAAACATAAAAATATAAAAAATTAAATAAAATATAAAATATAAAACCTAATACCAATATTTCTTTACTTATAAGTATATAAAACCACAAAAAATACAAAATTCATAAAAACTAAACTAAAATTCATAAAAATTCCTTTAAAATAAACAAAATCAGGAAACCCCTTTACCTTAGTAACTCTACTATTTCCCCTAATTTACACAATTTATCTCCCTGAGTTTGACACTCTTGTACTTATTTCTATATGCATTAGTTTAGGAGTATAAATAAAATAAAATAATATTTTTCTGTGATTTCAACTGGTCACCACAACGACAATTGTCTATCCTTTTAGACGACCCGACCAGTTCAACTTTTCAAAATTTGAGCTTGGATTTTAACTTTGACGGGGATAGAATGGTGAGAGCATATCCTCTGCAATACTGCAGAGGACTCTTGTAAAAATGTGGAGCACCTGAGCCGCTCCATCTTGATCGAGCGTTTCGTATGAATTCCCATGGTAAGGGCCCACAAAAACATAGAATTCGTGCGAACCACTCGATCAAGATCAAGCGGATCAGGTGCTCGATAGTTTTACAGGAGTCCTCTGCAGTACTATAGAGGATATGCTCTCGCCATTCTAACCCCATCAAAGTTTGGAATCCAAGTTCAATTTTTGAAAAGTTGAACTGGTCGGGTCGTCTGAAAGGACAGACAATTGTTGTTGTGGTGACCAGTTGAAATTCACAAAAAAAGATTATTTTATTTTATTTATACTCCTAAACTAATGTGTATAGAAATAGCTACGAGGGTGTCAAACTTAGGGAGATAAACTGTGTAAATTAGGGGAAATAGTAGAGTGACTAAGGTAATGGGGATTTCACATCTATCATGTGCATTCCAAGCTGACTCAGTAGTCTCTTTTTTACACTCAGACCCATCAGACACCGTCATCTGACACTCAGATGGTGGTATATCAGAGTGATCGACCTCTTGTTTCCATGCCCCAAGTTTACACAGAGATGCCTGATACATTGATTGAGGTTAATGGGATTTGATACAGTTAGTCACAACAACCAGGGATCCTTCATGATCACTCAGGTTTTCGTTGGTCTTCATGGGGTACTTCATCCCAGCAGCCACCATAAGCGCATATAGGGAAGGGTACAGAGCAATACCAGTCATGTCCTCGTCCATTCTAGCCTTCTCAATGGAAATAGAGTTCCTATCATTCTCAGCATCCACAATCTTTTCCTTCACAGCAGTAGTTCACGTCCCAGTTAGAATAACAACAACCTTAGTACCACCGAGGTGACTCATCCAGGTCTCATGGTCCTTCTTATGAGAACCCACCATTAGAATATCTCTCCAATCTGATAGCTGGCCAATAGGTTGCCTTTAGGTGAGAGATGGATGAGTTTAGACTTCATATCACTGGGATCGTAAAGGGGAAGTTCGCTATTCATGCTCAGATAGAGTCGAATCTGAATAATCTGGATAGGAAGTCAGAGTAGGTACATTTTATTGAGCCTATCCTTCAGTCATAGGTATTTCCAGATGATTACCTTTATTGTGATGATAATGATTTCATGTCTCTTAGGAGCGGTAGACTACCAGTAAAAGGAGACTCAACTAGGCATGATATGGATGCACTTGATGATATCAGTGAGCCAGTTGAGCATGGTGATGATGATGGCATTGTTGATGCTGCATTTCACTTTGAGGATGTTGATGGTGGTGTTGATGCCGCCAAGATTGAGGAGAAGCAGCCAGAGTCTCCTACTGATGCATCTTCTTTACCATTCTTTGTATATATGAAGATGATGGAAAATCGCAAAAAAATGTACAAAAGAGAAAAACCAAAAAGAAGAATAAATACAAGACTTCTGTTTCTGTTAGAGCTCGTGATCTTTAACATGGAGCAAGTCCAAATTTCACAAAAAGATGTTCTCCTTCTTCTTCTTATCCCCTGGATGTACATACTGGTGGGGACGATGTATATATTCCTTTTCTTCAAGCACTCTGCTTAGGAAAAGGCAAGAAAAAAGAAAATCCCAAAAAGATTCAGATGTTAGACATAACAAAAAAGATGCTCGATAGATTCACCATCCATCTTACTCTTTCGGAGGCCTTGGCACACATCCCTCTTCTATAGAAAGGACTCAAGGAGAGAACCACAGTTCATAGAAAGAAGATGCAGCGCAACCATTATTCTGAAATCCATGTGTTAACCAAGGAGACTTGCCATGCCATCAAGAACTGTCTCCCAGCCTAGCGATCAGACATAGGAGCACCATATGTCAGATGCGAAATCTTAGAGTAGACATTTGATCGTACTCTATTAAATAGAGGATCTTCGATCAATCTCCTTCCTTCTTCCTTACTTGACAGGTTCGACTTTGGACCTCTTCAACCAAATCAGGACGATCTTGTAGTTTGCTGATAGATCGGTCAAGAGGCTGAAGGGATTGATTGAGGATGTTATCTTCACCATTCAGGGTTTGCTATTCCCCGTGGACTTGGTCGTGTTGGAATGGCGGTCCCAGAATGTGTGGCCGATACCCCGATCATATTAGGATGACCTTTTCTGGTGACAATGAAGACTGTATCTGTTTATGGTACAGGGAAGGTGTATTTTCGTGTCAAGGACGAGAGTATACATATAGAGACGATCTATGACCTCAGAGCCAGATTAGTTGAGTCTGAGCGAGTATCTGATGACGAGCCATATAGTCACCAAGAATGTGATTTTGTGCAGATAGATGATGAGGCAGTTTGGGCTGAGTCAAGTGGACGATATTTCATCACGCTTTCAAGTGAGTCTAGGTTTCAGATACTAGATGATGGGAGATTGTATAGCACAGTCTTGGAGCCGACTAGTGATGAGGAAACCCCTTTACCTAAGTCTCTATAATATTTCCCCTAGTTTACACAGTTAATCTCCTGAGTTCGACACTCTCATATTTATTTTTATACACATTAGTCTAGGAGTAAAAATAAAAGAAAATAATCTTTTTATGTGAAGTTCAACAGGTCACCACAACGACAATTGTCTATCCTTTTATACGACCCGACCGATTCGACTTTTCAAAATCCGAGCTTGGTTTTCTAAACTTTGATGGGGTTAGAATGGCGAGAGAATATCCTCTGCAGTATTCTAGAGGACTCCTGTAAAACCGTGGAGCATCTGAGCCGCTCGATCTTGAACGAGTGGTTTATGAATTCCCATGGTAAGGGCCCACAAAAACATAGAATTCATGCAAACTGCTCGATCAAGATCAAGCGACTCGGGTGCTCCACAGTTTTACAGTAGTCCTCTGCAGTACTGCAGAGGATCTGCTCGCTCGAATGACAGCTCCAATTTCTCGACAGATGCACATCGCCTCCGTCATCGAATAATCTTCTCTGTTTCAGCCGACATCAACATCGTCGGAGATCGTTCTTGAGCGCTCCTTGTATATGTCTTAGTTAAGTAGTGATTGTTCCGTCCCCTTTAACTTCTCCCACTTCAAACCTGATGTTTTGTGAGATTTCTGGTGGCATTTTATTAGAAATATGGCTATTGCGAAACAAAGGATTTTGATCATGCGTGGATGAAGGGTTGGTGCTTCGAGTTTGGATTACAAGACGGATTCTATCATCACGACGAAAAATTATATTTAGATTTAAATTGGTGTCTGAAAATGTCTAAAAGCAGATTTTAAAAAGAGGAGGTCGTAGTGGAGGGAGATGATGCACCGGGTTAAGTTTTTTTTTTTAAGGAAAAAGGGTGTCACACCGTAAAGGAGGACACCCAAAAACTTATGCACCGGGTTAAGTTGTCGGAGCATTCCCAAATTCAAAAGCTTCCAAACTTAATTCACTGCGAACGGACAATTTGAAGGGAAATTTTAATGAATTGCAAGGTACCTGAGAATGCGAGATTATTATAATGGTGTGGATATTTGTATCTGAGGTCCTTGCGTATCACAACACTCTCATATTAAGCATAATAACTGCGAAGGTTTTGTTCATAGTCATTTATTCGAGAGTAGCCATGACTGGATGAATAATACTCATAACAAAACTGGGTGACTACGCCCTTATTGCTAAAGGAGCAGGGGCAGAGCAACCGTCCAATGCTCACTCTTTCCGGTTCACATTGCAATGTCGCTACGGTAACAACCACCAAGGACAAACCTGCCTCCTCTGAGTCCTCTCCTACCGCTCCCGTCAACGGGATCTGATCATAGCCGTCCATCGTCACGGTGAGATTGTATTCTTCGGCGATCCACTGGCGTACGTAGAACAACGTCTGGCTGCATGGGGCGTACTTTCCGATCAGCGTCGTCTCCACGTAGTCGCAGAACAAGCCAGGGGCACCGCTTCCGTCCAGACGTGAGGTTGAGCCAGCATAACGGCGCCGCCAGGCATGGCCCGCGACCGGCGAAGAGGTCCAGATTGCTTCTCTCAAAAGTAGTAATGGCGAGGACCCACTGGAAGGCCAAGTCATTGACTGGGATCCTCTCCGCCGTTGGCGTTTCCTATGGTAAGGCTGATTCGAGCGTCCGTCACAGCTATGAGGGCCGATGCGGTGGGGGATGTAGATGGCGTACACGCATCTGTCCTGCAATCACCATGTAGACTACAATCAGTTTTCTTTTTCGAATTTTTCATCTAACCCATTTCTTCCGATTATGACAATTATATGTATCTCACAGAATCGCCACCAGTTGCAATAGAAAGGAGCTGCATGAGGAAGGCACGGCGAAACAGTATAGTGGTAACCTAATGCAACCCTAGAACTGTGCATGAGGAGGACCTGAGCTGTCAACTCGCCAACCCACGCTTACCAAACCATCGCAACCCTAGAACATTGCACCCTACGTACCAATCTATGTATATATATTTCGCATAACCACAACTGCCGCCACCCCCCGACTGACGCTCATGGAACCCAGCATCCCCATCACCGTGCGCGATCTCCTCTACTACCACACCCTGGAGCGCATCGTCCCTCGAGCGGCTGATCCCCCACGCCCACGTGACGTTGCCGAGAGCATCGTCGTCCTCTGGGCCTGGCTTGAGCGCATTGGCTTCCATAAATACGTCGGTATTGCGACCAGGAGCTACGACTCTATCTTGCTCCACTATGCTCAAGAGGCCGAGGCTATCCTCGACGTACTTCGCCAAGACACTCCCCCGCCCGTGGACAGTCCACATGCGATTCCACGCACTACGTCGATTGTGTGTCGGCCCATCAGCCTCCGGTTTTTCTATGTGAATAGGGATGCTTTTAGACAGGTAGATTTCTTATCCTCGCTGCAACTGGGTGATTTGTATCTGAGGTCCTTACTATCAAAATACTCTCATTTTAAGCATATTAACTACGTGGGTTTCGTTCATATTCGTTTCACTCGAGTGTAGCCCTAACTGGATGAATAATACTCATTGTTATCCTGAATTAAACACAGGGAATGTCAGATATTATGAACGGGATAGGGACAGTGCTCTTCGACGACAGGTTGAGGGATCTCTTGCGGAGGGATGAAAATGCTCGCGAGGTGCTCCAACCGTTTGTTATGGCTCCATTGGCGCTGCCGGAGTATATGCGAACCCTGTTCCTCATATTCGCCAGAAACCAGACTTTGTCAGGAGAGCAGCTCGTCGATCATTTCACTGCGTATGTAAATATAATTAGAGATTGACGTAGGATCAAAAGATTTTTCCCGTGCATTTTTGAGATACACAGTGATATCTTTGCGCTTCTTTCAACATGTAATTGATGTGCCATGCTTCTACCTTTCAAACGACAACAGATATTGGGGCATCTGCGTGGAACGTGCTCTGGTGGAGGTAACAAGACCCGGCAAAGCGCCGAGGTATGGAAGGGTGGTTTTCCGGACTGAGGCCGATCTCAACTTGGTGCTCAACGGATCGCAGCAGACGGAGCTCGTTATCGCTGGCAGGCGGATGTGGGGAACGAGACCAGTTAGAATTCGCTATGACAAACCTCGTCCCTGATTATATCATATTGCTGCTGCAGTTTCTTTCTTGAACTAGTTATCTCAGTTCTATTTAGAAGTTTAGAATTTGTAATAAATGGCTAGGACAAGCCATACCGTTAATAATTTTCATATAACTGTTGTCTTTGTTTGTTAGAGATATTTCTCTTTTGAACTCGTTATTGCATTTTATTGTTTGAAGTTTAAGATTGGTAAGAACTCTTCCGGCATAGAGAAGCCTCGTCTCTGGTTATTTTTATATCATTTTGTTATTTTATCCTCTTTTACAGTTTCTTATGAACTTGGTAATGCAGTTTATTTAGGTATAATATTGGTACTGCAAAATTGTTTCTACCTTAGTGTTGTCTTCTACATAAGGACAGAAGAGACGAGCTTAAATATAATCTTAATTATGCTTTCGTTAACAAAAATTACACCGATGCAGTTCCGCTACTATAATCATTACAAAACTGGGCGACTACGCGCCTTATTGCTAAAGGAGCAGGAGCAAAACAACCGTCCAATGCTCTCCGGTTCACATGGCAATGTCGCTGCGGTAACGACCACCAAGGACAAACCTTCCTCCTCTCCTACCGCTCCCGTCATACGGGATCTGATCACAGCCGTCCATCGTCACAGTGAGATTGTATTCCTCGGCGACCCACTGGCGTACGTAGAACAGCGTCTGGCTGCATGGGGCGTACTCTCCGATCAGCGTCGTTTCGACGTAGTCGCAGAACCAGCCTGGGTGGGCACCGCTGCCGTCAGAGGTGAGGTTGAGCCAGCATAACGGCGCCCCCAGGCATGGCCCGTGACCGGCGAAGAGGTCCAGATTGCTTCTCTCAAAATAGTCATGGTGAGGACCCATGAGTCCCCACTGGGAGGCCAAGTCAGTGACCGAGACCTCCCGCCACTGGCGTCTCCTAATGTAAGGCTGATTCGAGCGTCGGTCCCCGCCTTGAGGGCCGATCCGGTGCGGAACGTAGATGGCATACACGCATGTGTCCTGCAATGACCATGGTGTATTACAATTAACTTTGTTTTTGAATTAACTTCTGTCTGAGCCATATCTATCGAGTATGACAATTATTATGTATCTCACAGAATCGCCGCCTGCTGCAATAGTGAGGAGCTGCATGAGGAGGACCGTAAGGAGGGCATGGCGAAACGGCATGATGGTAATCTAATGCAGGTACTCCTCAATGGAGGGTGGATGGTGAAGAGCAGTTCAATGGCGTTATTGCTGGCATCAGAGGATGGATTAGTGACTGGTATTAATAGGAGGAGATCGTGAAAAAAGAAGTGATAACCCTAAAAGCACGTGAGGTGTTTTTGAACACTTCTCCGTAGTGGTTGGCACAATATACGGAGCTCGTTTGAGGTTAGATTTGTGTATGGCTTTTATCAGTGATGTCTGCATATTTTCTCTGTACAAACAAAAAAGTTACACAAGACATCCTTCCTACATTGTCGCACGACATTAGAAGGTTATTGATGGTGGAATTTTTTTTGTTCTATGATGTAAATAATAGTGCCCAGTTATGATAGATTGCATCCACGCATCGAGTTTGGAGTGAACTATTTATCTGCTACTTATGCAAATTTTCTGGACGAAATCATGATGTTAGATAACCCATTCTACCATCGGCTCAGCATTGCCTCAAGAATTCAGAAGTTAATTAAAAATGAAGGGGAAAATTCGCCCGAGACGTATATGGGGAAAGCAATTACTCGTATATACCCGGGCAACATTTATTTTACTTATTGCCGCAATGGAGCTATAGCTCTCTTATAAATATCTAAAGTAGTCGATGCTCCAGGCAACAGCTCCATCTATAAATGGAAGCCATTGCTTAAAGATGAAATCCATTGCCAGAAGCAATGGCTATGAAGTGCAGTCTACTCCAATGGTAGCAGTCCCCATAAACTTTAATGATTTTCAGCATTTTTCTCTTGATTCCATCTCAAAAAAAGACAATCAATCCACATACACTTTCTTGTCCCTATAACCAACAATCTTCTTGTCCCCGTAACTCTAATTGTTCATATTATCTGTTCCATAACCGACAATCATAGAAACACGAGTCCAAAGAAGACAACGATGAATCTCCATTTGATGACACGCCTGGCAACTTGGGTTAAGTATGCAAATAATTAAGGATTGTTGTGACCCGAATGACCAAGCGTAATCAAATAGAAAAAATGTATTAAACCACTTTAAAGAAAATCAAACAATGGAAAGCAAGCGGTCTTCTCTATTTAATTTACCTGGTATAGCAACTAGGGTCAAACACAAGGTTCACGATTGAAAAACTTGGCAGTTAAATTTCGAAGATAAAATTTTTAGTGATTTTTTATTTTTCATTTTTTTTAATTTTCAGATGAGGAACAATATGCACAAGGGAATAAATATACACTCAACACACTCTTTTTGTATTTTTCAAAATATTAAAAAATACTCAGAAAATTACAGAAAAATATATTTTTGAGTTTTATATGTTTTAAAATATTTTTGATAAATTTTTCAAAATTTTCAGATGTTTTTGTGATTTTATAAAAATCAAAGAGTGGCATCAAAGGTAAACAGTGCACAGTCAAGAGTATTTTGTAACTTAAAAATACTTTAAGTGCCCAAACTCCTGGAATGATTTTTATACAAACAAATACATTAATATCTACATACAGGAATTGAAATCACTATTTTTCAATTTTTATAGAATTTTTTACAACTTTTCTAAGATTTTTAGTTTTCTCAATTTTTTTGGGTTTTAAATGATTAATATGTGAAAATTATATAAAAATGAAAAGGCAATAAAATACACTTAATCTAATTTTTTTTGGAATTTTTAGAGTAAAATTCAATTTTTTTATGAGTTTTCTAAAGTTTGGGCAAAGAAAAATACACTGTTTTTAAATTTTTAAAAATATCAAATAGCAATGAAATGTAATTAAAATTTTAAACAATGAAGATGCACACAGCATGAGTCTACACAATTTTTTACAGAATTTTTAGAGCAAAAACCACATTTATTTCAATGAAAAGACAAGCCAATAAATAGTCTGGACATCTAGGGACTGAAATGTAAATAGTCAAATGTTTTTGAATTAGAGAATAACAAAAATAAACTAAAGGAAAAAGAGTGCAAATTACCCACTAAATTGTGCGACGCACGTTCTGCTACTAGAGTGCAGGGGCAAATTTGAAAACTGTAGGGGGGCGTGAATGTATTTTTTTCCAATTTTTTTATTTTAAACTACGCCCCTAGAGTTTCTCTTGTTGACGTGTTCTTCAAACAAAAGGGAGGGGGGCAGCTGCTGCCCTCTTCTTCTCCAGATCTGCAGTGGGGGTGTCGCGATGGTGGAAGCCATCGATTGTGCTTGCGTGGGGGCACGATTTCAGTGGAGAGGTGGATGGATGGCGGAGTCACATACGGGCAGAAGCTCTGGAGTGGCCCATAGTGGTGCTGGCAGCGAGGTCTTGATCTGAGCCATGGCGCTCGGCCACATGGACGAAGGTGGGGGCACCGCGATAGACGCACACAGGTGGCGGTGTGGTAGGTGATGGATGGCTCCTCAGACAGCGAGCGGAGGAGGTGACTGATGAGTCGCCTGAGCGACTAAGGTAAATCAGGTATCAATGGTCGTTGCGACCTCAACCTCTCGGGACTCAGAGCTCAATCAAGAAAATGAAAATAGACCACCAAATAAAGGTATAAAATCGATCAAATCAAAGATAGCGGTCATGGCTATATTATTAACCTGGTATAGCACACAGGGTCGGTCTCAGGGAGCGCGAATTGGCCATGCGGCCTACGAAGTAGTCAAAAAGTAAAATAAAATAAACACAAATATTTTTGGTGGATTTTTGTTTTTAATTTTTTTTGGATTTTTAATAATGAGGGAAAATAGGAAAAGGTGAAAACAAGCACAAACAATGAATTATTTAAACACTAAAAAACACTCCAAAAATTCAAATAAAAATATTTTTTATGTTTTTTAGGTTTTTTAGTGTTTTTGGTTAATTTTTCAGAATTTTTTAATTTTTTATAGAATTTTCTAAAAATCAAGAAAGACCATAACAGTAAGCTACTGTCCAACCAGACTTGAAAAACCTATTTAAAATACAAAATGGATCTGTAAAAGTATAGAGGTTATTTTTATGAAAAATATAAGCAAAAACTAAAATTCAGAAAAAGAGTTTATATTTTTTTGATTTTTATATAATTTTTAAGAATTTTTATACGGTTTTTATGGTTTTTTAATTTTTAAGGTTTTTATATATATCCAAAAATCACGAAAATTGCATAGAAAATAAAACACACTAAAATAAGTAAAACATTTTTTTTAGAATTTTTAAAATAGTTTTTATATTTTTTAGATTTTCTAAGCCAGACAGTAAGAAAAACCACTGTTTTTGAATTATTAAAAATAACAAAAAGCCTCGAAAATGTACCAAATTTTTAAGGAAAATTTTACACAGTGGCAGGAGCCACGTATCCAAATTTCACGCAATTTGGATTTAATTTGATATTTTATTTAAATAAAACAAAGGCTCACAATGCACATGGACCTAGATGCAAGAGAAAGTAATTTCAAGGACCAAATAATAACAAGGCAAGAAAGTGCAGGGGCCCTCGTGCAAATAGTCCACAAAACATGCACGATGCACGTGTATCAGGCACGGAGGGACCTAAATGCCATTCCTATTTAAATAAATGCAATCAGGAACACCAAGGAAGTACAAGGATAAATGTGCAAATAAACCACATCCTCACGTGTCAATGCACGTGGCCCACATATATAAGTACTAAAATGCAAATGTCTGAAACATAAAGGTCCACAATGCAAAATTACCAAAATAAAAACGACAGTAAAATCTTTACAGGACTAAGTATAAAATGCAATAAACAGAAGCACCTACAAGTAACTTACCCCTTATTATCGGATGGACGAGGGGTCGCCACGAGTAGATCGAACGGTTGAGAAGTGAGGGCACCCCTTCGTCGATGGACGCTCCAGATGGGCTCCTGATAATGATCCGACGGCTGCTAGCTCCTCGCAGATGGACGATCTAGATCGGAACTCGGCGAGGGGGCACGATCGGACGGTGCCAGAGGATCCTCCAAGAACAGCTCACCGGCGGAGTTCACCGGCTCGATACTCACGGTGGAGAGGTCCTCTGAAGCTGCTTATGTTGGGCGAAATGTTCCCGACGATGATCCGCAGCTGATGATAGGCTCCGATGGGGCTGGAGACGTCAGAGACGCTCCGGTGACGAGGAAGCTCGGAGCTCGGGTGCCCAAATGACTCGACCCCCAGATGGGGTCCTTTGACCTTCACAATGGCACCATACCAATCCTGGGTCGAGGGCGAAATGCCTCGACCCGGTTAGCGGTTAAATGGGTGCCTGAATGGGTCGCAGTGGCATCCTTCGGGCGAGACGACGGCGGAGGAGGGTGAGGTACCTGCTCCGGGGCGAGACAAGGGGAGTGAAGGGGCGTAGTAGGTGGAGAGGAGTCTGGAGAAGGTGGTGGAGTGGTCAGGATGGCAAATGGGTGAACGGAACGTCGGGAAAAATGGTCGGCGAAGGGTGGTGGTCGGA